>JANUWF010002310.1:3437500-4037500 GCA_026120185.1 Voacanga thouarsii | reverse complement strand
GTAGCAGCACAAACAATAACAACAACAACAATAGTACCAACAACAGCAACAACAGCACGAATAACAGCAGTAGCACCTACAAAAATAACAACTGTTCCAACAATAACAGCAGTTACAGTAGTACCAATAGTAGCTGCACAAATAATAGCAACAATAGTACCAACAACAGTAACAGCAGTTCCAACTACAACATCAATAACAGTAGTACTAACAGTAGAAGCTCCAACAATAGCAACAACAGTAGTGCGAACCACCACAGAAACACCAACAACAGCAGCCTTTCCAATGACAGCACCAATAACAGTAGTTCCAACAACAGCAACAGTACTAATGGTAGTAACACCAACAATAGCAACAATAGCAGTGCGAACCACAACAGCAGCACCAACAACAGTAGTTTCAACAACAGCACCAGCAATTCCAGTAACAGCAATAATAGTACCAACAGCAACACAAGCAATAGCAAAAGCAGTAGTGCGAACCATTATAGCAGCACCACCAATGACAACAGCAGCAACAGCAGTTCCAACAACAGCAATAGTATCAATAACCGCATCAACAGCAACACGAATAACAGTAGTAGCACCAACAACAGTTCCAACTATAGCAACAGTTACAATAATACTAACAGTAGCAGCACGAGCAATAGCAACAGCAACAGCAACAGTCGTCTGAACAACAGCAACAATAACAGTAGTATTAACAGTAGCAGCACCAGCAATAGCAACAACAACAGTGCAAACCACAAGAGCAGTTTCAACAACAGCACCAGCAGTTTCATTAACAGCAACAATAGTACCAACAGCAACACAAGCTATAGCAACAACAGTAGTGGGAACAATAATAGCAGCACTAGCAAAAACATCAACAGCAACAACAGTTCCAACAATAGCAGCAGCAACAATAGTTCCAGTAGTAGTAGCACAAATAATAACAACAACAACAGCAACAGTACCAACAACAACAGTAGCAGCAACACGAATAACAGTAGTAGCACCAACAATAATAACAACAGTTCCAACAATAGCAGTAGTTACAGTAGCTCCAACAGTAGCTACACAAATAATAGCAACAGCAATAGTAGTACCAACAACGACACCAGCACCAACAGTACGAACCACAACAGCAGCAGTATCACTAATGACAGAACGAGCAGTTACAACAACAGCAATAGTAGCACCCACAGTAGCAACTCCAACAATAGCAACAACAGCAGCACCAATGATTATAACAGCAACAACAATTCCAACAATAGCAACAACAATAGTAGTTTCAAAAGTAGCAATGGCAGCAGCAGTAGCAGTAGTAATAGCAGCAGGAGTAGTAGCAGCAACAATAACAACAACAATAACACCAATAAACACCTCCAATAACAACACCTGTTACAACAGTTCCAACAATAGCTATAGCAACAATAGTAGCACCAACAATAGCAACAGCAGCAGTAGTACCAACAACAACAATCGCAGTTCCAACAACAACAACAATAATTGTATTACTAACAGTAGCAGCACCAACGATAGCAACAACAGTAGTACGAACCAAAATAGTAACACCAACAATCGCAGCATCTCCAATGACAACGCCAGTAGCAGCAGTTCCAGCTATAGCAATAATAGTAGCAGCACCAACAATAGCAACAACAGTAATGTGAACCACAACAATAGAAGCAGCACCAGCAGTTCCAGTAACAGCAATAGTAGTACCAATAGTAGCACAGACAATAGCGACAACAGTAGTGCGAACTATAGTAGCAGCACCAACAAAAACAACAGCAACACTAATAACAGTAGCAGCAATTCCAACAATAGCAACAACAATAATAGTAGTAGCACCAACAATAGGAACAACAACAGTAGTACCAACAACAACAGCAGTAACAGTAGCAATGGAAACAACAACAGCACGAATAATATTAGTAGCACCAACAACAGTAACAACAGTTCCAATAATAGCAGCAGTTACAGTAGTACCAGTTGTAGCAGCACGAACAATAGCAACAGCAACAATAGTACTAACAACAGCAGCCCCACCAGTTCCAGCAGTATGAACTGCAACAGTAGCACAAACAACAGCAGTAGCACCAGTAATGCTAACAGTAGCAGTACCAATAATAGCAACAGTAGCAATGCGAACCACAACAACAGTACCTCCAATGATAGCATCAGTAATAGCAGTTCCAATAACAGCAATAGCAACAGTAGTAGCAGCACCAATAATAGCAACAGCAGTAGTGTGAACCACAAATAGCAACACCAACAATAGCACCAGCAGTTCCAGTAACAACAACAGTACTACTAACAGTAGCACAAGCAATAGCAACAGCAGTAGTGCAACCCATAATAGCAGCACCAACAAAAACAGTAGTAGCACCAATGACAGCAATAGCAACAGCAATAGTAGTTCCAATAGTAGTAGCACAAACAATAACAACAACAAGTGTAGTACCAACAATAGCAACAACAGCAGCAACAGCAACAACAACAGCATGAATGACAGCAGTAGCACCAACAACTGTAATAGTAGTTTCAACAATAACAGCAGTTACAGTAGTACCAACAGTAGCACCACAAACAATAGCAACAGCAGCAGTAGTACCAACAATAGTAGCAACACCAGTAGTGTGAACCACAACAGCAGTAGGACCAATGACAGCCCGAGCAGTTCCAACAACAGTAACAGTAGTACCCACAGTAGCCGCTCTAACAATAACTACAATAGAAGTGTTTTCTACATCCCTTCTCATTTTGGGCCAAAAGAAGTGTTTTTTAAGTGTACCTAATAAAGTTTTTGTAATACCAAAATATCTCATTAGTCCCCCACTATGGGCTTCCTTGACTAGCAATTTCCTAATGGACCCTTTTAGCACACAAAGTCTTGATTCTCTAAACACAAATTCGTCATGCCTATAGTATTTGGCAAGTGTACATTTTTCACAAACATGATAGATTTCTCCAAACTCCTCATCATTTTTCATACAATCCTTTCACAAGCTCAAAACCTAGAATTTTAGTATCTAAAGAGTTTAAAAGTGTATACCTTCAAGATAGTGCACCCGCAACTACATTGTCCTTACCCTTTTTATATTGAATGACATAAGGAAATGTCTCAATGAACTCCATCCATATTGCATGACTTTTGTTCAAGTTTTGTTGGCTTTTGAGGGACTTAAGGGTTTCACGGTCGGTGTGGATCACAAACTCTCTTGGCAATAGGTAATATTCTAAGGTCCTCACCAAGGAAAAAATTTCTTTATCATAGGTGAAGTAATTGGTGGTTGCCTAAGACAATTTCTCACTAAAATAAGTAATAGGTTTTCGATCTTAGGTTAGGATTGTACCTATCCCCACCCCACTTGCATCACACTTATCTCAAATGCTTTCTCAAAGTTTGGTAGAATGAGAATTAGGACTTAGCTCAATTGGTCCTTAAGGGTTTGAAAGGCTTGTTGTTGGGTTTCCTCCCATTTGAATCCCACCTTTTTCTTCACTACTTCTGTTACAGGGGCTGTTAGGGTACTAAAGTTTTTATGAATCTCCTACAGAAGTTAGCTAACCCATGGAAACTATAAACTTGAGTAATAGTGGTAGGAGTAGGCCACTTTTGGATGGCTTTCACTTTTCCCTCATCAACCTCAATCTCCGTAGCACTCACAACATAACCAAGAAATGTAATCTTTTCCAAACAAAAAGAGCATTTTTCTAAGTTAGCATACAATCTTTCCCTTCTAAGAGAAACAAGCACATATTGAAGATGATTTAAATGATCCATATATGACTTGCTATAGATTAAAATGTCATCAAAATATACAATAATAAATTTCCCAATGAATTCTCTTAAAACATGATGCATTAAACGCATGAAAGTACTAGGAGCATTAGACAATTCAAATGGTATAACAAGCCATTCATACCATCCTTGTTTGATTTTGAAAGTTGTTTTCCATTCACCCCCCTCCCTAATCCTAATTTAGTGATAACCAGATTTCAAATCAATTTTGGAGAAAATACTTACACCAAACAATTCATCAAGTAAGTCATCTAGCCTAGGAATGGGATAGCGATACTTAACCATGATGTTGTTGATGGCACAACAATCCACACACATACGCCACGTCCAATCCTTCTTGGAACTAAGAGAACTAGAATCGCACAAGAGCTTAAACTCTCTCTCACATGTCCCTTCTCAAGTAACTCCTCAACTTGCTTTTATAATTCTTTGGCCTTTTCTGGATTGGTTCTATAGGCCGGTCGGTTAGGAATGATGGCTCCAGGCACGAAATCTATTTGGTGCTCGATTCCTTTTATGGGTGGCAATCTTCCGAGCACCTCTGTTGGGAAAACATCATCAAACTCTTGGAGAATAGCTGCAATTTCACTTGGCAAAGACAAAGTAGAGTCATTAGTAGTAACATAAGTTCCTTTGCAAATAAGAAGAATAACCGGTTCTTTAGCCTCTATTGCTTCTATTATCTCACTCTCTTTTGCAAAATAGTTCACTCTTCTTTTATCTCCTCTCTCTTGTCCTTGCTCACTCCTATCTGTGATGGTTAATGGTACTTGTTTTCCCATTCTCTCCCTCAACTCTTTCTCTTTCCTTTCTTGTTCTTTTCTCTCTAACTCTTATTTTTGCTGGGTATCTTGTACTCCCTTTTTCTTTTATCTTTCTCTCATGATCTTTTGGCCTTTATTCACCTCACTTGGGGGTATGGGGGTAAGAGTGAATTTGGATCCCTCCTTTACAACAGAGTAGGTGTTTTTTCTCCTATCATACTCTACATTCCTATCATATTACCAAAGTCTCCCTAAAAGCAAATGACCCGCTTGCAAAGGCACCACATCACATAGTACATCATCTTTGTAGTTTCCCATCTCAAAAGACACCAAGACTTGTTTGTTGACCCTCAGTTCTCCACTATCATTCAACCATTATAGCTTGTAGGGCTTGGGGTGTTTAATCCATTTCATTCCCAGCTCATCAACTAAGTTTGCGCTAGTCATATTGGTGCAACTTTCACTATCCACAATGACACTACAAGGGGTCTTGTTGATTAGACACCTTGTGTAGAATATATTCTCCCTTTGTTGATGGTCTTGGTCTTTAATGGCTTGGGAGTTTAATGATCTCCTTATGACTCTAACTAAGGAATAATCTTGGCCAATCACTTCTTCTTCATCACTTTCTTCTTCCATATTTTCTTCTTGGTCTCCTTGGCATCGTTCTTCCTCATCTTCTTCATCAGTTATGACTTCTCCATAGGGGTCAGTGTACATTGCCCTTTCACTTGAACGCTCATGAGAAGTATGCCCGTAGCCAAGACACTTGAAGCACTTGATATCTCTATGTCATTACGGTCTTTCCATGGCTTTTCCCTTATCCTTGTTCCATCCTTCTTTAGATTTCCAATCTTCTCTAGGTTTTTATCCTTCCCTTGGCTTGTTTTACTCGCTTTGGAAAGATTTAGGAGCATCATTCTTCTTGATTAGCATCTTACTAGTGGTGTTCGGACTTTGAAATATAGGCTTAGCAAAAGTCCTCCTCTTTAGTTGCTTTTCAATCTTGATGGTGGCATAGACCATATCCTTAAGTCGGTCATAGGAGTGCAAGTCTATCAAATTAGTTAGTTCCCTATTTAATCCACCCAAGAATCTAGCCCTTGTTGCCCTATGATCTTCTTGAATTTGAGCTCTTATCAACATCATCTCCATTTTCTTATGGTAGTCCTCCACCCTTTTATTACCTTGTTTAAGGGATTGAATCCTTTGACGGAGGTCTTAGTAGTAGTGGTATGGGACAAACCTAACCCTTATCATGTCTTTTAACAAGTTCCAATTGCCCACGTCTTCTACTCCCATTTGCCTCCTTTGATTGCCAACTTGTTCCCATTAAACCAATGCATACTCCGCGTGTAACACCCCATATTTTTATAACGTAGTGGGCTGTAATTTTGTGGGATATCACACCGTCTGATTACTCAGATAAGGGGTCTTTATAACAAACTTTACTAAAAAAGCAGCGGAAATTTTTTTTTCCAACACAAAAAAAGTACAAGAATTTGTCTTCTGATATATACACTCGCGAATACAACAGGTCTAAGATGTAGCATAAGCTTTTGGGAGACCACCGCACTTCCGTTGCGCCTTTGATCTTGAATTTTTCAAGGAAAATAACACGCGTGTGAGTGAAAATTACTCAGTGAGCCTCGTGTGTGCTAGTGCTTTAGTAAGGAGACAAAGTACATAAAACCCTTGTGGGAAAAATATTTCATTTGTTCACTGGAAACAATTCCAAAACTCTAAAAAAAAGAGTTTATTCAGAACTCAATCATTTTTAAAAAACTGTGTTTCAATTCCAAATTATTGCTCCAATTTCCACATCACAGGTATTCCTTCAACTGAAGGTCAGCCTGTTTGCAAAGCTCTCAAGGCTTCGCCTTCTGCGCCACGTACTATTGTGCTTAGACCGCAGTCTACAACACTTAACCGTGTGTCACTGGATAAGTAAGTACACTGTAGTGTACTACTAGGAATCAAGTTAGTGATTATGCAGGTATTCAAGTTAGTGCATACGCGAAGATTCAAGTTAGTGATTATGCCAGGAATTCATGTTAGTGCATACGTCAAGATTTCAAGTTAGTGCTTATGTCAGGAATTCAAGTTAGTGCATACGCAAAATATTTAAGAAAAAGGCTAGTACTTGAGCACATTAAGAAACCATTTTCCATATCAAGAAAAATACTGTTGGGGCAAAATATTATTTTCTAGAATTTGATCCCATTGACCTGCTCGTAAGCCAGTTAGTAATTTTCATAAGCTTTGTAGAGCCAATCAATTCTTTTCATAGGCACATCAGGCCAATAAAATAAATTTTGGGATCAAAATATTGTTTTCCAAAGTCAATCCCATATCGAGAGATCATTTTCCTAAACCGTGTCAAAATAGTGTAAAGAGTTCTTTTCTCACATCAAAATAAGCTTCCAAGAGTATTCGGCTTATTTTTCTGTACTCGATCACAAAAGTCATTTTTAAGAGTATTCGGGTCATTTTACCCATACCCGATTCCAAAAAACTTTTTGAGGGTATTCGAATCATTTTACCCTTATCCACTTTGAAAAGTATTCACAAAAGTTCCAATAAGGGTATTTCGGTCATTTATCGTATACTCGTTTCCAAAAGTTTTCATAAACATTCCGATAAAGACATTTGGATCATTTTTCAAATACTCGATTAAAAAAAGAACTCATTTCAAGAAATTTAAAGTTTCCAAACATATTTTCATAAAATGTTCCAATAAGGGCATTCTAGTCAATGTATGAATACCCGATTTTAAAATTTATCATTTTCTAAAAATCTCAAATATTTAATCCTAAAAAGACTAAATTCACAAAATTTGTGCTTTAATCATCCAATAAGGTTTCCAAGCCAATTATGATGTTCAATCGAGCCCAAAATGGCATAAAATAATTCTTACTCAGATAAACCTTAAACATATTCGGGGATTTTCAAAATGGTATAACACATAGCATTTCATGGAAAAGTGAAGCACACTAGCTTTCAAAATGTTTTAGAAATCAAAAGGATTCACCTCGTGTCCTAAACAACTCTTTCCGTTCACGGCCATTCGACCACCGTTTCTATCGTTTTCACTATTCCGTTTGTGAAACCCCAATTAAAACTAACCCTAGAGTAAGGGGGTCAGGATGCATATCATATTTTCTTGCATACATAAATATATTTTTGTATGATTTTATGTGATTTGGAAATGTGATTTATAGTCTAGAAGGCTTAATTGTGCTTATTGAGTAAGAAGGGCAAAATGGTAATTTTTCTTGAGGTGGAAATAGGGAGATAGCTTGAGGATTAAATAGGAAAAATATTTGGGAGAGAAAATAAGAACAAGAATTGTTGTGGTTTAGTGGTTAGAGCTTTGGAATTAATTCTTGAGGTCTTGAGTTCAAATTCCATCATTTGAGTTTTAGCGTGATTAAATTTTATTTTTGTTAGGTAGGCTATATTTCGACCCTTGCATGCCTTAGGGAAGAGTAGGAGTGTTATCCTAGGGGAGACATGAAAGGAATGTCCTAATCCTACTCTTGTGTCCTACAAAAATTTCTAAGGGATTCATACTCTTTTTGATCTCTAGCTTTCCTTAATTCTTAATCAATTAGGTTATTCAATTTATCTAAGCCAATTTTATTTCCAGAAAATTCCAGCAAGGTGCTGTGATATTGAGGTTTTGAAAATGTCTATGTGAGGATATCTTGTTGACCGAAAAAGGGGAAGAGTTATGGAAGGTTCTCAAGAGAATTAATCTCTATGGTTGAACCTTCAAACTCCAACCTATGTGTGTTCATCTTCTTCATGTAGTAATCTGGAAAACTTTTTAGCTTCTTGATCAGTTCAATTGTCAAAATCTTCAGCCATCTTTCCCTCTCAAATACTGCTAGAACAATAACCAATTCCTTCAGCTTGAAGACTGAAAATTTCAGCCAAAACTGGACTGCTCAAAAAACTGTGCAAACCAGGAAAATTCCTGGGCAATTTTCGCAGCTTGGTGAGCCAAGAACCAAACTATTTCTTCCAGCCTTTCAACAAGCAATTCAACCTTGTCTTTCCTCCATAAAGAAGGCTGGAAACCAGCCTTAAAGGACCATCCAAAACCTCTTCAAACCTTCTGTAAATTGGCAGAAGCATGGTAGAAAAATCTGCACAGAATTTCCAGTAAGCCCTGCGAAAAAACCAACCAGAAAATTCCAGTTTTGTTTCTTCTTCACCCTTGTCCGAAACTCATCCCATTTTTCTGTAAAACCCACCTTGGTCAGCCATGAACTTAACTTCATCTTCCTCACCATTGTCCTACACGAAAAATCTCCATAGCTGCTCCTAAAATCTCTGCATCAATCATTACAATCAAGCCATCAATTGGAGTCCAAAATTCCAGCAAAATATTTCAGCAAACTTTCATGGATTAAGCCTCAAACATCCAGAAAATTCCCTCACCATTGTACACCATATTTCAGCCACCCTAAGGCTCATTCAACCAACATTCATCTTAGCAGAATTTCAGCAATTTAGTCGGCCATTGAAGCTTCCAAAAGACCACCATCAATCAAGATCTTCTTACCATATTTACTACCATAATCTATTCCCTAAATCATTCTTTTTGAATTTCAAACAACCAGCTTTCCTTATTCTCCCAAATCTGAAAATCCAATTACCAAAACTCTCCAATCCATTCAGCCACTCTTTCCAAGAAGAATTTCGGCCAGCCTTTCTCCCATTCTCTCCAAACTTCCAAGAACAACAAGAACACCTACCACCATTCTCACACCTAAGACCACTCAAAACCTCTCCAATCTTTCCCAAAAACTCCAGATCACACCTACTCATTCTCTTGAATCCATTTATACAATTTTTAACATCAAACGCAAAAATCAAAGTTTCACTTTTGGATCAAAAACCAGAATTTTCTTGAGGGCTCAAGAACACCTTCAAGGTAAGCATGAACAATTAACTTCATCTTCAATCTTAATGAATATATATTAATAAACTTTCTCTTTCTCTCTCTCTCTCTCTCTCTCTCTCTCTCTCTCTCTCTCTCTCTCGACCAAATGGTTACTCCAACCATGGCCATTTTTCTTCTTCCTCCTTGGACGGATCAAGCCTACCAAGCGTGAGGATTCTCTTGAAACGTCTTCAAGGTAGTCATCATTCAAGTAAGCCTCTTCAATCTTCTCTTAAAATTCTAGATTCATGTTTTAGGATGTTTTTGGAAAAGGATAGATTATGATTAAAGTTTGAGCATGTGTTTTGTGATGGAGTTGAGATTGAAGCATGAGAATGAATGTGTTTATATGATGGAGTTGGGATTGATGCATGAGGAGGATTTGTCTTGGTTAAATTTTATGATGTTTTAGGGTTTGATGCATGTCTTCATATCGTGAGTAGTATGAATGATTGAGCATGTTAGAGATTATGTCACCTTTGGTGAATAGGGTTTTATATTCTTGTATTCTTGTTGAGGCCATGGATATGATTATGTTTAGTGAAGTTTAGATCATGTGTTGGTAGATTTGGATCTATGCTTTTATTCATGATTTGGATGTTTTGTTGATTGGTGTAGAGTGTATGTTCATGATTATGGTTAGCAATAGGAATTATGATCATGACCTTGTTGTCCCTAAGCTATTTAAGTTAGCCAATTTGATTTCATCAATAAAAATTAATATGATAGTTCCTTCTAGTGATTTCGAAAACCCTAGGAAAATGTGGATTTGGATTGTCATATGAAATAATGATATTTTAACCAAATAAATGATATTTTTTATTAAAATTAAAGTATAAAAATATTATATATAATAATATTATTAAATAAAGGCTATTTTTATAAATAATCATGATAGGTAAAATATCAATCTTGTAAGTCATATATTCATAAATACTAATAAAATTTATTTATTCCCTTTTAATCAAAATATATTAAAATTTACTTATTATTAATTTTATTTACCAATTATTTTCTAACCATTAGTTATTATAAATCATTATTTTAAATAATATCATCTAGGACCTAGGATCCCTCATCAAATAAACCCTAATTTATTTATAGCAAGATTTAAACCTACAATTTATTAGTAACTATTTCACAAACCCTAGTTATTTTAATATCAAGCTAGATTTATTTTATAAATCATTTTATTTATTATCTAGCCTTAAAACTTGAGACACTAAGGTCATGATTGTAGTAAGTTGAGTTAGGATTATTTATGGAAGTAAATTTTAGCTTGAGTTCAATTATAGCTTATGTTTATCCTAGGCGGGATTAGGTCAACTTTTGGAGATCTTTATTTTATCTCGAGCAAAGGATCAGGTAAGCTCCTGCATAAAAATTGTTGTTGTAAAAGGTTACCATGGCAAGCTAAACACAAGTATGTGAACACTGATTTGGTAAAGGCAATTAAGGACTATTTCTTTTCTTGTTTCAGTCAAACCAATTATTTGAAAATCTTCAAACAGTTTTACTCAAACACGAAACTGTTCCTAAAACTGATTTTTACATGGAGTTTAGAAACCCTTGATTGCCATTTTCAAGCAAAGCTACATTTTATCAGTTTTCTCCCAAGTGGGACAATTAAGCATTGAGTACTCAATAAGGGTAGGCTAGTAGTACTAGTTTTGAAGAGCAAGAGTAAGTCTTCTGGCAAGAGGCCACCTCCAGAAGATGAACTCAACTTAGAGAAACGTCAGTACTACATAGTCATGCCGGTCCGAGCTAGCAGGTTTCAGTCATGTGGACTGTGTGTTGCCGGAGTGGACAACCGATTTTGTTTGAGTGTAGAGAATGAGGAGTATCTTACCCGATAGGCCGATCACCTACCTTTTTGTCAGTCTGCACAAAGTGTGGCATTCTGACCGTTGTATGGTTATGGGGCCCAATGTGTGGTAACCCATGGCCGCCCTTTGAGTGGTTGATTTTATTGTACATGTATGGTTGGATAAGCCAAAACACCACTCTTGACTTTTAATATTATTTATTGCTTGCTAATACTTTTTCTTATAAAGTTCTTACACCTTGCATTCATGAACTATTTTCACTGGACACTCAAAGCACACACGGACTTATTGAGATTTTTATCTCATCACCCTTTTTACCATGATTTCAGGTCGATCCTGCTGTGGGGATGAGTAGCTAGTTGTTGCCTGCCTTGGAAGATATTTTGTTATTTAATTTATGTAATGCTTTGGGAGTTGAGAGTGAACAATTTGTATTTTGGATTTACTCTTGAATTTTTAGGTTGTAATAAGTTTTAAATCTTAAAGTATTGTTTATTTTTGTTTTGTGTCCTAGTTATAAAGACCCCTTGTCCTTTGGATGGGGCGACATCCCCTGCCCTGTTGGGCCAAGGTAGTGGGGTGTTACACCGTTAGCTATTTACTGATAAACTTACACCAAATATCATTTTCGGATCAAATTATGTTTGGCCGAAAAATGGCCGACGATAGCTAATGTCTAGCCGACGTGCATGACGTTTAGCCGATGTTCAACCGACGTTTAGCCGATACTAGCCGTCAGGGCTGACAGTTAGCCGATGGGTAGCTGACGGTTAAGAAAAACGCTTAACTTTCGTTCGTGTCGTTTTTTCATTGTTTGATCAAGTCTTTCGTTTTCCTATTTCCACAACCTTTCTCCCTTCATATACAAAGGATTCACTTCATATTTTCCCTTAATTTCATAAAAAAATCACACAATTAATTATCCTTAAATTCATCTATTTTCGGATTACTTTTCTGAAATTTCATTAGTTTGCCACATCATTTTGTTTTGCACATAACTTTTAATCTACAACTCCGATTTGGCTCTATGATATACCAAATTGATCGTAAAACTCTTAACGTTAATTCTATATAGGCTATATTCAGAGTTCTAGTTTCCATAACATGATACTGGGCAAAAACAGCCCCAGTAGTTTTGTCTCAAACCTACTATTCATGCTTTCCTTTATTTTCCTTTAGCCTTTAACACCTCAGAACCATTAATTCACTCAATTTTCCTTCAAATCATCTTTAATTCTATGTTTTCTAGATTCCAATGGCTCACAAGAGTCACACTTATTCAACACAAATTCACTTCTTCAAAACAAAAGCTAGTATAATTCATTGTTCCAACCAAGTGACTTCTATTTTTATTCTACTTTGGTCATCATCTCATCAACCAAAAGCAATCCTTCAAACTACCATAAATATTCAATTCTTCCTTACACAAAACAATATCCATAAGACTTCTAGGTAGCCAACATATATAGAACAAATAGGTATATACAAGGTTCACACACAAAGTTTACGAACCCTAGTTTTAATCCAAAATCAAGACATGAAAATCATGTTTTCATGTTAAAATTGATATCATAGTGATCACGGTAATGAAATCTACAACTTTAATTCGTGAAACATAGGATTTTACCTTGTGTTTGAGGCTATTTGAAGTGATTTTGTTTCAAGAACACAAAGAACACACACACTTCTTTCTTTCTCTCTCAATTTTCTTTTTCTCCCTATTTTTCTCTAGCTTTTCTTTCCTTGTTTTCTCTTGTTTTTCGTTCTTCAAGGCTGGCTGAAATTCTAGCTGCTATAACAGCCTTCTCACCACCATTCTCATCAGAACTTTGGCCAATAAAATTTTAAATCAATTAATTGTATAGTGGCTAATGATAGGTGTGTTCCAATAAAAAATTTACATACCAACCACTTTTATTTCCTCCACAAAAATATCCTTATTTCTTGTTGCAAGGCCAACAAAATTCTTGGCCAATTTCCAGCTATTCATTCATCTTCTCTTGGTTCAAATATTAGCCAATTATATTGCTCAAGACCTTAATCAAATGGGCCTACGAGTGATGTGTTCCAATCACAAAATTACACATCATTCTTCATTTATTTTGCAACCCTTTAATTCCCTGTGTCTTGCATGAACTCTTCATGCAACCTCTCTTAAATTAGCACATGTCCATGGGCTACCACTCACAAAATGCCACATGCACCATTTTTAACTGCGATTTCCTATTTTCTTCATAAATAACCAAAATTGGGTCCAAAACGGAAAAATATTTTACTTTACCATTCAACTCCAAAAATTCCATTGAATCCATTGGTAATTCTTAAATTCTTCAATTCCTTCTCTATTTGGTCAAATTTTCAATCAAAGTCGCTGGCGTGGTCAAAATAACGAAAATGCCCCCAGTAACTCAGATAGCATAATTCACACTAAAACGTGTGTTTCATCGCACTGATCAACTTCTCTTCTTAGCGTACCCTCAAATTCTTATTTTATTAATAATAGTAGCCTTCTGAAGATTTAGAGTACGGGTAGAACAAATTCAATAATTACATCTAGGTCCCGAGTAAATATTATCATACCAAAATATTCATCTCATTACACCGATCAACTTTCGTTCTAGCCATTGATATAATTCTAATAGCCAATCAAAGGTAAAAATGCGGGGTATTACATTCTCGCCTCCTTACAAAAAATTTTGTCATCAAAATTTAGATTTACCTTAATTCCATCAAACGTTTATTTCTAGTTTCTTCTTCTCTTTAAATCTACTTCATAAAACACTAGGCAAATATGTATGTATGTATATATATATATATATATATATATATATATATCTTAATGCTTCTCATATTCTTTCAACCTAATAATATACCTTCATATACATTATTCTCGTATGATCTATAATTAAACTTCCAGTATTTATATCATTTTGCATGTAGATCATACTTTTGTTTCCTCAAATAGCTATAAATCACTTCCTATCAACTTTTATGGGTACTTCCCAAGGGTTACCCATCCTAGAGTTTCTTTAACCCAAGCACGTTTAACTTCAAATGTCTAATGGTTCCTGGTTCATTAGTATTGATATAATCATATCCTTTGATACATTATGATAAACCAAGACCTTTGGCACTCAAATATAACATTGGAACACTATACAAGTGTGCATATCCTTAGGCTCTCAAATATAACACTGAACACTATACAAGTGTGCATATCCTTATCTGCACAATTCATATCACACTATACACACAGGGCCTTTAAATGTTCAACCTCCTTTATTCCTCATCTCACTATTACTAGTCCCAAAATGAGAAGTTCAGAATCAGTAAATAATTCCTAGATAAGATATCTCTGACCTCAATCCCTTTACTATTGTTCAAATTCGGTGTCATAGACCTTTTTCAGAGATATTGAATTTGTCTTGTATCATTCTTCTTCTGGCTCATCAAAATAAGTTATACCATGAAGTCACATGTCACATCTATTCCAATATCTAATTTCATAAAATGCACTACCTCTATAAATTCACACTTACTAATACAATGATGGACTCCCTAATGTCCCATTAGAGACTCAGCTTTATTCCGTCAGAACCTCGATTATGATTTTTGCTATACTCTGATACCACTTGTAACACCCCATATTTTCATGACGTAGTGGGTTGTAACTTTGTGGGATGTCGCCCTGTCTAATTGCTTAGATAAGGGGTCTTTATAACAAACTTTACTCAAAAGGTAGCAGAATTTTTTTTTCAACACAGAAAAGTACAATAATTTGGCTTTTGATACATACACTCGTGAATACAACAGGTCTAAGATGTAGCATAAGCCTCTGGGAGTCCACCGCGCTTCCGTTGCGCCTCTGATCCTGAATTTTTCAATGAAAATAACACGCATGTGAGTGAAAATCACTCAGTGAGTCCCGTGTGTGCCAGTGCTTTAGTAAGGAGATAAAGTACACAAAACCCTTATGGGAAAAACATTTCATTTGTTCACTAGAAATAATTTCAAAACTCTTTAAAAAAAAGAGTTTATTTAGAACTCAATCATTTTTGAAAAATTGTGTTTCAATTCCAAATCATTGCCCCAATTTCCACATCATAGGCATTCCTTCAACTGAAGGTCGGCCTGTATGCAAAGCTCTCAAGACTTTGCCTTCGGCGCCACATACTATTGTGCTTAGACCGTAGCCTATAGCACTCAACCGTGCGCCGCCGGATAAGTAAGTACACCGCAGTTGATAAGGGCTAAATTAGTCATATTTTTCCTAGTTATTTGAGATTCTTTTGTGATACATTTTGTTCAATAATTAGTTATATTCCTTCATATTTGAGATTTTACCCTTGAAAAGGTATTTTGTTCAGTATTTTAGATTTTTAGGGTAAAACGAAACAAAAATGTCACAAAATAGAGGAGAGGCGGCGCCGGCTAGGGCCCTAGAACCGGCGTCGGCCATGCACTGTTGACACGTACTTCGAAGCAATGGAAAAATTGGTGAAATAGAGGAAAACAGAGTTAAACTAGCACCGGCTCCAAGAGTCAAGGTGGTGCCAACTGCATTCTGGTCTTCATCATGTGAAATTCAGAGAAAAATTGACGAACAAGTAGAGAAGCATAACGCAACTAGCGCCGGCTCCGAGAGCCAAAGCAGCGCCGACTGTGCCCTGAAGTTAAGGCGGTACTTTGATTTTTCTATGCGGCTTTTGATAATCTGTGGAGTTTTAGTACTTTCCAACTTCTACTCGACCAAGAACATTGTACCTATGAGTATAGGCACTTCCTAAGCCTATAAATAAATGAAAAACACAAGGGAAAAGGAGGGAATTCATTGATCATCATAGAAAATCACTCAAATCAAAGGAGAAATTCTTTAATTCAAGGAGGGTTGTACAAGAAGGTCTTCAAAGGAAGAAGAAGGAGACTTGTCTATGAGTGCTTTCTTTTACTTTGTTTTCTTTTTCTTGAACAATTATGCATTAATTGTTTTATTATAATTTGACAGTATTTGAGGTATCCATGATATTTAAAGTTATTCGATCTTTTAATTAATTGATTGTTTTTCTTGGTATTTAATTACTTATGCTTATTACGAAATTAATTGGTTGGTTCTTCCCATTAATTCGCTGAGACCAAAGGGGTCGATAGTGGTTTTACTTTATTAATTTCATATTTGTTGTCTATTAACTCGCCGAGACCAAGGGGGTTAATTGATGAGGACTAGGTAATTAAAGATTTATTGATGTTTGTCGAGACCAAGGATTCATTAGTTAATTTCATGTTTTAAATTCGCCAGGACCAAGGGAATTTAATCAAGAATTGTGTTTAATGCATCTTTTGGATAAGTTAGTTGAAACGAGACCAAGTGATTCTAATTTATCTAGAAGGTAGTGATTCATGGATTGAAAAAGAAGTGAATCTATCTTAATCCTTCATGATGCCAAAAGAATGATTAGTTATGATAATAATTGCGTACTTTAAGATCGTGATTGTCAAAACAATGGTTTGAGTTACATACTTCTCCATCCTTGACATGTACATATTCTTTTGTTTTATTTTATTTTCCTTTTTATTTCGTTTTCACTTTATCGTGTTGGTTAAACAATGAAAGAAAGGTGACTAATGTATACTTGTTCCTTGAGGATCGACACTCGTTCGAACCCTATGCTATGTTAATGATGAGTACGCTTACTCATATGTATGATTTGGGTTGGACATTTTAATTTAAACTTGATTGGGAATGTGCTGAGTTTTTGTATGATTTTTACACCCAAATAAATACGCATTAGCAGTGTACTACCAAGAATCAAGTTAGTGCTTATGCCAGGTATTCAAATTAATGCATACGCCAAGTATTCAAGTTAGTGCTTACACCAGGTATTCAAGTTAATGCATATGTCAGGCATTCAAGTTAGTGCTTATGCCAAGAATTCAAGTTAGTGTATACGCTAGAATTTCAAGTTAGTGCTTATGCCTGGAATTCAAGTTAGCACATACGCCAAGGAAAAAGTCCAGTACTTGAGCACATCAAGAAACCATTTTTCATATCAAGAAAAACACTGTTAGGGCAAAATATTATTTTCTAGAATTTGATTCAACTGACTCGCAAGTTAGTTAGTAATTTCCATAGGCTCTATAGAGCCAATCAATTCTTTTCATAGGCACATCAGGCCAATAAAATAATTTTTAGGATCAAAAGGTTATTTTCCAAAGTCAATCTCATATCGAGAGATCATTTTCCTAAACCGTGACAAAACAGGGTAAAGAGTTATTTTCTCACATCAAAATAAGTTTCCAAGAGTATTCGGGTTATTTTCCCGTACTTGATCACAAAAGTCATTTTTAAGGGTATTCGGGTCATTTTACCCATACCCGATTCCAGAAGACTTTTTGAGGGTATTCGGGTCATTTTACCCTTACCTGATTTGAAAAGTAACTACAAAAGTTCCAATACGGGTATTTCGGTCATTTACTGTATACTTGTTTCCAAAAGTTTTCATAAACATTTCGATAAGGACATTTGGATCATTTTTCAAATACCTAATTCCAAAAGGAACTCATTTCAAGAAATCTAGAATTCTAATCCCAAAAGAGGATGAAATTCAAAGTTTCCAAACATATTTTCATAAAACGTTCCAATAAGGGCATTCCAATTAATGTATGAATACCCGATTCTAAAATTTACCATTTTCTAAAAATCCCAAATATTTAATCCAAAAAGGACTAAATTCACAAAATTCATGCTTTGATCATTCAGTAAGGTTTCCAAACCAATTATGATGTTCAATCGAGCCCAAAATGGCATACAATAGTTCTTGCTTAGATAAACCTTAAACATATTCGAGGATTTTCGAAATGGTATAAAACATAGCATTTCATAGAAAAGTGAAGCACACTAGCTTTCAAAAGGTTTTGGAAATCAAAGGGACTCACCTCATGTCCTAAGCAACTCTTTCCGTTCACAGCCATTCAACCACCGTTTCTATCGTTTTCACCATTCTGTTGGCTGTTTACTAATAAACCCACACCAAATATCATTTTTGGATCAAATTGTGTTTGGCTGAAAAATAGCGGACAGTCAGATGATGGCTAGCCGACGTGCCCAACGTTTAGGCGATATTCAACCGATATTTACTCGACATTAGCCGTCGGGGCCGACAGTTAGCCGACGGTTAAGGAAAACGCTTAACTTTCGTTCGCTTCGTTTTTTCATCGTTTGACCAATTCTTTTGTTTTCCTTTTTCCACAACCTTTCTCTCTTCATATACAATGGATTCACTTCATATTTTCCCTTAATTTCATCCGGAATCACACAATTAATCATCCTTAAATTCAACCATTTTCGGATTACTTTTCTGAAATTTCACTAGTTTGCCACATCATTTTGTTTTGCACATAAGTTTCAATCCACAACTCTAATTTGGCTCTATGATATACCAAATCAACCATAAGACTCGTTGATGGGATTTCTATATCACAATAACGATTACAATTGCGGAAACTAAGAAATCTAAGCCCCAAGATCACAAGCATGTGATTTAAAGCAGGTTTAACAAGGAACAAAGGTAACGGTTTTACCTTTCTATAAGCGTCTGAAAAATAAAATTTTCCTTCTTCTTTTCTGACGATTGTGGCACGATCCAACAATTCTCTTGATCAAACACCACGAGAGTCAAATGTCCAACCACTACAATCACAATGTATGATTATCTCTAACAGAAATCCACACGGAGGATCACAGTCAACCACCAAGATTTTTCTGTTCTAGCAGAAAACAACAAGGTGGCTAGGGTTTCTATTCTTCTTGTTTGCTAAAGAACCACGAGAAAAAGAGAAAAATGAAGGGTTTTGGAAGCTGTTGTTTTCGTGTATTCCACTTATCAATAGGTCTCGTGTATATATCCCATATATCACGAAAAACCCTACTGAAAACACTCCATCTGAGAATTCTAAAACAATTAGAATTCTCTAATTGTAATTGGAACCATCAAGTTCTCATAATTATAATTTGACCCATAAATTATAACTAATTTTAATTTGGCCATAACAACTTCTCTTTCTCGCAATTAACCCCACTATATTATCAAATAACATCTTGAGTATATAATCCTCTATTGTGTGTGACCTATTAGGTTTCCCAGTCAATTGGTAGCGAACATGAATTAATTCAAACGTCTTTGAGATTAATAATCCATAATTAATTACTATTAATCATATTAATTCTAATCAGGATTGGTTTATTAATTCATCAATTAATAAACCCATATTCCGCAGATTATGAGCGGTATCTAGCAACACATCATGACTACCCAAGAGTCCAGGAAATCAAGTGGCTTGACATGAACCCTTCAATAACAAACTATAGTGCAATTAACTCCTTTCACCATACACTATCTCATTCGATCTGGAGTATAGAATTAGTGCCAACTCTCTCCAGAATATATATATATATATATATATTAATTCTGGCCCGAATATAATAGTACTTGTACTAGGAACCCACTACTCTAGATGTGTATAAATTGGAACTGTTTCCAATACACAATCGCCTTGGCCAAGGACTTCTCGAGTAGTAATTCCTACTAGTGGCCGTGAGATATTCACCCCTACTATTAGGAGTGATAAATCCGTTATTGACCCTCTTACCTACTTTAGAGATTATTAAATCCGTCTCAAATATTTGAGACAAATTAGAGTCTACATTTTTTGTCTCTAAACTTTAGAGAGAAAAAGTATGATGTACGTTTTTGTCTCTAAATTGACTCAAATTTCAAATCCGTCTCTAAAATTGGAGACGGTCATAGTCGTCTCTAATTGTTCTCTAAATGGAGAGGTTTTAGAGATTATCAAATCCGTCTTAAATATTTGAGACTAATTAGAGTCTACATTTTTTGTCTCTAAATTTTAGAGATGAAAAGCATGATTTACATTTTTGTCCCGAAATTAACCCTAATTTCAAATCTGTCTCTAAAATTAGAGACGGTCTTAATCGTCTCTAATTGTTCTCTAAATATTTGAGACTAATTAGAGTCTACATTTTTTGTCTCTAAATTTTAGAAACGAAAAGATGATTTACGTTTTTGTCTCTAAATTGACTCTAATTTCGAGTCAATGATTATTGTCTTCATTTGGTTTTTAATTTTCTATTTAGAGACAAAATAGATACCAATTTGAGTCGTCTTTATATCTCTAAATATATTTGACAAATTAAAAAAATAAAATTTTATATGTTAAAATAATAATAATTATAGGAGATTACAAGTTGAATATGAACTTATAACAAATCTAACGGTTGGATCGTAAATTTGGTATGCTAATCTTTATAAATATGTTAAGTTTTAGACTTTTATATAGAGATTATGCTAGATTATGTGACAAATCATATTCGATTACCATCAAATTTGGACATAATACTTTTTTTTTTTTATCAATTTTAACAAATCTAACAGTTTGATCGTTAATTTGATATGCTAATCTTTGTAAATACATTAGGTTTTGAGCTTTTATGTAAATATTATAATAGATCACGTGGTAAAACAAATCCAATTACCTTCAAATTTGGCCATAATACTTATTTTAGAAATTTTAAAAAATCTGACGGTTGGATCTTTAATTTGATTTGCTAATATTCATAAATGCGTTAGGTTTTGGGCTTTTACATAGAGATTATGCTAGATTATTTGGCAAAACTTATCCAATTACCTTCAAATTTGGCCATAATACTTTTCTAAGCAATTTTAACAAATGTAACGGTTGGATCATTAATTTGATATGCTAATCTTTTTAAATGCGTTAGGTTTTAAGCTTTTATGTAAAGATTATGATAGATCATGTAGCAAAACAAATTCGATTACCTTCAAATTTGGCCATAATACTTTTCTTAGAAATTTTAATAAATCTAAGGGTTGGATCATTAATTTTATATGCTAATTTTTGTCAATGCATTAGGTTTTGGGCTTTTATGTAGAGATTATGTCAAATTATGTAGCAAAACATATCTGATTACCTTCAAATTTGGCCGTAATACTTTTTAAAGCAATTTTAACAAATCTAATAGTTAGATCGTTAATTTGAAATGCTAATATTTTTAAATGTGTTAGGTTTTGAGCCTTTTTTGTAAATATTATGATAGATCATGTGGCAAAACAAATCCGATTACCTTCAAATTTAGCCATAATATAATTTCAAAGATTTTGGTATTTTCTGAATCCTACTCGACCAAGACTCTTCAAGCAAAGAATTTAGCATCAAAGAAGCCTATAAAACCAAGAGAAAACACAAGAGAAAAGTGGTGGATTCATGGAGCAAAAATTCCAATCACTTAATGAAGGATGAATTCATTAAATCAAGGAGGGTTGTTCAAGAGAGTCTTCAAAGGAGAAGAAGGAGGCTTGTCTATGAATGATTTCTTTTATCTTTGTTTTCTTTTTCTTAAACAATGATGTATTCAATATTTTCATTGCAATTCGACATTATTTTTGGGAGTCATGATTTATTGAGTTAATTTAGTATTGTGATCAATTGATTATTTATCTTTGTATTTGATTACTTGTTTTGCTTACAAAGCTGATTGGTTAATTTTTGTTATTAAATTTCTTGAAAAAGGGATTGATAATGATTTTAATTAATTAATTTCATATTTGTTATCTCTTAACTTGCTTGAAAAAGGGGTTAATTGATAAGAACTTGGGTAATCAAAGGTTGATTGATGATTGCTAGAATATGGATTCATTAACTAATTTCATTTTTTAAATCACCTAGAATATAGGGGTTTATATGAGGATTGATTTTAATACATCTTTTGAACAAATTGGTTGAGATAAAATATGTTCACTAATTTAACTAAAAGATAGTGATTTCATGAATTGCAAACGAAGTGGGTCTATATTAAATCCTTCATGAAACTGAGATGATAATTGATTGTGATTTTTGCTACGTTATTCATTGTCATGTTTTCAAAAGTCTTTTGTCTAAACTGCATATTTTCACATCCTTGAGTTGTGTGTGTGTGTGTGTGTGTGTGTGTGTGTGTGTGTGTGTATTATTCTTATTATTATCTTATCACTTTATTGGGTCAGTTAAACAATGAATGGAAAGTGATCAGTGTGTACTTGCTCCTTTGAGGATTGATACTTGTTAATTCCCTATACTATGTTTGTAATGAGTATACTTGCTCGTATTTATATTTTAGGATTAATGTTTTAATTAAAACTTGACTAAGGGATGGATTTAAATTTAATGATTTTTATATACTCAAAATTTACGCATCAAGTTTTTGGCACCATTGTTGGGGAACAATATCATAAAAGCTTGGATTTTGTTAATTTAATCATATTTACATATTTTTATGTCTATATGTAAATATGTGAATATGTAGATATGTTCCTTGTATGAATAGGTGTCATATTTTGTTGTTTTGTATAATTGTAATTTAATGTACCTATATGTTGTATTTTTTTTAACTTAATTTGCGAATTTGTACTAGTTGTCTAACTTGTAAATTCTATAATTCACTATCTTCTGTTCTCTGTAGCTCTTGCCCTTAGTATATGACCCGAAGATCTAAAGCCGACATAGTAGATCTTGATCCTGAGATTGACAAAACCCTTAGAAAGTTCTGGAAGGTTGTGAGCAAAAAGGTAAGAAAAGACATGGAGGTTAATCAACCCATCAATGGTGGTAATGGTAAGAAGACTATGAATGATTTTGTGAAATCTGAAATCTCGGTACAGGCTCAAGTATTACGAGACCTAAGATAAAGGCTAACAACTTTGAAATAAAGCCATCCAAAACATGGTATAATTTGATGGGCTTGTTGGAATGTATGTCCTCTTAGACTAGGTTTCTGATGTAAATATCGAATATTTTAATCAAAGATTTATTTTGAGAAATTGTTTGTGAATTTATTTTCTTTATTTGTGCACAATTTCGTTTGGAAAAGACCCATTGTGTGTAATAAGTGATCCATGTGAATGGAGGTCTTTCACAGTAAGGTATGGATCATGGGTTATTTAAAAACATGAACTTTTGTTCTTAACCGATTGATGAGAATAGGAATCTCATCATGTTTAGGCTATTATGTTATGAATTCCAAATAGGGAATGGCTTACCTTTAGCCAGTGAGTAGTCCACTCACTTCATGACATAAGCGTATTTCGAATACGTAGAACAGGACTTGTAGTAGTGGTTTCTAAAAGTACTATATTGTAGAAACCTAGACTACTACCGCTACAGCGTGGACTAGTACTCTATGATTTGAGTATAAGTTGGTGGTTTGGCGAAGCTGGGAGCATATACTTTGATATGCTATAGTTGAGGTTCTATAGTAGGGCCAATATACTTGCATATTGGGTATGTGTGACTAGTTAGTTAAAACAGACTTGTACAAGATAGTTTCTACACTGTATCGCCCCTTGTGATTATCTGAATGATCTAAATATCCAGAGCCCTAGGAAACATGACTCGGATGTTTGCTTTAAGGTAGCTCCCTTGGAAAGCGGAAACACTCCAAGAAGTCGTGGATCACTGGACTAGAAGCCTAAGGATGGTAGATGTCATTTAGAGAGGTGTTAGTACACTTCTTCCTCTCTAAATGTACGGCGAAGTGTAAAGGGGTATTTTAGTCATTTTACCTATAGGTCAAAGACTTTGCGAATGCAGCATTGTCCTTGGGGTTAATATTTCCTTATGGTGATATTAGGAAATATTTAAAATGCAAAATACAACTATTTATATAGTAGGGGTATTTTGGTCATTTTAGTAGCTAAGGCGATGTGTCTTTTTGGTCCTCGGAATAGCCCTAAGTCCTAATTAATTTTTGGGTTGAGAAATTGATCTCAGTTGAGAGGGTTTTATTTTATTCAGGAAGTCTAATTTATTATTAGACTGGAATAAAATAAATGGAGAGAAATTTATTATCTGGTTTAATTTGTTAGTTAATTATTCAGGACCTAGGTCCAGTTTGAATAATTAGAAAATTAATTGGGACTTAAACTAGAAGAAAATAATTAATACTTAATTATTTATTGGGTTATTTATTTAATTAAATCCCAAGAAATAAATAATTAAAGTTTAATTATTTTTTGGTTCATTTGGGCACATTAATTATTTATTGGGTTATTTATTTAATCCCAAGAAAAATAATTAATGTTTATTATTTTAGGCTATTCAGGTCCAAGAAAAATAATAAATATTATTTTGGCCCAATAGCCAAGACCATAGGATTTTTTCAGACACAGTTCAGAAGAGTTAAGGAGAAGCCAAAATTTATTTTGTTAATAATATTCGGGTGTTTGAAATATTAAATCCCGGGAATATTATTTTTATCAAAATAATTATTTTTGGTTTCATGACTCTTGGCTTTCTATGTGGAAAAATAAAATAAAATAAAATAAAAAATAAATATCTCTGTCTCTCCCTCTCGTGTGTGACTGTCGGCTTTCTGGCTTTTGGTGTTTCTTCACTGGCATTTGTTTTCTTAACATAAGCCAAGCCTTGCAAGCCAACGGTGAGATGGTGGAAAAAACCTGATCCTATTCTCGACCCATTTTCTGTGTTCACCAATTAGAGGTTAGGCTATGGAATATTCTGAGAATTGAAATGCCTGGCATTCATTGCACCGGAGGTGAAGAAGGAAGGTGGTGGGCTTTGAACTGGAGACTTCATCCCACAGATAGCAAGAAGTTGTTTTTGGTGATTCAATTCATTCACCTACATTCTTCAAGCTTTAAGGCACCAAGAGGTATGATTTTAATCCCTCCATGCTGCTGCCATGCTCTGTTTATGTTTTTATTTCCTCCATTTTTACTCCCGTATGCATGCTCTGTTTTTGCCAAATCCTTCCAGTTGTATTAGAGTATTGGATTTGATTGGCTTAGGAAGCACGTTAGTTAATAAAAATGGTGAAGAACATTGTTTGGTACTTAAACCTGTGATCTTTCGCTGTTTTGGTATGGGATAGGCTTGATTGTAAGCTTCACCGTTGAAGCATAGCATGCACTGTAATTTTCTGGCTTTGAGAATTTGATCATGTAAACCCAATTTAAATGGGTATAGGCGGTTGTGGTTTTGTTTTGGATGAGATTTTGTGATAGAAAATTGTCCAAAGAAGCCGCAGAAGAAACTACAGAAAAAAAGCCGAAGAAACCCAAAAGAAAAATTCGCGAAGAAGAAGAATACTGTTGCTAAGCCGCTGTAGAGCCGAGCTGCCATCCGCTTGCTGTGTCTTGAGCCGTGTTGCAGAAGCCAGCTTGGTGCTGGAAATTGGAGCAGATTGCGCCAATTGCAAATTTGCAATTGCTGCAATTCGCGCGTGGGTCGGCAGAAGCGGATTCGAGCCAACACGCGGGCTGAAGTGCGGGTCGACAATAGAGAAAAGCCGGGGCGGTTCATGGGTCGTGGGCGGGCTCCACGGGTTGCGGCTGTGCATGATCCGGTGCACCACAGAGCAAAAGGGCACGGTCCGGTGCATCCGGTGCACATGGACCGCCAGTCAATTTTTGTAATTTTTTTAAATTTTTTTCTTTTCCGTTTTAGGTCCCGTACCAGGTGAAGTTAATATTTTTGCAATAGTTTATATTCTTGGAATATATTTGCATGAAAAAATATTAGTAAGGGATTTAGGATTAAACAAGATAATTAATTAATTAATTAATTAATGTGTTTAATTCTATTATTTGGGCAGTTATGTTTAAAAAATAGAAAAACATGAAAACGTTTACTATTTTCTGGCATGCTATTTTTTTGTATACCTATGTGCGAGGTTTCTCAAAGACCAAAGTCTTTAGGAATATTTTTGCAAGGAAAACTTTTTTCTTTAAAAAAGTAAATGGTTATTTTAACTTGAACAAAAATTAATCCTTAGATATTTTCTCAAAGGATTTAATCCTTGACATAGAAAATATATTAGATTTAGATATTTTTGTAAGTTAAAATAGAAAGCCATTTTGTTTTATTTTTACAAGAAAAATTATTATATCAAATAAACTTGAGATCAAAGTCTCGAGAAAAGTTTTAATTGGAAAATTTTTGAAATCATTAAGTTTTAACTTAAATAAAATTAGTCCATGGAAAAATCTCTCAAAGAATATAATCCTTGACATAGAGATTTTAATGGACTTGGATATTTTATTTTTGAGTTAAGAAAAAACTTAATGGAAATTTCAAAAGGTTATTTTTCTAGAAAACTTTATTTTAAAAGACTAAGTGGGAGAGGGGTTCCAACGGCCCCACGCTTCCATCACGATCCTCATTAGAGATCGTGGGTCCCCTCGCATCACCCTGGGAGTGAACCCGTACAGGATGGGGATACCATAAGGATCTAGATCTAATGGAAGGATGTAATTAATAACCCGGGACACGTACTATAATCGGCCAGCCCATGTTGGAGGTTATAGTACGATGAATGTCCATAGGAAATGAGAGGAAACAACCATCCCACGATGGAGTTGTCCTCTAGATCATTACCTAGAAGGGAAATTAATTTGTGGTGGTTAATACACTTAGCTTAGGGAACTGTTAATCTTCCAAATAAGCTATGTCAGTTTTCCTAAGAGATAAATTAATTTTAGTGCACAAATTTATTTTCACAAACTAAATCCTTTCTTTTATTTTTCATTTTTTTCGGAAATGGTGGGAGGTTCTTTTAGTCATTTAGCCGTTATTCTCCGTGAGAATAAGTTAACGGAACTAAACTATGTGGACTAGAAGAGGAACCACGACATAATACTCACAACCAAGGAGTATAAGTATGTCCTTTATAAAACCTGCCCTGTGATCCGAGAAGGTTCCACTGACGAAGAACGAGAGGTTGAGAAGGTGTGGAAGAAGGCTAATGAAATAGCGCGTTGCTATATGCTAGCCTCCATGTCTAATATGCTCCAGTCTAAACATGAGCACATGGCTTATGCGTATGACATTAGTCATTCATTGGCCAGTATGTTCGCGGACAAGAGCCGGCCTGCAAGGCAGGAGGCTCTTCGAAGTATAATAAACACTAAGATGGCTGAGAGAGCATCAGTCAGAGAGCATATACTCAAGATGATTGCTACTTTCGAGAAGGCAGAAATCTTAGGAGCTATCATTGACTCCAAAAGCCAAGTGGACATGGTTCTCGAATCTCTACCGGGTTCCTTTACTCTGTTCAAATTAAATTACAATATGAGTTTGACTGAGTTAATGAAGGAACTCCAGATGGTAAAGAAGGTCATGAAGCCACATTCAAAGGCCATGATTGCTAAGGCTTCTTCCTCAAGAACTGGGTCTAAGCCCAAAAAGTTCAAAATGAAGAAGGGAAATGTAGCAGCCTAGCCCAAGACCCGCTCAAAGACAAACCTAAGGGTAAGTGCTTTAAATGTGGGAAGAAGGGACACTGGAAAAAAGAGTGTCCAGATCTTCAAGCCAAGAAAAACCCCACAGGTAATGTTTTCTATCTAGAGTCTATATCAATGATTGGATCAACTTCCACTTGGATTGTTGATTTAGGAGCCACTGATCATATCTGTAACTCTTTGTAGGGGTTTAGAAAGATTAGAAGACTCAAGAAGGGCGAGCATGGATTACGCGTGGAAAATAGAGCACAAGTCTGGGCTCTTGCAATGGGAAAGCTGGATCTTATTTTTTATTGTAATAAGAAAGTGGTTTTAATAAATATTTTATATGTACCTGGTTTTCATCAGAATTTGATTTCAGTTGCAAAACTAATAAATCAATGATATTCTGTATCTTTCCATTCTGGAATTTCTATCAATAGAGATGGAGAAATTTTATGTACTGGGCATATGTATGGAAATCTATTTTATTTAAACCCTATTAATAATCAATCAAATAACGCTCAATCTGAACCTTTAACTAAAAAGAGAAAGACCAATGTCAATGACTCATATCTTTGGCATCTGAGGTTGGGTCGCATCAATTCAACCAGGATTCAGAGGTTAATCCATGATGGGCCTTTAGGCACATTGAGATTGGAAAATTGGCCTCAGTGTGAATCCTGCCTGATGGGAAAGATAACCAAAAGGTCTTTTATCCCAAAGGAGGATAGGGCCAAGGAGGTACTGAGTCTTGTTCACACTAATGTGTGTAGTCCTTTGTCTACACCAGCTAAAGGAGGTTTTGAGTACTTCATTACTTTCATGGATGATTATATAAGGTTTGGTTATATTTACCAGATGAGGCGCAAGTCTAACTCTTTTGATAAATTTAAGGAGGTTAAGGCTGAAGTGGAGCGTCAGATAGGTAAATTAATCAAGACCTTACGATCGGATCATGTTGGAGAGTACCTCCTAGGTGAATTCAAGGACTATATGGTACATCATGGGATAGTACCCCAGCTTTCTGCGTCGGGGACACCCCAGCAGAACGGAATGGCTGAGAGAAGGAACAGGACAGTAATGGAAATAGTCCGAAGCATAATGTCTCATGCTACTCTTTCAGTATCTTTTTGGGGATATACCCTGGAAACAGCGGCATACATTCTGAACTTAGTGCCTTCCAAGTCAGTACCTAGGATTTTCTATGAGATGTGGACTGGGCGTAAGCCAAGTCTGAATCATCTCAGGATATGGGGTTGTCCAGCTTATGTACTGATCAAGGGAGACAAGTTGAAACCAAGATCAGAATTATGCTATTTTGTTGGGTATCTAAAAGGGATAAAGGGTGGTTACTTTTATCATCCTAAGGAGCAGAAAGTACTGGTTAGTACCAATGCTAGATACTTAGAGGATGATCAAAGTACTTCCACAAAAGGTTTCAACTAGGTTGGAACTCAAGGAGAAGTTATCTTTGGAAGCAACTTCTTCTGATCCGATTGTGAAACAAGAAAAGGCATAGCCTCAAGAACCTGTACAAATGGTGCCTCGTCATAGTGGAAGAGTGTCTAGGGTTCCAGATAGATGGTATGGAGAAGCTTTTGAGCTGGTCTCTGACCGTCAGGAATAAGACCCCACTAGATACGAGGAGGCAATTGCTGATGTCGCTGCAAATCTATAGCATGGAGCAATGAAAGCCGATATTGAGTCTATGTACTTCAATCAGGTTTGGGATCTTGTAGCTTCACCTGAAGGAATAAAACCCATTGGGTGTAAGTGGGTGTACAAGAGAAAGAGGGGAGCAGATGGGAAGGTGGAAACCTTCAAAGCTAGGCTTGTGGTGAAAGGGTATACTCAGAAAGAAGGGATCGATTATGAGGAAAACTTTTTCCCGGTAGCCATGTTTAAATCCATCCGTATCCTCCTTGCCATCGCATTATGACTATGAGATATGGCAAATGGATGTCAAGACGGCATTTTTGAATGGCCATCTTAACGAAGACATCTATATGTCCCAACCGGAAGGTTTTATTACTGAAGGCCAAGAACATATGGTTTTCAAGCTTAAGAAGTCTATTTATGGACTTAAGCAAGTATCGAGAGCATGGAACATTCGTTTTGATGAAATTGTGAAGTCTTACGGTTTTATTCAAAATAAGGATAAACCATGCGTGTACAAGAAACTTGAGGGGTTTAATGTGGCTTTTCTTGTCTTGTATGTGGATGACATTCTACTCATTAGAAATAATGTAGGGTCATTGTCATCTAAAAAGGTTTGGCTGTCTAGTCAATTTAGTATGAAAGACTTGGGAGAAGCCAGCTATATTCTCGAGATTAGACTTCTTAGAAATAGGAAGCAGAGAATGTTAGGATTTTCCTAAGTCGCATACATTAACAAGATGCTGGCCAAGTACAGCATGGACTTATGCAAAAGAGCTCTAATCCCTTGCAGACATAGCTTGTCACTTTCTTCAAGGGACTGTCCTAAGTCTCAAGAAGAAAAGGACAGAATGAGTAGGATTCCCTACGCTTCGGCTATGGGAAGTCTCATGTACGCCATGCTGTGTACTAGGCCAGATATCTGCTTTGTCGTAGGCATAGTTAGCAGATATCAGTCAAACCCTAGGGAGGTTCATTGGCAAGCTGTAAAGCATATTCTCAAGTACCTCAAAGGAACGAGAGATTATATGCTGGTTTACAGGGCTAATGATTTGGTTCCTACTGGATACACAGACTCAAACTTCTAGGCAGATAAGGATGAGCAAAAATTCACTAGTGGATATATCTTTACCTTGTTTGGAGGAGTAATTTTATGGAGGAGTATCAAGCATCTTACATTGCTAACTCAACCATAGAAGCTGAGTATGTGGTAGCTTCGGAAGCATTCAAGGAAGCAATCTAGCTCTGAAAGTTCCTTTTAGAACTTGGAGTCGTGCCACATATGGATAAACTACTTGTGATGTATTGCGACAACACTGGCGCAGTATCGCAATCTAAGGAACCTTAGAACCACAAGAAGGGGAAGCATATTGAGAGGTAGTACCACCTGATCCGGGATTTTATCCAGAGACGGGAAGTCGTGATGAAACAGATTGCCTCAGATAACAATCTAGCAGATCCATTCACCAAGCCTATGGCTGAGAGGGTCTTAAAGAGACACTTAGACACCATTGGGGTGGGCACCTATGGACTTATCTAGTCTTAGAGTACAAGTGGAAGATTGTTGGAATGTATGCCCTCTTAAACTAGGTTTCTGATGTAAATATCAAATATTTTAATAAAAAATTTATTTTGAGAAATCGTTTGTAAATTTATTTTCTTATTTGTGCACAATTTCATTTGGAAAAAGGCCCATTGTGTGTAAATAAGTGATCCATGTGAATGGAGGTCTTTCACAGTAAGGTATGGATTATGAGTTATTTAAATACATAAACTTTTGTTCTTAACCGATTGATGAGAATGAGAATCTCATCATGTTTAGGTTATTATGTTATGAATTCCAAACGGAGAATGGCTTACCTTTAGCTAGTGAGTAGTCCACTCACTTCATGACATAAGTGTATTTCGAATACGTAGAACAGGACCTGTAGTAGTGGTTTCTAAAAGTACTATATTGTAGAAACCTAGACTACTATCGTTACAGCATGGACTAGTACTCTATGACTTGAGTATGAGTTGGTGGTCTGTTACTTTCATATGATATAGTTGAGGTTCTATAGTAGGGCCAATATACTTGCATATTGGGTATGTGTGACTAGTTAGTTAAAACAGACTTGTACAAGATAGTTTCTACACTGCATCACCCCTTGTGATTGTCTGAATGATCTAAATATTCAGAGCCCTAGGAAACATGACTTGGATGTTTGCTTTAAGGTAGCTCCATTGGAAAGCAGAAACACTCCAGGAAGTCGTGGATCACTGGACTAGAAGCCTAAGGATGGTAGATGTCATTTAGAGAGGTGTTAGTACACTTCTTCCTCTCTAAATGTACGGCGAAGTGTAAAGGGGTATTTTAGTCATTTTACCTATAGGTCAAAGACTTTGCGAATGCAGTATTGTCCTTGGGGTCAATATTTCCTTATGGTGATATTAGGAAATATTTAAAATGTAAAATACAACTATTTATATAGTAGGGGTATTTTGGTCATTTTAGTAGCTAAGGCGATGTGTCTTTTTGATCCTCGGAATAGCCCGTAAGTCCTAATTAATTTTTGGGTTGAGAAATTGATCTCAGTTGAGAGGGTTTTATTTTATTCAGGAAGTCTAATTTATTATTAGACTGGAATAAAATAAATGGAGAGAAATTTATTATCTGGTTTAATTGGTTAATTAATTATTTAGGACCTAAGTCCAGTTTGAATAATTAGAAAAATTAATTGGGACTTAAACTAGAAGAAAATAATTAATACTTAATTATTTATTGGGTTATTTATTTAATTAAATCCCAAGAAATAAATAATTAAAGTTTAATTATTTTTTGGTTTATTTGGGCACATTAATTATTTATTGGGTTATTTATTTAATCCCAAGAAAAATAATTAATGTTTATTATTTTGGGCTATTCGGGTCCAAGAAAAATAATAAATATTATTTTGGCTCAATAGCCAGGACCATAGGATTTTTCCGGACACAATTCAGAAGAGTTAAGGAGAAGCCAAAATTTATTTTGTTAATAATATTCGGGTGTTTGAAATATTAAATCCCGGGAATATTATTTTTATTAAAATAATTATTTTTGGTTTCATGACTCTTGGCTTTCTGTGTGGAAAAATAAAATAAAAAATAAATGTCTCTGTCTCTCCCTCTCGTGTGTGACTGTTGGCTTTCTGGCTTTTGGTGTTTCTTCACTGGCATTTGTTTTCTTAACATAAGCCAAGCCTTGCAAGCCAACGGTGAGATGGTGGAAAAAACCTGATCCTCTTCTCAACCCATTTTCTGTGTTCACCAACTAGAAGTTAGGCTGTGAAATATTCTAAGAATTAAAAAGCCTGGCATTCATTACACCGGTGGTGAAGAAGGAAGGTGGTGGGTTTTGCACTGGAGACTTCAACCCACGGATAGCAAGAAGCTGTTTTTGGTGATTCTATTCATTCACCTACAATCTTCAAGGTTTAAAGCACCAAGAGGTATGATTTTAATCCCTCCATGCTGCTGCCATGCTCTGTTTATGTTTTTATTTCCTCTATTTTTACTCCCGTATGCATGCTCTGTTTTTGCCAAATCCTTCAGGGCTACCTCAGGAAGATCCTAATGCCCATCTTACGAGTTTTTTAGAAATTTGTGACACTTTTAAAATGAATGATGTTTCTAAGAATGCCATTAAACTAATGCTTTTTCCTTTTTCTTTGAGAGATAGAACTAAATCTGGGTTAAAATCCTTGCCAGTTGGATCCATTACTACTTAGAATGTTTTAGCTGAAAAATTATTGGCAAAATATTTTCCCCCTAGCAAGAACATCCTAAAGGGATTTCAGTAATGCTATAACACTTATAGTAGCGGAAAAATAGAATTCCCAGCCCAAGATCACATGCATATTATTTAAACAGGCAAAAGAAATAAGCACGGGTTATACCTCTGTAGTTCAAAATTTTCTTTCACATTGAATGACTGAGGCACGATCCAGATACACTCGTTCAAAACCAATCTACACCAGTGTCCAAGACTAGCCACTCCAATCTCAGTGTGGGGTTGGCTCTGATAGTATCTGCACGAGGGACTCAAGGAAATCAAAACAAGACTCTGCTAGAAGACTTTCTTGAAAGTAGGGTTTGTTTCTGTGTGCCAAAGAGAAACCAGAGAGAGAAGAAGAAGAAGAAGAAGAAGAAGAAGAAGAAGAAGAAGAAGAAGCTATGTGTGTTATGAATTCACTGAGAGAACCATTCTCTCTATGATATTCAAGTGATCAATCACCACAGCATCATCTCTGGAATTCACTTAAAGAAACCGTGTTTTTGTGAATTCTAATCAAATTAGAATTCACAATTTGCAATTGGAAACTATAAGTTTTGACAATCGCAATTTGGCCAAGAATTTACAACTAATTATAATTCGACCACAATAGCTTCTATTTCTTAACATTAACCCCACAATATTATCAAATAATATCTTTATTACTTAATCTTTTATTATGTATAACCTATTAAGTTTCCCAATCAATTGGTAGCGAATATGAATTAATCCAAACGTTTATGAGATTAATAATCCTTAATAATTTAAAATTAACCTATTAAATTTAATTAGGATTGGTTTATTAATTCATTAATTAATAAATCCATATTCAACAGATCATGAGTGATATCTAGGAACACATTATGAACCACCCAAGAGTCCAGGAAGTCAAGTGGCTTAACATGAACCATTCAACAATAAAATATAGTGCAATAAACTCCTTTCACAACACAATATCTCATTCAGTTTGGAGTATGGAATCAGTGCCAATTCCCTTCAGAATATAAATTAATTCTGGCCTGAATATATTAGTACTTGTACCACGAACCTACTACTCTACATGTGTATCAATAGAAACTATTTCCAACACACAATCACCTTGGCCAAGGATTTCACGAGTAGTAATTCCAACAAGTGACCGTGAAATATTCGCCCCTACTAATAGGAGTGATGAATCTTTTATTGACCGTCTCAACTACTTTCATTTACCTCACATTGTACCCAATATCCATCCTATAGACAGTCCTCGATCTGACTCCAGAGATTGGAGTCAAAGTACAATGCTTAGCAAACAAAGTACCTTAGAGATCTCAAGTCTAAGGATACTTGAATGTTTGCTATAATGAGATTCTATCACTGGCACAAAATAGTTATCTATGTGATTATCTCATAGCTAGGTCATCCAATGTACTTGTTCCATTAACAAGCATTCACTGTTAACTTTGAGTATCACAATACTTACGGATGTGAGAACTACTGTCTGATCAAATTAGGAAGTCTAACACGTGCTAGTCTTAGCGCATTAATGATATCCTATTTCATTAATACTACAACTAGGGATTATTTAAGTACTAATACTATACAATATAGTAAGAATCTCACATTATGATCTCTATCATGATTTTCTTAATACAGTGTTGTACTGGGACTTTATCTAATAGTTATTTTACATGAAAGTAAAGAAAATAAACTGAAAGATAAATAATGCCTAGTATTATAAAATAAATGTGTCATATACAAAATATAAGTGATTGTCGGGACAACACTAACACATCCAAGCTTAGGACCGATTTTTTACCTTCCAATAGTTAGAATTTGAAAATCTTTATGAGTGTTGGGAGAGGTTTAAGGAGATGCTTAGAAAGTGTCCTCATCATGGGTTCGAGCTAGGCATGCAAATGCAAATCTTCCATAGTGGTTTAAGTTTTACTACTAGGCAATTGGTTCATACATCTACAGGAGGCTCCATTAATTCTAAAACCCTAGAGGAAGTATTTGATTTGATTGAAAATCTTACGACAAACAATTACACTTGGGGTAGTTCGCAGTTAAGAGCTCATGTTCATGGTGTATACAAGGTAGATGTAATGGCGGCTTTGGAGGCTAAGGTGGAGGCACTGACACAAAAAAATAGAGCAAATGGTGATGTCTCCTTCCCAAGGATATGTAATGGTGACTAATTGTAATTTTTGTGGGGAAGGGCATCCAAATCATGAGTGCTAAAACATGGGGTCATCACAAGAGTCATTAGAGAAAGTTGCGTTCGTGGGCAATGGACGACAAGGTAATAACCGTTATAGCACCACTTACAACCCTGGTTGGAGGAATCATCTTAACTTCTCATGGAACAACCAAAACCAACCTAGGCAGGCTTTTTCTAGTTTTGGTAATCAAAGAACTCAATCGTCCTTACCTTACAATACTCCACCGGCTATGAAATAGTTGGTTAACTAATTGGTAAGTGGTATAGAGACCCAGTTTCAATGAGTGGATGCAACCACGAGAAATTTAGAGGCGTCCATGCGCAACTTTGAAAATCAAATTGGACAGCTGGTCAAACTCCTTGGAGATCGTCAAGTGGGATACCTTCCAGGAAATACATAGACTAATCCATGTGACCAAGACCGTGGAAAATGATGATTTTGATTGCTTTGATTTTTTTTTTTTTTGGACATCTCTTTAATTTTCATGTGTTTTTATTCATTTTACTGTCTTTGTAATGTTTAGACTAAATTCTCTTCATGATTTTGTGTTTTAATTATTGTTTTTTTAATTAATTAATTTTAAAAAATGATGATTTTTGGTCAGCCAGAGCTGACCTGGCACCAGGCTCGAACTTTGGCCCTGGCGCCAAGCTAGCGTGGCCCGAAAATAAGCTGAAGGCAAAACAGGCGCAGCGCCAGGCCCAATCCATGGCCCCGGTGCCTCGATCGGCTTCAAGACCTATAACGTCCATTCTTGGCCATTTTTTTCAAACAACTCTCATCTCCCTCGTTTTTTCTCTCAACCTATCGTCTAGTGCAACTCCAAAACACCGCTAGGTCACTTTCTAAACCTCCCAAACACCTTGCAAACACAAAATCCCCATTTTGTTCTTGAAGTTTTGGATTAAAACTAGAAAAAATCTAATCTTTTCTTCCAAGACCCATTTTTCAATCCTTCTGTTTGGTGCACAATTTCTTCAATCTTTTTGTGTAGGATCATTTCCCATACATTGGAATCATTTTGGTATGATTTTTCTACACTTTCTATCGTTCAATTTTTTATACTGATTATTGGGTATTTTTCTATGACTTTTTGTCCGAAAATTCTTATGTATTTTTGGTTGGATGGATTGAATACAAATGTTGCTTGCTTTAAGTCTTAGTTAGCATGGGAATATGAGTGATAATGATATTTGATTAATACCATTCTTGTTTCTAAAAGCTATTCTAGCATGCCTAACTTGTGTGTAACCTTGAGCTTACCAAGATATATTATAATTGTTCATGTTTAAATTAGCATGGTGACTATGTGCTTTACATGATGATATAGATCGCATGGCTAATTGAACATTGTGTTAATGAGTTTTACATTGTTAATTAGTAGCTATTGAGTATTGTGATTTGACTATTGATATTGTATTTGGATCTTTTATCCTACCTTTATTCATCATCACATCATGTCTAGGAGACCTAAGGGGTTGGCACCTGGGGCTAAGAGAGCTAGAGAGTCATCTTCGTCTACACCTACTTTTGAGCCTCTACCTACCTAACCAACCCAATTCTATGACCTTACTTGCCACATCTGGTATCAAAATCACCAACACAATAAAATCATAGTAGAAAAAATGCATAGGCCCTCCTTAGATAATTTCTTGCAGCTTTTTACTATGTTTAGGTGACTAGGGTGGGAGCCTATCTTTTGACTTGGGGGTTGCTTATTGTCCAGTGCAACTAAGAGAGTTCTATGCTAATATGAGGGACAAGAAGAAAAATAATCTTGAGGTTACTTCTACTATGGTTAAAAGGGTACCCATTGAGTTTGATAGGGCTATATTAGCTAGGATTTTAGGAGTACCTGATGAGGGTCAATGGATAGTGATAGGGGCTAAAATCACCATTATTTTCTTAGTTATTTGAGGTTATTTTGAGGTACATTTGTTGTAATAACTAGGTATATTCCTTACTATTTGATATTTTTCTTGTAAAAAGTTCTTTTGGTGAATTTGTACAGATTTAAGTTAAATTCGAGTAAAATTAGAGAAATTCCAGAATACACTTGGCGACAGGCCTAGCCAAGGGACTAGGTGCCAAGTCCATTCTAGTCAAGCAAAGGAAATAGACCAAATTCCAGGAAGAAAACATAACAGACCTAGCACAGGTCCATTTTGGATGGCTAGAGGAAAACTGAGAAAAATTCTGAGGAAGAGCAGATTGAACTTGGCACCAAGTGGGTTGACTGTACCTGGTGCTAGGTCAACTCTAGAAGGTGAGAATTCTGTGCACGAATTTAAGAATTTTCTAATGATTTTGGTATTTTTTGAATCCTACTCAGCCAAGACTTCCTAAACTACGAATTTAGCATCTAAGAGGCCTATAAAAGCAACGAAAAACACAAGAAATAAGTGTGTGGGGGTGGATCCAAGAGCTAAAATTTCAATCACTCATTGAAGGAGGAATTCACCAATCCAATGAGGGTTGTTTAAAAGAGTCTTCAAGGGTGAAGAAAGAGGTTTGTCTATGAGTACTTTCTTTTATCTTTATTTTCTTTGCCTTTAACAATGATGTATTCAATATTTTTATTGTAATTTAACATTATTTTGGATTCATGGTTTTGTGTTAATTTAGTTATTTGATCAATTCTTTATCATCTTTGGTATTTAATTACTTGTTATCATTGGTTATTGATGCGAGTTCTTTTAATTGACTTGAGACAACGATATTAGGAGTTTCATTGCATTGATTTCATATTTGTCTAATCTTAATGGACTTGAGCAACGAAGTTAAGATTATAGGATTAAGTGATCAAAGATTAGTTGATTTTACTTCAAGCAAAGAGTTATTAGTTAATTTTATGTTTATAAGGAATTAAGCTTAATGCATGTTTTGATTATGTTAGCTTGATTGGTAAATCTATTAATATTAATAAAAAATATAGTAATTCCATGGATTGAGAAATGAAGTGGAATTTATATAAGTAGATTCATGACTTGGGAAACAATTGAATTTTACTTTATATTCTTTTATGATGCCAAGATGATAATTAATTAAGAGAATTGCTACTTGGTTGATTAGTATGTTTTCTAGGATAATTATCTAAATTGCATAGTCCAACGTCCTTGAGTTGTATATATTTATTTATTTTTCTTTTTATTATTTTCTCACTTTATTTAGGTCGGTTAAACAATGAATGAAAAGTGATTAGTGTGTACTTGTTCCTTTGAAGATCGATACTTATTAATTCCCTATACTATATTTGCGATAAGTATACTTGCTCATATGTGTATTTTGAAATAAATGTTTTAATTAAAACTTAACTAAGGGATGGATTTAAATTTGATGATTTTTATACACCCAAAATTTACGCATTAAGTTTTTGGCACCGTTGCCGGGGAATAATATCATGAAAGCTTAGATTTTGTTGATTTAACCATGTTTATATGTTAATATATTTATATGTAAATATGTGCATATGTATATATGTTCTTATATGACTAGGTGCCATATGTTATTTCTTGTATACTTGTAACTTAAGGTCCCTACATGTTGTAATTTTCTCTAACCAAACTTGTAAACATGTCCTAACTGTCTAACTTGTAAATTCTACAATCTCACTATCTTTTTATCTTATGTAGACCTTGCTCTTAGTTTATGACCCAACAATCCAAAGCCGACATAGTAGATCTTGATCCGAAAATCGAGAGAACCCTCACCAAGGTCCAAAAAGGTTGCAAGCAAAAGGGTAAGGAAAGACATGGAGGTAAATCAGCCAAACAATGGTGGTAATGGTGGAATTAATAGGTGGATTATAGATGACTTTGTGAAATCAACAATCTCAGGAACTCAACCATCACAAGGCCTAGGATAGAGGCCAACAATTTTGAAATAAAACCCAATATAATCCAAATGATCCAGAACATGGTCTAATTTGATGGGTTACCTAAGGAGGATCCTAATGCCCACCTTGTGAGCTTTTTGAAAATATGTGATATATTTAAACTGAATGGTGTTTCTGAGGATGCTATCAAATGAAGACTTTTCCCCCTTTCCTTGAGAGATCAAGCAAAATCGTAGTTAAAATCTTTACACACCGGATTCATTACTACTTGGAATGTGTTAGCTAAAAAATTTTTGGCCAAATATTTTCCACCAGCTAGAATATCCAAACTTAAGACTGATATTTTTGCCTTCCAACAATTAGAGTCTGAAAACTTATATAGGTGTTGGAAGAGGTTTAAGGAGATGCTTAGAAAAATGTCCTCACTATGGATTCAAGTTGGTCATGCAAATACAAATTTTTCACAACAGGTTAAGCTTTGCGGCTAGGCAATTGGTTGATGCATCTGCAAGAGGCTCCATTAATTCTAAAACCCTTGAAGAGGTATTTGACTTGATTCAAAATTTGGCTACAAATAACTATGCCTAGGGTAGTTCACGGTCTAGAGCTCGTGTACATGGAGTACACAAGGTAGATGCAATGGTTGCATTAGAGCCAAAAGTGGAAGCACCACGCAAAAAATGGATTGATTGGTAATGCCTAATTTCCAAGGACAGGTAATGAGTGTAAGTTTTGATTTTTGTAGGGAAGGGTATCCAAATCATGAGTGCCAAAATATGGGGTCATCATAAGAATCATCAGAACAAGCGGCGTTTGTAGGTAATGGTCGGCAAGGTAATAATCCTTATAGTAATACTTACAACCCGGTTGGAGAAATCACCCTAACCTTTCATGGAATAATCAAAACCAACTTCTACAAGCTTCTTCTAATTTTAGAATGCAAAGGACTCAATTGCCCCTACCTTATAATGCTCTACTGGCTAAATTATCATTGGAGGAGTTGGTCAACCAACTAGTAAGTGGAATGGAGACACAATTCCAAGGAGTAGATACTGTTAGGTATCTCACGCGTATCATATACAACGTAGTGGAAGAATAAGAATGAGATACCATCCCAGGATCTGCATATGTGTGGAAAATAAGACATATATATGGAAAACAAAAAAAAAAAAATAAAGATGACAGCTTTTACCTTTCTTTTTTGTGTGGAAAACAAAATTTCCTTCTTCAAGTTTGATTATTTTGGCGCGATCTAGCAATCCTTTTGAAGAATCACCACGAGAGTTGTATATTTAACCACTATAATCACAGTGTGTAATTATCTCTAACAGTAATCCACACGGAGGATCTCACTCAAGCACCAAGATTCTCTACGCTAGCAGAAAACAACAATGGTGGCTGGGGTATTTCTTGTTCTTCTTGTTCAACTAAACCAGAGAATGAAGAAGAAGAAGAAGAAGAAGAAGGGTCTTAGTGTTCTCTTGGAGAACCACATGAAATTGGGAGAGAGTAAAGAGTAGAGAACAAAGAATCATATCATATATCCTCTTGTGTGCCCTTTGGTTTTTGTAGAATTGGATCATATGACCTTTGGTTTTCATGTTTTGATTTTCTTGTATGACCATTGAAGTCACACAAAAAGCTCAACAATAAAACCACTTTGGTTATATCTCATATAACCAAAAGCCTCTACAAAAACCACATATGAGAATTCCAAACAATTCTCCACTTGCAATCGGAACCCATCAAGTTCTCAGAATTACAAATTGGCCCATCAATTATAACTAATTATAATTTGGCCACATCAACTTATCTTTCTCGTAATAAACCCCACTATGTTATCAAATAACATCTTGAGCATATATTCCTCTTTTGTGTATGACCTGTTAGGTTTCCTGGTCAATTGGTAGTGAACATGAATTAATCCAAACATCTTTGAGATTAATAATCCTTAATTAATTAGAATTAATCCTATTAATTCTAATCAGGATTGGTTTATTAATTCATCAATTAATAAACTCATATTCCCAGATCATGAGCAGTATCTAGCAACACATCATGACCATCCAAGAGTCTAGGAAGTCAAGTGGTTTGGCATGAACCCTTCAATAACAAACTACAATGCAATTAACTCCTTTCACCATACAATATCTCATTCGGTCTAGAGTACAAAATTAGTGCCAACTCCCTCCAGAATATATATTAATTCTATGTCGAATACAATTATACTTGTACCAGAAATCCACTATTATAGATGTGTATCAATTGAAACTGTTTCCAATACACATATGCCTTGGCCAAGGACTTCTCGAGTAGTAATTCCTACAAGTGGTTGTGAGATATTCGCCCTTACTATTAGGAATGGTAAATCCTTTATTGACCCTCTCAACTACTTTCGTTTACGTCACAATGTACCCAATATTCATCTCATAGGTAGCCCTCGATCGAGCTCCAGAGATTGGAATCAAAGCACAAGGCTCAGAAAATAAAGTACTTTGGAGATCTCAAGTCTAAGGATACTTGCACATTTGCTATATTGAGATTATATCACTGGCACTAAATAGTTATCCATGTGATTATCTCATAGCTAGGTCATCCAATGAACTTGTTCCACTAACAAGCATCCATGTGTTAACTTTGAGTATCTCAATACTCACGGATATGAGAACTACCATCTGATCAAATCAGGAAGTCTTAACACATGCTAGTCTTAACGTATTAATGATGTCCTTTCTCATTAGTACTATGACTAGGGACTATTTAAGTACTAACATTATACAGTGTAGTAGGAATCTCATATCATGATTTTCTTAACACAGTGTTGTACTAGGGACTTTATCGAACAGTTATATTACTCAAAAGTAATCAAAAGAACTGTAAGATAAATAATGCCTTTTATGAAATAAAATGTGTCATATACAATGTACAAGTGATTGCCTCTAGGGCATAACACTAACAGATACGACTACGAGAAATTTAGAGGCATCCATGCGAAACCTTGAGAACCAAATTGAATAACTAGCCAAGCTCCTTGGTGATCATCAAATGGGATCATTTCCAAGCAACACGAAGACTAATCTACATAACCAAGACCATGAAAAACGCTAAATTTTAACTACTTTAGTTTTTGGACATCTTTTTAATTTTTGTTTGTTTTCATTTATATGGCTATTTCTTTGTTAGACTGTATTCTTTTCATGAGTTCGTGTTTTTTTATCTTTGATTCCATTAAAGTCTAATTTTTTTCCAGAGCTGACCCGGTGCCGGGCCAACATGACCCGACAGAGAACACGGGCAGAATAGGCCCAGTCTTTGGGCCCAGCGCTAGGCCTGTTCAGTCGCAACATCAAAATTAGCACATTTATTTTGGTCTTCTTGGTTTTTCCTTCATTGTTGTATTTTTGGCCATTGAGGACAATGTCTTGTTTAAGTGTGGGGGGAGAGTTTAGGTAGTGAAGATATTTTCCATATCATTTTTATGTGCAATTTTTCAAAGAATTTTTTTATGGTTTTCATTGTTTAACAAGGTGGTAATTTCTTTTCTTACTTAGATATGAATTGTTGTTATTCATTCAATGGATTTTTATGAAATTAGCTTATTAGATAGGATATTTTCAAAACTTGAGAATTTGAATTAATCTTGTTTATGCAATGGTGTTTGAGTATTATTTGACTCATCTAGTTTGAATATGGAGAATATGATGAATATGGGAAACGCTTATTGGCTAACTCTTGTATTATGTGAACAACCTTAGAAAGGGGTGAATCAGGTTTTTGGTAAATTTAAAATGCTCAAAAAAATTCTACTTTGAGGAAAGAGCTCCTTCAAATTTTTTACCAAAAGAACTTGCAGCAATGAGAGCTTCTCGAAATAACTTAAGAATTTCCTACACTCTGAATAAAGTAAGATACTTGATGCAATTAATGTTGGAGTAAAAATGAGTTGGTGAGAGCAATAAAGAATTCTTTTAAGGAACAGAAGAAAAAATTGGGCAAAGACGATTGCAACTAATTGTAAATGAATGCAAAGAAAGATAACACAGGATTTATAGTAGTTTGATCTATATCCACTACCTTAAGCTCATACTTAAGAATTTTCAACCAGATTTCATTCATCCAACTCAATGGTACCAATCTATACCAAATACAAAAGAAGATCACCACATTTGGTTTTATCAAAACCTCTCAATCAACCAACAAATCAAGGTTCACCCTAAATGGGTTTTACACCACAACTTTGATACACCAAGATGATTAAAGAAATGAACTAAAAATGGCTCACACCTTTAAGCAGATATACAAGACAAATGAGCTCAAACAATCTTTACTTTTTTGTCAAAATTTGATTTCACTTTGAAGCACTATGAAAGGAGATTTTTATTTTCTATAAAGCAAGAATATTTCTTAGAAGGATAGAACAAAAATCTTCTTTCAAATCGAGTTTTGAAACCTTTTATAAAAGAAAAAAATAGAGTCCCAACGGCTCAAAAATGGCTAGTTTTTGTTGTCAGATTTACCAGGGTTTTGGACTCAAGTTTTGAACGATGGTGCATCCAAAAGTTAAGTCCAAAATGATACTTTTTCAGGAAGAATCGCTTTGATACTGTTCACAGGATTTTGAACGAAGCTTTTAGATGCAGGGTTACCAAAATTACTCAATCCAAAATTCTGCGGATTTAAAACTTTGAAATCTTTTTGTTTTAGTGCTTTAAGGTAGAATTAAACTAAATCATAAGGTAAATAGGGCATAAAAATTTACACAAAATATCTTAACAAAGATTCCTAGTCTAAGGTTATTCCATAATGAATTCTTGGTATGCAACCTCTTAAGCTTAATCTTCTACTTGATCATCCATTCTCAGATTCTATTACTCAAGAGTTGCTTAGCAATCTTATTTGCACACCTTGGAAGAACTGAGATCAAACATGTCCTATAAAATGTAGATCATATAAGTTAGTCCTCATCAATGTTTGTCATAAGTCAAAACACAGGAGAACACCCTTAGGGCTAACAATCTCTCATTTTTTGAGTGATGACAAATTTGATGGGATTGTGATATAAAGAATAATGATATGTACAGTACGAACATGTTAGACCGATAAATACGAATATTTTTCATTGAAATGTAATCTCTCATTATAGGACTCAAAGAGTGTTTATGAGATTAAGATAGACAAATTAAAGTATATACTCACAAACATGGCTTAATAGGCCTATGGCCCATCCTACCTCCATATCCTCCTTCCTTCCATCATATGACTATTCCTTAAAAGAATTGCCACAATAAATATTGTATGAATATATACACAAGGAGGTATAGTAAATAAATCATACGATGAGATGCTCCCCTTTAATATGTGCATATATAGACATATGTAAGACATGAGATTAAAAAGACTACTTTAAGAGAAAATTGGATTCAGCCTTTGGACGTCCAAAATATACGTCCACAACTAGGTTTAGGAGAGTACGAAACTTTTGGACTTTAGATTTTGGATGTCCAAAACATGTGTCTAAAATAGGGTAAAGTTAGACAGAAACTGTCTTCTTTTTAAAACTTATTTTTGGACTGGATTTTTAAATCAAGAAAATGTGTGTCCAGTAGAGGAAACTACAAGTTTTCAGAAATTTTGATCCAACAAAGTTTTCTCAAGACATTTCAGACTTCAAGGAAAGTTTTGAGCAATGAAGAATGTATGAGTAACTATCCTTATCAGCTGAGATTTTTAACACAAAGCATATCACAATAGCTTTGATCAACGACCATATTATAATAGCCTTTGAAAACATGATACCTTTATACATAAAAATGCCTTTTACTAAAAACAGGATATCAAACTGGTTTTCAATAAGTCACTTTAAATCTTTTTGAACAGCAACAAACTATGATCATAATCATTCAGAGATCACAAATTGTGTTTATTATAGACCAATAGAAAATTTTATAGCATGCTGGTTTGATCAAACCCTATTCTCAACATGAATTCCAAAGAAAGTTTCACAGGATCTTACAAAATATTTAGAGTCTGCATATAAATCTATTGCAATGTAAAACATCATAACTATTTCCAATTTATAGCACAACACTACACAAACATCAATTCATTCAATATTAGTTCAGTCAGTGCAAAGTAAAAGTAAAAAAACTCAATAATTGCAATAATCAATCAGTAGTGCAGTGTAGAATTAACAGCATAGTGTACAAATTGCCACAAATTGCCATTTTCCCAAGTGCACATACTTAGTGCCACAATCATAGTAGCAATCCCAGCTATCATTCACAACCACAATCACAATCCCAACTATCATATTTCTCCCCCTTTTGTCATCAATCAAAATATAGAGTAAGGAGAGTAATAAGTATATATATGAAGTAGAGAAGATTGTATATGTGAAGCACTCATAAACTAAGCAAAGACAGTAGTTTAAAGGACAGAAGGTAAATTGTTCAAATACTGGGGCAGAAAATAAAAAAATTATTCAGTGAAAAACAGTAAGGAGTTTCTGGTAGAGGGAGGCTAGAAAGCAATCTACTGATCTGATCAATCAGGAAATGTGAACAGTCTTGATCTTTGACCCGACACCCTTCCTGGAATGTTATCCGGTAAGCCTATTAGATTTTAGCTTGACTACCACATGTTTTTGTCTCTCTCCGGATGAGACAGGGAGTTTAGTAGAGGCAGAAGGTGCCACATCTTCCTAATGTGGGGATTTTTCTCTGCCTTGCTCAGGGACTGTCATTTCCTCAGCCTGTTGCTCTTTTACAGCTGCTTCTTCAGCCTCAGGGATAGGTTTCTCTATTGCTGCCTTTGCTAGGGATGGTGCTAATAGAGCAGACATTAGTTCATCCTTTTGAGCCTTTTCTTCCACAACGGTCAGCCTATTTCTAAGAGTTTGAATCTCTAAACTAAGGATATCCAATTTAACAGCCAGTGAATTTATGGCGTCTAGAATGCTTTCAGTTATGCTTTTATCCTGAGTCCCCTGTTTATTTCTGCTAGAGGAATCAGCTTGAGTTACTGTTTCAGCTTTCCTTTTGGTCCTTGCCAATTGAGCTGTTCCTTTTCCTTATTCCTTAATTTTTAGCACTTTTGCTTTCTCTTCATCGGAAAGATCTCTTGGCAGAACCCACTTCTAATCCACTAGAATAAATCCCATTCTTTTAAATAATTTTGTGTTATACACAGTTGTCTTCATTTGTCCAGGTCCAACTTTATCCAAATCGACTTGAAAGTATCTAAATATTTTGGACAATAGATTGCCAAATGGAAGTGCCTTAAGAGAAGTTTTCCTTGACTGCATCATTAATTTTACTGCTAAAAATTCAAAACTAATCTGCCGCTCTTCAGATAGGGCCAATATTAGTATCATCTAAATGATACTCACTTAGATTTTGTGTCCAAAGCTCGGGGCAACCATTGTTGACACCATATAGTGTAACACTCTTCCAGGGCCATTTAACCATTTTGTGTTTCTATCAGCTGAGTTTTTTAAAGTTTTGCCACCTGAAAATCTTGCCTCAAATCTTCCCAAGATAAAGATGTCAGTTCCTTCTGGGAACTTGTTCGTCTCAAAGAACTGGACACCTCCATCTCTTACAACGAAAATTCTGTTCAACAGTCTGTGATCAAACTAAGTATTCATATACCCAACTCTGGTGCTGTACCATTGCACCATGAAACCTCTACCGGTCTCCTCAAGTCGCTCATTTTTCAAATTAGCATAAAACTCTCAAACCAACGGGATGTACAACTTCTCATCAACTGTCGTAATACTCCCCAACCCAGATTCTCAAACATGTTCAGAATATCAAAGAAATTTAAAAAATCTCCAGCTTCTACCCGATATCCAGAAATCACAGTTCTATTTCTTGTTAACTAACCATTGAAATCAATTTCACATTTTTTATCAAAGAAATAGGATACTTGTGTTTTTGAACTTTCTGGAGTAGTATGCTCTGTAGATGATTTTGATTGTGAGGCTTCCTCAATGATTTCCTTTTCTTTTCGCTTGGTGACCCCCAGCATAGCAGCTTTTGTTTTGGCCGCTGTTTTTCCCATCTTGGTTCTTTTTGCGGTTCCTCTATCGGATTTAGCTATTTTTTCCATACAGGAAGTGAGAAGAAGATGAAGAAATTTTTATTCTATCTTAGAGAAGTCGAGAGTAACAAAAGGTAAGTCAGTTTCTGGTTTGAGAGAGAGAGGCCTTTTTGAAATTTTCTAAGTTCTAGATAGGATAGGACAATCAGAAGCTTTTCATTAGAGGCTTTTTAGAGGTGTTTGAAGAAAGCATGAACTTTTTGAAAAATTTAAAAAGGTATTTCTGGGCTCACATTTTCTTTTGCTGATAATATAAATTGTTTGACTTTTCATAAATTAAGAGCTGCTGATATTTTGGGCTCATATTGAGTCCAAAATTGTTTGTCCAAAAGATGGAATGAAAATAGTTTAACTGAGGTGATTTTGGAGTCGAGTTTTCTTAATAGTGCGTCTAAAATCTGCATCCAAAAACTTGTGTCTTCAGCAGTTCTACAAAATAAGAATAACAATTCTTTGGCGAACATGTCAGTCACATGATCTTTGTAATTCCTAAACCTTTTCTTAGATTATTGGATCTTTCTTCAACCAAAGGTTTTATAAAAATATCCACTAGTTGTTCATCAATTGAAATATATTCAACACATACATCTCCTTGAAGCACATGATCCCTAATAAAATGATGTTTAACTTCTATATGCTTGGTCCTAGAATGTTGAATAGGATTCTTAGTTAGATTGACAGTACTTGTATTGTCACATAATATAGGTATGCAATTAAAATTGAGATCAAAATTAAGCAGTGTATTTTTCATCCACATAATTTGTGCACAGCAACTCCCAGCTGCAATGTATTCAACCTCGGTTGTGGATAAGGATACAAAGACCTGCTTTTTGCTATGCCATGACACTAGAAAGTGTCCAAGAAATTGGCAGTGGTAGCTAGTACTTTTTCATCCAACTTTGCAGCCTGCATAGTCCACATCAATACATCCTATAAGATCAAATGTGTTGGTGCCATAATCATATGTTCCAACCAAATATCTAAGGATGCGTTTCACGGCACATAAGTGTGATTCCTTTGGACATGATTGAAATTGGACACAAAGACAAACTGAAACATATGATATCTGGCCGGCTAGTAGTAAGATAGAGTAAACTTCCAATCATATCTCTGTATTTAGATTCGTCTACCTTCTTACCCTTTTCATCCTTGTTAAGTTTTAGGGAAATACTCATAGGTGTGCAGATTTCTTTGTCTTCGCTTATACCAAACCTTTTGGGTAGTTCCTTAGTATATTTAGCTTGATTTAGAAAGATACCATCCTTGGTTTGTTTGATTTGCAGCCCAAGAAAGAAGTTGAGTTCACCCATCATGCTCCTTTCAAATTCTTGCTGCATTGTCTTAGCAAACATCTTGCATAAGGAATCATTAGTAGCACAAAAAATGATATCATTAACATAAATTTGAACAATAAGAAGATCACCAGATTTTTTTAACTTAATAAATAGTATGGTATCAATCAAGCCTCTTGAAAAATCTTTTGAGAGCAAGAATCCACTAAGAATTTCATACCAAGCTCGTGAGGCTTGTTTTAAACCATAAAAGGCCTTTGAAAGCTTGAAAACTTGATTTGAAAAATGTTCATGAATAAAGCCCGGAGGTTATTATACATATACTTCTTCCTCAATAAACCCATTTAGAAATGCACTTTTAACATTCATTTGATAAAGCATGAAATTTTTTTAAGATGCAAAGGCAAGAAGTATTCTTATAGACTCTAGTTTAGCAACAGAAGCAAACGTTTTATCATAATTAATGCCCTCTTCTTGATTGAATCCTTGGGCAACAAGTCTAGCTTTATTTCTAATGACCACTCTATTTTCATCAAGTTTGTTTCTAAAAACCCATATGGTACTAATAACCGGATGATCAAGTAGTCTATCTTTCTCAAAAATGACTTTACAACCATTGTCACATAATTGGCTAATGCTAAGTAAGTTATATTTCAGTTCATCAATTAATAACACTTGTTTTATAATGGTTGAAGATCCTTCACCAATGTTACTTATGCCAAGAATTTTTCCTTTCTTTTTGTCTCCAAAGATAACGGATCCATCATTTATTGTTTGCACATCTTCTAATAGAGCTGCATTTCCAATCATGTCTTGAACATCTGCTATCTAGAAACCACTTTGTAAAGCTCATTTTCTCTAATGAAGGTATCTATATAAGAGAAGAAAGAGTGATTTTTGGTACTACATTTTCTTAGGTCCACGGGGGTTAGTAATGGTTCCTCTAATTTTCCAAACTGTGTTTGCGCCAGTTTCAATTTTCTTCTTAATATAACACTTAGATGCTTTGTCTCCAAAATTTTCACAATATGTGCAATATTTATGTATCATATGTGATGAAGTAGCTTTTACAAAGTGAGATATATGATTCTTGGTTTTGATCTCATGCCTATAACCTAGGCCATTTCGATTTCCAGCTATGTGTTAAGCACCAAGCAATTTTTTTCAAGTTGTTTTTGCCATTTGGAAACTTTTCAATGCATGTAGTGAGATCATTGACTCTATTTTTCATATCATCAAAATTGCTAATCATACTTTGAAGAGAATAAATTTTATCAAATAAGCATTCATTTTCTAGAGACACATAATGTAGGGCAGTGATGATAACATCCTTTTCTATAATTTCACACAAATATGACTTAAGAGAGACTTTGTTCTCATTCAACAGCTTTACATTTTCATCTAACAAACAATCTATTTTCATTTTCATTTTTTTATTTCTTATAGACAGTTTTCTTAGTTCATGGAACATGTCAATTAGCAATTCATTTGGATCATCATGCTTTTCATGATCAGAATTATGTAAATCAAATATGGAGTTAGTGGTAGTGGAATTTACCTCATTTCCATTACCATGAAGCATATGTTGGCAATTTTATTTTTAGAATCTTCATCTACCTTGGATTCAAAATCATTTTGGCCCCAAGTTCCTATTAGTGCTTTGCCCTTCTTTACTTTTAAGTCCTTATTCTCCTTTTTAAGCATTCTGCCTTCTTTGTCTTTAGCAATTGGGCAATCAGCAATGAAATGTTTCGTGCTCTTGCATTCATAGCATTGAGGCTTAAATGATGAGGTTTGTCCCTTTCTTTTCACAAACTTCTTTTCTCTTTTAAAATTTCCTTTGTTGAACATTTTTCTAAATTTCTTTGCAATCATGGCCAGTTCCTCAATGTCTACTTCAGTTTCATCACCACAATCCAATTGACTACTTTCAGCTTCCTCATTTGTAGCTTTAGTGCTATTCCCCTTTTTCCTTTATTATGATCATCAGATTCTTGAAACCACTACAGTTTCATTTCATACATTAAGAGAGAGACAATCAGCTCTTTAGTTGGTAAGGATTTCAGATCCTTAGATTCTTCCACAGCTAGAGCTTTCGGTTGCCAGCTCTTAGGCAGCGTATCCAGAATTTTTAAATTTTGTTCACCACGGGAATAGACTTTCCCATAGGCTTTAAGTCCATTAGTAATATTTGTAAATCTGGTGAACATATCAGTTATACTTTCATTCGGCTTCATCATGAACAATTCATAATCATGAATTAATAGTCCCAACTTAGATTCCTTTACTTGATTTGTTCCCTCATTGGTAACTTCAAGTAGTCTTCACGTATCATGGGCTGAGTCACAGCCACTAACTCAGTTATATTATGTGGCATCAAGGGCACAACACAAAATATTCATAACTTGAAAGTTCAATGTCATTTTGGCATTATCTTCAGCATCAAATTCGTCACTTTGTTTTGGTACTTTTCTGCCATCAACAATCTTCATTCTAGTTTTCGCTGTCAGATTTGCCAGAGTTTTGGACTCAAGTTTTAGACGATGGTGCATCCAAAATGTAAGTCCAAAATAGCACTTTTTTAGGCAGAATCGATTTGATACTATTCACAGAATTTTGTACAAAGCTTTTGGTTGCAGGGTCACTCAAATTACTTAATCCAAAATTCTGAGGATTTAATGCTTAAACTGAATCTTTTTATTTTAGTTCTTCAAGATAGAATTAAACTGAATCATAAGGTAAATAGGACATAGGAATTTACATAGAAAATATCTTAACAAAGATTTCTAGTCTAAGGTTCTTTCATAATGAATTCTTAGTATGCAACCTCTTAAGCTTGATCTTCTACTTGATCATCCATTCCGGATTCTATTACTCACGAGTTGCTTAGCAATCTTATTTGCACGCCTTGGAAGAACTGAGGTTAAACATATCCTATAACATGTAGATCACATAAGCTAGTCCTCGTTAATATTTGTTATAAGTTAAAACACAGGAGAACGCCCTTAGGACTAATATTATGGATTTAAAATTTTGCTTATCTTTAAGTTATGAAGAGGAATGTATGGAGATAAAATCTTTAGAGGAAATATTGTGGAAAGTTGTGAAAAAAATTTTGAGTTGACAAATAGAGAAAATGAGTTAATTATTGTTGTTTCCTCTTTGAAGATGAGAAACTATTGTTTTTGCTTGATTATAGGGTCCAATACGGATAGTAAAGAGAAATTCACTTTCTTGAGATTATAAATTTTCAAGAGCAAAAAGATAGGAAAGAGGATGACAAAATGATAAGTGATAACTAAAAGGGGGCCAATACGATGTGTGAAGAGAAATTCATATACTTGAGGCTATCAATTCCCTAAGTCACAAGAAAAAATGAAGAGATAAAAATTGGAGTGCTTTTCTTACATCATGATTAGAGTTGTGCAATTTTTGGATTTATAATGCTTAAGTTAGTAGATGGCTTGACTTGTATTATTCATGTTATCTATATTTTTTACTTGAAGGGTGAAATAATTTTCTTAGAATAAGGTATAGACTTAGTTAATTTGACTTCAAAAGTTTTGTGATGTTCTATAAAATGTTTCAAAGTTTAAATAGTTTTCAAAGAGTTTGATGAATGGCAAGAGTTTTATTTAAAGTTTAAAAGGAAGTTATAGTCCTTGTTATGTTTTAAATTTTTGGAATGAAAAATCTTTTGTGTTTTCTTGATGATTTTCTTGGCTGAAGTGTTTTTGCTTGAGGACAAGTAAAAGTTCAAGTGTGGAGGAATTGATAGGGGCTAAAATCATCACTATTTTCCTAGCTATTTGAGGTTTAATTGAGAAACTTTTAATGTAAAAAGTAGGCATGTTCCTTCCTATTTGACATTTTGCTTGTAGAATTTTTTTTGGGGGCAAATTTGTGCAGATTTAAGTTAATTTCAAGCAAAAAGATGAATTTTCCAGCATACACCTAGCACTAGGCCTGTCAAGGGGACCAGGCGCCAAGTCCACTCTACCCAAACAGTGAAAATAGAGCACTTTCAGGAGGAAAAATAGAACACACCAAGTGCCAGGTGGGTTGACTGGACCTAGTGCCAGGTCCGCTCTGGAGTGGCGCAAATCCTGTGCATGAATTTGGTAAATTTCCAAAGATTTTGGTATTTTCTGAATCTTACTCGGCCAAGACTCCTTAAGCAATGAATTTAGCATCAAATAAGCCTATAAAACCAAGAGAAAACACAAGAAAAAAAAATGGTGGATTCAAGGAGCAAAAATTCCAATCACTCAATGAAGGATGAATTCAGCAAATCAAAGAGGGTTGTTTAAGTGAGTTTTCAAAGGAGAAGAAAGAGGCTTGTCTATGAGTGCTTTCTTTAACCTTTATTTCTTTTTCTTAAACAATGATGTATTCAATATTTTCATTGTAATTTGACATTGTTTTTTGGATTCATGATTTATTGAATTAATTTAATATTGTGAACAATTGATTATTTATCTTGGGATTTGATTACTTGTTTTGCTTACGAAGTTGATTAGTTGATTTTTGTTATTAACTTGCTTGAAAAAAGGGGTTGATAATGATTTTAATTAATTAATTTTATATTTGTTATCTTTTAACTTTCTTGAAAAATGGGTTAATTGATAAGAACTTGGGTAATCAAAGGTTGATTGATGATTGCTAGAATATAGATTCATTAACTAATTTCATGGTTTAAATCACTTATAATATAGGTGTTTATATGAGGATTGATTTTAATGCATCTTTTGGATAAATTGGTTGAGACAGAATATGTTCATTAATTTAACTAAAAGATAGTGATTTCATGGATTGTAAACACAGTGGGTCTCTATTAAATCCTTCATGAAACCAAGAAGATAATTGATTATGATATGTGCTAAGTGGTTCTTTGTCATATTTTCAAAAGCCTTTGTCTAAATTGTATATTTTCACTTCCTTGAGTTGTATATATTTTTCTTTACTTTTTTCTTTTTATTATCTTATCACTTTATTAGGTCGGTTAAATAATAAATGAAAAGTGATTAGTATGTTCCTTTGAGAATTGATACTCGTTAATTTCCTGTACTATACTTGCGTTGAGTATACTTGCTCGTATATGTATTTTGGGATTAATGTTTTAATTAAAACTTGATTAATGGATGAATTTAAATTTAATAATTTTTATACACCTAAAATTTACACATCAATGTTATGTGTGTGTGTGTGTGTGTGTGTGTGTAATATATTCATATTTGTATATATATGTGTAGTTACCTATCTTTTTTAGGACATGTGTCTTTCAATTATTGTAAGTTCAAAGATGATGAAAGAGAATTATTTTGGATTTAAATGGTGTTCATATAGTATATATATGTATGTGTGTGTGTGTGTGTGTGTATACATATATGTATATACATTTATGTAAACATAATATATATATATATATATATATATATATATAATTCTATTCTCCTTTAAATGTTTCAAAAAGAACTTGGTTCTTTGAACAATTTTAAGGATCTGCTAGACAATAGGTCCAAGACTCTTATTATAAATTTCTAAAATCAGTTAAAAAACAAATTGATTTCTTTTTATGGTTTGAATCTTATGCAGATATTCAAAAAATTGATTATCTTTTTGCCTCAACTATTAATGTTTCAAAACGTTGGCAAACTGCTCAAGGAACAACTGTTTCTTCTGAATTCCCTCATGGCCAGAAGATAACCTGATTCAGATGATATTGAATTGGAAAGTCCATTCTGCGATGATTGGAGAACTCATCAATATCCGAAACATTTATACATCATACGTAGACTTCTGATGGCAAGTCATTGTTTTGAACACTACAAGGTGAACTATATATATCATACATATGTGTGTATATGTGCATTTATATAAAGATTATGCTAAATTATGTGACAAAACATATCCGATTAGCTTTAAATTTGGCTATAATATATTTCTTAGAAATTTTAACAAAATAAATGGTTGGATCATTATTTGATATGCTAATCTTTGTAAGTGCATTAGGTTTTGAGTTTTTATATAGAGATTATACTATATTATATGGAAAGACAAATATGATTACCTTCAAATTTGGTTATAATACTTTGTTTAGCAAGTTCAACAAATCTAACAGTCGAATCATTAATTTGAAACGCCTATCTTTGTAAATGCCTTAGGCTTTCAGTATTTTTGTAGATATTTTGTTCAATTACATGCCAAAATATATCTGGTTATTTTTAAATTTGGTCATAATACTATTATTAGCAATTTCAATAAATCTAACGATCAGATCGTTTATCTTTATAAACGCCTTAGGTTTTTTGATAGATATTTTATTGGATTACGTGTCAAAATATATTTGATTACTTTCAGATTTAGTCATAACACATTTCTTTGAAATTTCAACAAATCTAACAGTTAGATCGTTAATTTGAGGTGCCTATTTTTGTAATGGACTTAGGTTTTTGGCACTGTTGTAAATATTTTATGGGATTACGTGCCAAAGTATATCCGATTACCTTCAAATTTGGTCATTACACTTTTCTCAATAATTTCAACAAATGTAACGATCAGATTGCTTATTTGATGTGCCTATCTTTATAAATACCTTAGATTTTCTACATTTTTGCAGATATTTTATTATATTATGTGCCAAAATATATTCAATTACATTCAAATTTGGTCATAACACTTTTCTTAGAAATTTCAACAAATCTAGCGGTCGAATCGTTTATTTGATGTGCCTATCTTTGTAAATACGTTAGGTTTTTTGCATTTTTATAGATATTTTTATTGGATTACATGTCAAAATATTTTCGATTATCTTCAAATTTGGTCATAACAAATTTCCTAGAAATTTTAACGAATCTGACGGTCAGATTGTTAATTTGAGATGCCTATCTTTGTAAACGCCTTAGGTTTCAGTATTGTTGTAGATATTTTGTGGGGTTACAGACCAAAGTATATCCGATTATCTTCAAATTTGGTCATAACACTTTTTTTTTTAGCAATTTGAATAAATTTAACAGTCAGATCATTTATTTGATATGCCTATCATTGTAAATGCCTAACACTTTCTGTATTTTTGTAGATATTTTGCTGGACTATATGCTAAAATATATCCGATTACCATAATATTTGTTTATAACACTTTTCTTAATAATTTTAACAAATCTAAGGGTCATATCATTAATTTGAGGTGCCTACCTTTTGTAAATGACTTATTTTTTTGGTATTGTTATAGGTATTTTTTTGGATTATGTGCCAAAGTATATCTGATTACCATCAAATTTGGTCATAACACTTTTCTTAAAAATTTCAACAAATATAATGGTTGGATCATTTATTTTATGCGCTTATATTTAAAATGCCTTAGGTTTCCAATTTTTTTAGATATTTTGTTGGATTGCGTGCCAAAATATATCTGATTACTTTCAAATTTGGTCATAGCATTTTTCTTAGAAATTTTAACAAATTTAATGATCAGATCATTTATTTGATGTGCCTATCTTTATAAATGCCTTAGGTTTTCTTCATTTTTGTAGATATTTTGTTGGATTACGTGCCAAAATATTTTCGATTATCTTCAAATTTGGCCTTTTTTTTATAGCAATTTTAACAAATTTAATGGTCAGATTGTTAAAATAATATATGCCTATCTTTGTAAATGCGTATATGTTTATATATATATATATATATATATATATAGATGTATAAATATGTGTTTATGTATGTGCATATATTTGTATGTATGCATTGTATATGTATATGTGTGTTGTGAGTATGCATATATGTATTGTATATGCCCAAATTCTACTATAATAATTTGGAAAGACCCTTTAAAATTCCTTTTGCCCAACTTACCTCCCAGTCTATATTCTAGTTCCATCTTTATTTCAGTAATAAGTAATATATAAAACATTATCAATATTTATGAACATTATTTTTTAATTCAAAATAATTCTCTATCACCCACTTAACTTTGAATCTATACTAACAGGAACTCGCATATCCTGAAGAAAATAGGTGACTATATATATCAAGAAGTCTTGTATCCTCAAAAGGATTGGGGACTATAGGATGCCTATTTAGTATAAAATAATAATATGAACATTATAATAGTACTAATATAAATATTAAAGAAAAAAGATAAGTATTATAATTATATTTGAATTTTGATTTTTAGATTTATTATTTTTTCTGATTTTTTAATTTTTTTATTAGAAATTGTATGGGAATTCTTTTTATTTTATAACTATCAATAGTGTTCAATTTGAATCCCCTTTTGACTTCTGGTATGAGATTCTACTAGAATAATTGTAAAAGACCCTATAAAATTTAATATTTTATTCACAAAAATTTTAATAATTTTTTTTCATGGAAGCCTATTTTTCTTGTAGTCATTTATACTTCCAAATCATTTTTTTTTTCTTTTCAAATCTCTCTATCCAAACCAACTCGAAAATATATTTAATTATAAATATACAAATTAACTTTTGATTAAAAATAAACTAAACATAATAAAAGAAAATTAAATTTAAACTAAAATATTCTTATATATATATATTATATATACGTAAGATGTTGTTGTTGTTGTTGTTATTATTATTATTATTATTATTATTATTATTATTATTATTATTATTATTATTATTATTATTATTATTATTATTATTATTATTATACATGCACACACAATATTATTTTATCAGTATTATTATTATTATTTTAATTTTTTTAAAAAATGTTATTTTTATGTTTATAAGTAATATATATATATATATTTATAGAAATATTAAAAAATAACAAAAATATTTAAAGAAAATATAAATAAAATAAAAATATTTTTAAAGAAAGAAATGAATGAAACATACACTTTCACCATCACAAGTAAGGTTATCCAATTTATTTTGTGAAAGGTACAAGATGTTAAGAATATTTTTTATATATAGATGTACATATATTTTTTTGTTTCTCAAATTCTATTTTCGAACTAATTTCAAGAAAAAAAAAATTCTATTTTCAAACACATACTATAGTTTTCAACACATATTACAAATATAGTTAAATACTATAATTTTAGAATAATCTAAAATTAAGTGTAATAATAAATATATTTAATAATATTTATTATATGTTATAATATATTCATAACTTAAATATAATTTTATTCTAAAAAATCTTAAGTATAATTTTATTTACAAGAAGAAAATAAAAGTAATGCTAACAGTCCTTAAATCTAGTTTTAGAAATTTATAGGAAAAAATTGAAATCTTAAAGGCGGGAACAGAGATGCCAAAAATTTTCAATTTTTCCGCCAAGCAGAACCCACCACAAAGCTTCCCCTTTGGATTTCTCCAAATGAATTATCCACTTTAGCTTCAGCTTGCTCATCACTCTCCTTGCTTTTCTTCGAAATGGCTGACAAAGCATCGCTGCCTTAAAGTTAAAGCACATCATTTAAAAAAATAAAAAACAATTAACAAAAATATTTCCTTGTTCTGTTGAGCTCTTCCTTCTCGTTTCCACTGAATTCTACTCTTCTACGTCACATTGCTTCTTCGTTCTTCATCAATCTCAGTGATCTGATTGATTTCCTCCTCCGTTAACCCCTCACAGCTTCCACCAAAGCGATCGCATTTATGTAAGTTAAGATAGTAGCTAAAGTTTTATTCTTTTTATATTTTTTGAATTAAAGTAGCAGATCTAGGGCTCTAATGATACTGGATTTGGTGTCTGATAATGCTTAGCATTTAATATTGCTTCCTGTTTTATTCTTGTAATTATTTGCTGAATCTTAGTTTTCTTTTAATGTAGTAGTTTGAGCTGTTCCTTGTCTTAATTTTGCAAGTTTCTGCTGGTATATAGAGATGAGGTAAGAGTTTTGGTTTTGCTCAGGGTTATTGTTGGGAATTCATTTATGTGATTTTGGTGAGATTCTGAGGGAAATGTGATTTGTGATGCGTAGAAATTGAGACTGCGAGCGAATAGGCTTTTTGCAGTGGCAGCAGTGAAGATGAGTGACGGCCAGTGGTTTCAGCTCGGAACTATCGGAGCACTCTCTTTATCCGTGGTTTCATCAGTTTCGATCAATTGTGATTTGCAATAAGGCATTGATCAGTACACTCGGTTTTACTTTTGGTAAGTTTTTAAAGTATTACCAAATTTATGTTATTGGTGTTTGCTTCAGAGGTTATTGTTAATACGATATGTTGTAACCTTAGATTCAATTTCCCCATTAGCATTTCCCAAAAAGCATGCTATGGTTGGAATTTTTTCTGTGTAATATGAATGGTAGGTTAATTTGGATTGCTTTATTTTAACTATTTTGATATCAATGATTTTATGTTAATCACCCCCTTGAAGTACCTGCAAATGCATAACTAATCTACTATTTATTCCGCTCAATAAATATGAAGCAAATTGTAGAAACTATAGAAAGCAATTCATTAGTAGTCCCTAAGAGTAAAGCAAAAAGGGCTTTCCCTGTTAATTGGCTTTTTAGTTCTGAAATACTGTGAAGATTAGGAGTTAATTGTGTCAAACATAAATTCCAACATAAAGTGAGTCTTCTGTTTTTAATAAATTTTGTCTCTATGCAAGATATCATCCCTTCTGAAATTGAATGCTGGTTATTAATTGGAATTGATTGGTCATAATTTTTCCCCCCTCAAAAGTGAAAAAGTTGACTACCAGATGTGCTGAGACTCTTGTGTCTCTCAGTAGTATTATCAGTTTCTTATGACATATCGTGCCACCTTGTACTACTAGAGTTAATATAATTATGTTTTTTTTGTCCCCGCCTCTTGTAATACATGTCTAACTGTAATTATATAAGAAATGCATCTGTATGCTATACCAGAAGCTTATCGCTGGCGTTAGTCTATGTTCTTTCTCATTACATAATTCTTCTGAATAGAAAAAGTAGGTTCCAGTCTTACATTTAAAGTTTTTCTGTTGAAATTCTGAATTGCTAGTATTTTGGTAAAGCAAGGTCTGTCAGGTAAGACTTAGGCAGGGGATATTTTAGAGGTTATAAAGGTGCCTAATCCTTTATTTAGGTAAGACATAGGTAATGCCATGTTTTAACTTTTTTCAATTGAAATGTGTAATTTGTACATGCTAAAAGGCCAGGAGATTCCCGAAGTAATAAGGATAAGATGATGATTTCAATATGATCAAATACTATGTGAAACCCCACCTAAAGCCAACCCTAGAGTAAGGGGGTCGAGATGCATATCATATTTTCTTGCATGAATATATATATATATATATATATATATATATATGTTTAAATGATTTTATGTGCTTTACAATTATGATTTATAGTCTAGAAGGTTTAGTTGTACTTATTGAGTAGGAAGGGTAAAATTGTAATTTTGCTTGAGGTCAAAATAGGAAGATAGCTTGAGGATTAAATAGGAAGAATATTTATGAGAGAAAATAAGAACGAGAGTTGTTGTGGTTTGGTGGTTAGGGCTTTGGATTTAATCTCTAAGGTCTTGAGTTCAAATCCCATCATTTAAGTTTTATCATGATTATTTTTATTTTATTTAAGGTTGAATTTTTCGTCCAATTGCATTTCATAAGTAGAAATAGGAGTGTTGTCTTAAGGGAAACATGAAGGGAATGTCATAAGCTTATTCTTATGGTCTAAAAGAATTCTTAAGGGATTCATATCCTTTTATTCCCTAGTTTACCTTAAATTCTCTACCAATTAAGTTTGTTCAATTTATCCAAATCCATATTTTAATTCCAGAAAATTCAGCAAGGTTTATTGACCTTGGAATTTCGAAAATGGCTCTTAGAGGATAGATTTTTGATTGAAAATAGGGAAGGAGTTAAGGAAAGTTCCCAAGAGAATTAATCTCCATGGTTGAACCTTCAAACTCCACTCCATAGTATTCATCTTCTTGGAAGCAATCTGAAATTTTTTCAGATTCTTGGGCAGCCTAGCTTTCGAAAACTTCAACCATTTTTCTTACTCAAATGCTACTAGAAAAATGGCCAACTTGTTCAGCTTGAAGATTGAAATCCTTAGCCAAAAACCGGATTGCACAAAGCTGTGCAAACCAGAAAAAAAATTTTTGGATAGTTTCGCAGCATAGCAGGCAAAAAATCAAAGCTATTTCTTTTGCCTTCAAACTAGTAATTTACCTCTACTTTTCCTCCATAAAGAAGGCTGAAAACCAGCCTTAAAGGACCCTCCAATACTTATCCAAACTCTTTGCAAGTCGGCTGGAACATTGCAAAAAAATTGCATAGCAAATTCTAGCAAACCATTCGAAACTCAAACCAGAAAAATTCCAGCCTTGCTCTCTTTTCAAGCCTTGTTTGAAAACCACCTCAAACTTCTGTGAAGTTAACCTTAGTCAGCCATGAATTGAACTCCATTACCCTCCTCCACTGACCTGCACGATTGGACTCCATAGTCACTCTTCAAATTCCTCCTTCAATTACTCCAATCAAGCTTTCAATTGGAGTTAAAAAATTCTAGCAATTGCTCCATGAAAACTCCCTTGGATTAAGCTTCAAACAACCAAAAATTCTCCCACCATTGCACTTAGAATTTCAGCCAACCTTATAGCTCCTTCAACCCTTATTCATTTCAGTAAAACCACAGCAAAACCAGTCGGCCGTTGTAGCTTCTAAGAACCTCCATCAATCAAACAACATTACCATATCTTTTTCCTTAAATCACTCCATAAATTACTCCATTTGAATTTCAAATAGCCAGATTTCCCTCTTCTCCCTAATCTGAAAATCAAATCACAGAAATTCCTCTATCATTCGGCCAACATCTTCAGCATTTCGTCCAGCTTCCTCTCCAATTCTCTCCATTTCTCCAAGAACACTACGAACACCAAGAACACACACTACTTTTCTTCAAGCCTAAGACCACTCTAAACACTTTCAATTCCTTCCAAAAACTCCAGATCACGCCTACTCACTCCCTAGAGTCCATTTTTGGATTTTTTAACGTTAAATCTCGAAAACAAAAATTTGCAATTGGATAAAAAATCAGAATTTTTCTTGAAGTCTCAAGAACACCATCAAAGTAACCAAGAACAACTTTTGTTTATCTTTTTCCCTTCAATCTTTAACATGTCATACTAATACTCTCTCTCTCTCTCTCTCTCTTTCTCTCTCTCGGTCGAAATGGTTGCTACAACCATGGCTGTTTTTCTTCTTCTCTCTTCGTCGGTTCAAGCCTCCCAAGCGTGTGGATCTCCTTAAACCTTCATCGAAATAGTCACCAACTAAGTATTTCTCTTTAACCTTCTCTTTAATTCTAAAGTCATGTCTCTTAGATGTTGATGGAAAGGGATAGAATATGATTGGGGTTGGAGTATATGCTTATGTATGAAGGAATTGAAATTGGAGCATGAGAATGTTTGGTCATGGTTAAGTTTTATGAAATTTCTTGTGGATCGATGCATGCTCTTCGTGTCTTAAGTGAGTATGAATGTTTAAGCATGCTAGATACTATGTCACATTTGGTGAATATGGTATTATGTTCTTGTTTTCATTGAAGCCATGAATATGATTATACTTAGTAGAGATTTGGCCATGTGATAGTAAGTATGGATTTAAGTCTTTATTCATAAATAGAATGGTTTGTTGATTGATGTTGGAGATTATGTTCATGATTCTTGTTAGCAATATGAAAATTATGATCATGACCTTATTGATCCTAAGTTATTTTAATTGGCCAATTTTATTACGTTAATTAAGATTAATATTATATTTCCCTTCAAAATTTCGAAAACCTTAGGAAGCTTTGGAATTGGAATATTAAATGGAATGGTAATATTTTAGCCAAATAAATGATATCTTTTATTAAAGATAATATATATAAATAATTTTATATAATAATAATAATAATAATAATAATAAATAAAGCCTTTTATATGAATAATAATAATAATAGGTAAAATATTAATCTTGTAGGCCATATATTCATAAATACTATTGAAATTTATTTATTATCTATTGATCAAAATTTAATAAAATTTATTTATTATTAATTTTATTTTCTATCTATTAATTATTAATTAAGAGATTAGTAATAATTTATTATTTATTTTAATAATATCATCTAGGACTTAGGATTCTTCATCAATTAAACCTTAGTTTATTTATTAATAACAACACTCAAGATTTGTATTTGAACCTATAACTTATTAGTAATTATTTTACAATCCCTAATTATTTTCACTTATCAAGCTAGACTTATTTTATAAAATCCTTTATCATCTAGCTTTAAAGCTTAGGACATTAGGGTCATGATTGTAATAAGTTGAACTAGGATTATTTATGGAAGCGAATATAGCTTGAGTATAACCATATGACTTGTATTTACCCCAGGCGGGGTTAGGTCAGTTTTGGAAGATTTGTGAATTTGCAAGCAAAAGATCAGGTAAGCTCCTGCATAAACTTATTTGATGACAAAAGGTTACTATGGCAAGCCAAATGCGAAGTATATGATCACTCATTTTGTAAAGGCTATTAAGGACTGTTTCCTTTCTTGTTCAGTCAAACAAATCTTTTGAAAATCAAACAAGCAATTTCGCACAAACACTAAACTCTTTCTAAAAAACCACTTTGACACAAATTTTAAAAACCATTAATTATTATTTCCAAGTAAAGAAGTGTTTTATCCGTTTTCTCCCAAGTGGGACAATCAACGTTGAGTACTCGATAAGGGTAGGCTAATAGTATTAGTTTTGAAGAGTAAGAGCGAGTCTTCTGGTAGGAGGCCACCTTCAGAAGATGAACTCAATTTAGAGAAGCGACAATACTATTTAGTTATGTCGGTTGGAGCTAGCAAGTTTCAGTCAAGTGGATTGTGTGTTTTCGGAGTGGACAACTGGCATGTTTGGGGGTAGAGAAGGAGGAGTATCTTATCCGGTAGGCCGATCACTTACCTTTTTGTCAGTCTGCACAAAGTGTGGTATTCTAACCGTTATATGGTCATGGGGCCCAACGTGTGGTAACCTATATCTACCCATTTGAGTGGTTGTATTTATTGTGTACATGTATGGTTTGAAAAGCAAAACGCTACTTTTCATTTTTAATCCTTATTTATTGCTTGTCAGCATTTATTTTAATACAATTTTTACAACTTGCATACATGAATTGTTTTACCTGAAACACTCAAAGCATACGCGGGTTTATTGAGATTTTTTATCTTATCACCTTTTGTGCCATGTTTTCAGGTTGATCCTGCTGTGGAGATGAGTAGCTAGATTGTTGCCTGCTTTGAAGACTGTGTTATTTATTTTATGTGTTGCTTTGAGAGATGATAGTGAACAATTTATTTTGGATTTGTTCCTGAATTTTTGGGTTGTAATAAGTTCAATTTTTAAAGTATTGTTTTTATTTTCGTTGGTGTGATCTAGTTATAAAGGCCTCTTATCTTTGGACGGGGCGACATTCTCGGCCTTGTTGGGTCTAGCTAGTGGGGTGTTACATACTCTCTCAAATTTTTGTGCCAAGTTAAATGGGGACCTTCAATTTGGGATGAAGGGGGCATTGTTTAACCTTTTTTCAGAATCTTAGCCTATGTACTTGACTACATATATTTGAAGGTTTTGTGAAAATTCTTTTGGATGTATCAATACAGACTATTTTCTATTCTTTTTTCTATTATCGTGAGATTACTTTCGTAATCAAGACAAGTGATTTGTCTTTTTGCTTATCAATTCGTATTGTTTGTGTCCTGCTAAAACAAATCAGAATTGATGCTTGCTAGAAGAGAGCTCTTATTTATTGGCTAAGGTTTAGATGGAAACTTTCGGCCTTGATTGCTCTAAGGGGATCAAGCCTAAAGAGCAAAGCATTTAGTACTTATACAAGTAGTAATTCCTATAGGATATTGGCCAATTAAAACTTTAATTAGAACTAAGATTTCATATTACGCTTGTCTTATCTTGCATTTAGTTTACATTGTATAGTTTGGAAGACTTCTACAACTAGCTTTGCGCATTTGTTTTTGCTTCCTTTGTTTTTTTTTTCTTCTCTAGATTTGGTAGTTTTAGCTTAATTGGTTTATATTTTTGAGCAATTGCTTTTAGTGATAATTGAAGCTATAATGTTTCTAAGTTTTGATGATTAGCATTGATGCCTCTGGCCAAGCAATCGCTACTTCACTTTGTGCTCAACTGAGTATTTAGCCATGGGTGGAGGCAGCCATTTTGTGCTGTACTTGGTATTTTTGAGTTGGTTGTAACCCCTCTTCCCTCTTTCATTCCTCTATTAAAGATTCTTGGTTACGAATTTGAAGTCAGGTTTTCCATCTCATATCTTTTGGTTAATTTAAATGCTTGATTATCTCAATTTTTTTAATCTAAGTGCTTTTGAGTTTAGATGAGGCAAATAAATACATCCCTCATATTTTTCTAAATTATATTCTTCCTCTTTTTCCTTCAAGATAAAAAAATGAGCAAAACTTATGTGTTGGAAACTTTTGTTCATCCTTTGATTCATCTCCATTTTCAATATGATTTTCAATTTTTTTTTTTTTTGGAGTTGCATGAATTCCTTCTGGAAGTACTAGAAAAGGTTGCACCATTTCCAACTATTTTTATTAGAGGAAACCATAAGGCATCAAATTACATGTGGGAGTTGTAAGTTGCTTGAATTTTCTTTTCAATCTTGACGTAAATCAATCTTCCATATTTTGCTCATGCTTTTTGAGAGACCTTATACTCATGCCCTTGTCCTACCTATTGCATTCCTTTCCTCAGCTTTTGATCTTGGAATGATTGCCAAGAATGCAAAATTTATCATATGCTTGAATATGTTTGTGGTGTGATGAATGAAAATTATAATTGTCATCATTAATGGCATTGGTCTTAGCCAACACAATATGCTATTGAATTGCTAATTGATTCAAGTTATCTTGAATGCAATTTATGGTCACTCTTATTAACAATAAACATAAATTTCATCTTGTTGATTTTAAACTATTGGCTAATGCTCTTTGATTCTCCTACTGTCCTTCATATGCATGTTGCTTATGGCATTCTGAAATATATTAAGCAATCTCAGGGTCTTTAACGTGTGCCTTCTTATTTATTTTTTTTTTATCATAAGGGATGATTTCTTAATGATGTATGTGAACAGAGAAACGATTCCCAAGAGTCCTAAGAGTCTTAAGAGGCAACATAAAAAAGATCATGGCCATGACATACTTGAAGTTGATGAGTAAATAGAGATTGTAGTAATACCTCTGTAATTTTTTTATAGATCTTTTTGGTACTATATTTTGTTTCTAATGTTTTACAATTACACATTTTATTATGATTATTGAATGTACTATTATTTTGTCTCTAAAATAGAATCACAAATTTTTGTCTCTAATTTTTGTCTTTATTCTATCAAAGTAAAGTTAGAGTGGAGACGAAAAAATAGTCTCCAATATAGTTACGAACAAATTAGTTTCCAATTTTTGTTTCTAAAGAGAGACAAAATATTGTTCTGATTAGTCTAAAAAATTTGTCCCCAAATCAAGTCAAAAAATAGTGACAAAAATTTGTCTCTTTGGTAGAGACAAAATTTTTTTGTTCGTCTCTAATTAGAGATGGATAAAATTGGTTGCTAATTTTTGTTTCTAAATGGAGACAAATGATTATTTTGATTGGTCTAAAAAATTTATCTCCAAATCGAGTAAAAAAATAGTGACAAAAATTCGTCTCTATGTTAGAGAATTTTTTTTTTTTTTATGTTCATCTCTAATTAGAGATGGATAAATTTGGTTGCTAATTTTTGTTTCTAAATAGAGATTAAAATTATTTTTGATGGTCTAAAAAATTTATCTTAAAATCGAGTCAAAATAGTGACAAAAAATCCATCTCTATATTAGAGAAAAAATGTTCATATTCATCTATAAAATTAGTGATGGATTAGAGACAAAATTTTTGTCTCTAATGAAGCATTGACTTTGGTATTTGATTTGATAATTTAGAGACGGATATTAATAATTTATATATGAATTATTTTCGTCTCTATAATTTAGAGACCAAATTTTCAGTTCGTCTCTAATTAGAGACGCCCCTTTTAGAGACCACGCCCCTTTTGTCTCCGTTTTGTCTCTAACATCAATTTAGAGACAAAATCCAATGTTTAGAGATGAAAATTTTCTATCTCTAAAAGGCAATTTTCTCGTAATGGATTGTGTATTGACTATCGAGGACTGAACAACTTGATGATAAAAAATAAGTACCTTTTACCGATAATAAATGATTTATTTGATCAATTGCAGGGATCTAGTTGCTATTCTAAATTGGATCTCAGGCAAGGATACTATCAGGCACGAATAAAAAAAGATGATATTCCAAAGACGGCTTTCAACACAAGATATGACCATTATGAGTTTGTGGTAATGCCCTTTAGAGTGACTAATGCCTCAAAAGTGTTTATAGATCTTATGCACAGGATCTTCTAACCATATTTGGATAAGTTCGTAGTGATGTTCACCTCTTGATTGCTAAAATTCATCCTTCAAAAGCCATAGGCCGAGTACAAGTTAGAAGCAAGTTAATCTCTTTAGCCACTTCCAATTTTACAAGAAAAAGGATTATGAACTGCCACAACAGAGCAAGGTCGGCATCGGGTTACTTTATCTGGACTGGTACCGATCCAGCTCTAGAAATCTCCCAATTTGAGCTCTATTTTCTCTATTTTTCCAGAACCGAGCCACGACCAGTTCAACCATTTTGAGCAGACACCAGATCAAGTCTGAAAATCTACAATTTCACTCCAAATCGTCCAATTCCTATACAAATTCACCAAGAACACTTTCCACAAGCAAAACATCAAATAGGAAGGGAAATGACTTGTTATTAAGCCAAAAGTACCACAAAATATCCTCAAATAGCTAGGAAAATATAGACATAATTAGGCCCTATCACTGCCATAGGTAAAAGAAATACTAATTAAAAGCTAAAATCGTAATAAGTACGAGTATAAGTAGAGAGATTTTAGTACCCAATCTTTATGGAATATTCTCCACCCCCAAAATGGAAATGGTGGTTGGAGTAGGTGTGAGTGCCGGCCAAGAAGGAAGAAAATGAGGAAATGAAAGAATTTACTAGCATAGACGTATCATTCGAACCACTATTATTCAACTAGAATCATAACACGTTTTCTATTAACCACATTATTCTTGTGTCCTTCTTTTCTACTAAAACTCTTGTGTACTAAAATCTCCTTCCTAAATTCCCTCTAAGGTAAAATAAATAAGATAATCTAATACATACTCAAATAATGCATGTTAGCTAAATGAAGAAACTTAGTAACCATAGATAATTAATTAAATTATACATAAAGCACATATAAATGTAAAGCCAAGCATAATCATGTATGCATACAAATGATGAAATGCAGGCCCTCCAATTTTCCTTAGGTAATTTAGGGTAGGATTTTTCATCCTCCCCTCCTTAAGGAAATTTTGCCTTGAAATTTACAGGTATTATCTCTCGAGTAGTTCGGGGTATTTCTTCCTCACCCACTCCTTAATCTCTTAGGTCGCATCTTGTGCTCCATAATGTTCCCATAATACCTTCACCATCGGAACCCATTTGCTCATAAGCTCCTTGACATTGTGATCAACAATCCTAATCGGCTTTTCCACATAACTCAGATCCAGGTGCAATTGTAGCGATTCATCATTAAGTATACGTTCTGGGTCCGGCATATACTTCTTAAGTAGAGGTACGTGGAATACATTTTGTATCCTAGTCAGGTCTCCAGTAAGTCCAACTTGCAAACTACTGATCCAATTCTCTCAATCACTTGAAAAAGTCGTAAATACCCCGGACTCAACTTTCCCCCTTTCGAGTGTTTCACTATCCCTCTACTTAGAGTCAACTTTAAGAACGTTACAGAAAGCAGGCTCGAACTCAAACCTCACAGATTACTGTTTGATCCTTCCCGATGGTAGTGTAAGTGGCACCACTTTCACTAGTGGTTTAGATACATCAACTTCCACCAAAACTCTAGCATAGGACAGTCTATCAATCCTAGTAGTAAGCATATTTGTCATAATGGGGATGCCAATAGCAGATGCAATTTTGCTTAGTGCCTTATTATTCCAACAACCGAGGGGAAGCGTTGGAAACATCACCCATATGGGCATTATGCTCACCTTATCCAAGGAGAAATCAAATTCAGATGGCATAATCTTAAGCATAAGAGACCTACCAAACACTACATACGGCCCCCCACGGAGAACCGCCTGCCTATCTTCATTCGATGAGAACTGAAAAATAAGCCAACCAGAGGCATGTGTGTGCACCTTTGAATGAACTCCCCACTGTTTAGTGAGCTACATCACAGCCTTTATGCCCGGGAATCTCCCTGTAAACATCCCAATTAAGCAATGGCCCAACTTTACCTCAACATCCTCAAAGTCAAGCACATCGATGTCAATGAATTCACCCAAGCTGGGGATATGGCTTAGTCTCATTCCATTACACTGTTCATGGTTTCCTTTCACAACATTTGCCCAAGTACAAAGAGGTTGCCCGATTTCCAAAATTTTGGGATTAAACTGTTTCACCGGCTGAGAGATGTTAGTCTCACCCATACAGAGGGAAGGGGACTCAGAAGACATAGGTTCATCGGGAAGGGGCATGCTTCCCACAGTAGGGGAAACACTGCATGTGACATTGGACGTTTTAGGGGCCGGATGATGGGGGTAAGATAACTCTAATGGGGTGGAGTGTGTGGACTTCAATACCACGCAGAGAGAGGATGGGTTGTTGTTATGCATTACGAGTGGCCTTGGTGGACTATGTGGTAAGGCTAGCTGGGGTGGGGAAGCAGGTCGAACTGCAGATTTGTCTGCTTTCTTTCGTCCTCTGGTCTGGACCATTAGGTCTAGGCCCCCAGGCCAAAAGGAGTGCCGATATAGCAGAAAGCAACTGGAAATGGTTATGAACCTTTGTGATTTGTTTCTACCGGGTTAGGTAGACTTGAAAATTGATAGCTATAAGGGCTAAACGATAACTACAATGCTATAGGCCAGGAATGCAGAGGGTAGAGGAAATTTGAATTAGGGCCTAGCTCCCAGGTAGGAATTCATACCGAGGAAGTCAAATAACTGAGGCTGACAAACTAGTTTGGATATGTAATAAAAGGTTTTTGTCGATTAAACACAACAGAATGGCTGGTATAGCATATCATGGTAAGACTCAACGAAGAACACAGATCACACACAGGACAGAAGAGAGACACAAACACCCCACAATAGTTAGGTATAAAGGATAAACTAAAACCCTGAATCACAGGTTAAAAACACCATAGACTGGGTGCCAACGCTCCGCATAGTCCCAAATTAAAACAAAAAAATTGCAGGAATAGTACAAGAAAGAAATGGTGGATATCAACAACACCAACCAAGAAACTCATGTAGGACCCATCTATCATGTGCAACCATAGCATAGTATAGCAATCAAATGCTCCGCCATACCAACAAAACTGCCCAGTAATCACAATCGGGTAGGCATGAAGCAAACAAAGGACCAGAATGCAATACAGCCACACAACACAAATAGATACCACACTAGATAGAAGATAGCACAATCAGAAGAATTACTAACTAGTAGAGATACTGTTCTCTGTCAGTCGAGCTCAAAGAAAATCCATGGCTAGCAAGACACGAAAAGAGGACTCAAGGGGGTTGAGAGTTTCTCTTTCTTCCTCTAGATGTGTATAATAATTGATGTGTATATTTTGCATAAGATGCTTCATAATGAATCCATTCCCTTTTCCCCATTTTAATCACTTCTAAGCGAGAGGTGGTGGTATCTGGCCTTTCTTCTAAAGCATAGGTGCTTCCTCTTGATATTACATAAACTTTATGAGCTTTTAGAATAAGGACAGAGACGGAGATTGAGGACACTACAGTTCTTAGTAATATTATTACTAAGTAAATGCTTAGTAATTGCGAGTTACGGGTACAATGACTGGGAGCGTAGATGGATGAAGCCCTAAGAAATTCAGTATCCTAGTATTCTAGAACTACCCTGAGAGGATGATGAGCCACTACAGAGACAAAACATTAGCGGGGGAGTTCAAATGCTGCTTCCACTTTTGAAGTTGAGATGCGTGAGTTCGTGGGACATTTGAGGCTTCATATGGATGAGTTGAAGATAGGACAAGTTTCTCAGAATTCAAGAATCGATAAACTTGTGTCGGCTTAACATGCAGAAGTGCCATAAGGACTTGTCAAGCTTTCTAACGCGAGGATTAGCATAATTATTGGGTTAGAACAAACTAAGGAGGTGGACCTACTCAGGTCCAACTTTGATTTGTGGATTTGATGCTTTCTTCCTTTTTCTTTTATTTTATTTTTGTTTTATTGTGTTTTTCTTTTTTCTTTTTTATTTTCTTCTATTTATTCTTTTATTTCTTTTTATGCTTTTACTTGTTTTAGTGTTTTTATTTTTCTATTGTAGATTTTTTTAATTTCCATTTGAATGATGTTTTTTCTTCTCAATTTTTTGAGACGAGTTCACCTTTCATTAGAACTTAAAATCTGGGGAGATTTGCTTTTCTTTTCCCTCTTATCTTTATAGTTCCTTGGCTGTGCTTATTTGTTTAATTTTTTGTCATTGAGGATAATGTCCAATTTAAGTATGAGGAAGAGGTTATTTAATGCTCTTACGAGGGTGATTATGTGTCTTAATGATGCCTTTTATTTTCTGTGTTGGTGACATTTTTTGTGCTAATTTTTTCAATTTTATGAGCTAATTTGAGTTGATGTCATTGAGTCGTTACTATTTTTTCTGTTTTGGAATATGTCATGTCCCTTATTTGGTTGAGTCAATCCTTTGTTGAAATTATGTATTAGAGTTTGCATATACTTAAGTCTTAAGAATTAGAGTTACTATTGTTGATGCCAGATTAAATGGTTCAAGCTTTGTTCCTTTGATTTTGATTTGGTTGGTATGATGAAGTATAAGTAAGGATTACTATCTATTTCTTGTCTGATAGTAATTTCTAAATAAGTCCTTAGCTTGAATTCTAGTAAATAGGTTGAGAAGTAAAATCAAGAGCGAAAATTTTTTAAAGAAAGAGAGTTAGAAGGGGTGTATGCACCCATTCTGGTAAAAGTAAGGATAAAAAAAGAATTGGAATGCAAAGAGCAGGTCTTTTGGCAAAAATAAAATAAAATAAAATAAAATGTGAAAAGAAGAAAAATAAGTTGAAAAAAAATAAGAGTATGAAAAAGTGAGAATAAAAAATTTCTGAGAATTCCAAAATACTATTAATTAAAAATCAAAAAGGGGGCCAATACGGTGCGAATAAGAATTTGGTGCACTCCCTTGAGAATTTTAATCCCATTTTGAATAAGAAAGTGAGGATGGTCTAGTTTGCTAATAAGGTTGTAATAGTTTAGAACCAATTAAAACTTGTTATAGGCAGGAAGTCTTGGCTTATACGAATTATGTTGGCACTGTTCATGGCTTAAGGAAAAGATGAATGGCATTTAATGAATATGAACTTGTGTAACTTTACTTTAATGGTCATGAATACGCTTGATCTAATATTTGAGTTTGATTTGTGATTGAATGATCTAAATAAGTGTTATGATATTTTCTTTAGTATAAGGGATGGTAATGTTTTGTTATGTTGGCTTTGGTTTGGTGTGAATGTTGATAAGTTTGAATTGTTGAGGTCTTATTTTCTTGAGGGCAAGTAAAGATTCAAGTGTGGGGGAATTGATAGGGGTAAATTATATGCATATTTTTAGAGTAATTTTGTCGTGTATTTGTGTTGATTTTTTGTTCAATTATCCAATTGATTCCCACAACTTTGCCATCTTTTGCGTAGAATTGTTGCAATAATCAAAGTTTAGAAGAACAGGACAAAAACAGAGCATAGGCAACGCCAATCAAGTGCCATTAAGCAGGACGGCCTATGTGCTGTTGAAATAGAAAAAAGCCAGAAGAGAAATAGAGCATTCCCCACCTGACTAGAAGCCAGACATCCCGCTTCGTGGGGGATGGGTGGCACCGCCCTTTCTCTGGAGGTGTGAGTTTTTGGCAATGTAAACTTAGCAAAGCCACATTACGGTTACCGTGAGTTTCAGCTTTGTAAATTAAGCAGGGCTGCATGGTGGTAAGGCAGGACTGCCTATTGTTCAGAGTTTGAAGTAGAAAAGGGTTTGTAGCGCTTTTTTAAAGCCGAAAGCCTATATAAGTAGGGAAGCAAAACCTTAGGAGATATTCAGTGCATTTTGTATATTTTGATGAGTTTGGAACAAGTGATCATAGGAGAAGCAGAGAGGTGAACCGTAAGTAGTTTCTCATGAAGAAAGAGAGGAGTATTGTTTGCAGGGATTTTGCAGAAAAGGGAAGAAGCAAACTTGTCTATGAGTTCTTCTAATCGTTTTTGTACTTTTGATTTAACAATCATGTGTTTAGTGTTTTGATTGTATTTTGGTGATTTGTCTTTTAAATATAATGTCTTTGTATTGAATTTCTTTATTTTAATTAATTTATTCCATGACTAGTATTTGGTTATTTGATTTGATTGGTTGAATTAATTATTTGTTGCTTTATTCTAATTAAATCAAGAGAGAGATTAGGGGGTGAGTTTTGGTTCAATTAATTTCATATTTGTCATTCACCAATTAATTGTAGGGAGAGCTCGAAGAATAAGAACCGGATAATTGAACAGGGGAATCATAATGCCTGGAGACAGGGATATTTGTTTCTGATGTTGGGGTTGTGTTTAATGTATTTATTGGTTAATCTAATGAGGTAGAGATTGCCATTAGTTGGCTAGGAGACAGGAAATTCACAATTTGAGGGAGTGTGGATTTTATAGTTGAATCCTTCTTGGCACTAGTTTGGTGTTAAATTGATTGATTGAGTATTCATTATTTTCTTAAAGGTTTTTCATCTGAATGCATGCTCTTTCTCATTATCTTAATTCTTGATTTATGATCATTCCTGTGTAGGTTAATTGTTGTTTATGTAAGTGTGTTATATTTTCTTATCCCTTATATCTGGCAGGCTAGACAATAGAATGACGGTGATTAAGTGTGCTTACTTCCTAGAGAATGATACATGTCGATATTGTATACTATGCCATGCGATGAATGCACTTAATTTCTCAATTGTAGTTTTAGTGTGTAGTTTAGGAGTTGTGGTTTTGTAAATTTAATACTTGGATAATTGTGGAATTTGAGTTAATATTTACCATAGCAAAACTTTCACAACATGGAGCAAGACCGGCACAGCACAGTAGGAGCAAGACTAGTGGAGCTTTGGAGGGGCAAGATTGGCGGGGCTCCGAATAGAAAGAGAGAATTAGAGAAATGGAGAAAGAAAGCTTCGGGGTGACAATAATAATTAATTCTTTTGTTCATTTTTTAAAATTCCACTGGGGCAAGAAATAGCTGTCGCTATTATTAGCGGCGAATTAGCTACAAAAACATTCCTGAAAATTGAGATTATTTTTTACGGCAACAAAAAGTGGTCTCTATTCCGTTACTAGTTAGTGATGGATTAGTTACGACAATATTACAAAAAGTTAAGAACTCCTTTTTTAATAAATAGCGGCCGCTAATCCGTCTCTAATTAGAGACATATTAGCTATGGCGATATTATTAAGATTTTTTATGCCAATAAATAGTGGGACAGATTACCTACGACAATATTATAAATAATTAAGAAATCTTTTTTGAATAAGCAGCAGTCGCTAAGCCATCAATAATTAGTGACAGATTAACTATAATATTATTATAGAAAATTAAATAATTTTTTACTGCAATAAAATAGCAGTCGCTAAGCTATGTTAATTTTGTAGAAAATTAATTATGTTTTTTGAATAAACAACAGTCACTAATCCATTGCTAATTAGCATTGAATTAGTTTTGACAGTATTACGAAAAATTATGAACTATTTTTTGAATAAGTAGTGGTCATTAAGCCAATGCTAATTAGCAACGAATTAGTTCGGGAAATATTATAGAAAATTAAGAAATCTTTTATGAATAAAATAGCGACCAAATAACGATTGGAAGAAAAATATGCTGCTATTTAGAGATGGAACAGCAACAGAAAAAAATATTATACAAAATTAAGAACGAAATAAATATTCTATTGTTAAATGCTCTCTATTCTGTCGAAAATATTTGCGCCAAAAAATAATCGCCAAAGTCAGCGTCAAAGCTCTCCACTCCCTTATAGTCCTCCATTTTTTTCTCTTTCAAAATAAAATCTCCAAAACTATCTGTGTCAGATTATAATTCGAGGCAACCCTTTAAATTCAAGTCAACAAACATATCTATATACATAAATGCAATATAGATTGCGCTCAAAATCCAAATTTTAAGAATATATATTGTCTACTAGACTATACCACATTACCTATATTTATAAATAACTATGGCAAATATTGAAATATATGTACACATATATTAAGACATACCAATCATGATAAAAATTCAAAGGCAACATGGCAATTAAAATGAGTTAAAGTTAGTTGAAATATGAAATTATAAAAAGTTATCGCAAAACCCTATCCAATTGCAACTACTTTACGAGGGTAACACTTTTAAAATCAAAGCCATTATAGAAATGAATATTTTTTGTTAAAAAAATGCATCGCAAAACCTTCGACCATAGTGATAGCTTTGCGATGGCGGTATATTTTTGGCAAATTCTACACTTGGGAAATGCAAAATGCATCGAAACCCTCTCCTGTTGCATTCGTTTTTCAATTTTTTATTCTTCTGCTTTTAAGTTTTTTATTTTTTATTATCAATCAAGGATCACTGTTTGTATATTTTTATTTGGTTAGTCGTTAAATGCCGAATCTTCGTTGACTCGCTAAGAATCCAAGCTTTCTTTCTTTAGTTTTTTTATTTATTTATCAAATCATGAATATGAAAGTGGCAATTTATTTTTGAGGATATCTATTTATTTAGAGGATAAATGTGACTATTCAATTTTTAAAATTATTTATTTATTCAAAAGATAAATCCGACTGTTTATTTTTTTACCGTTATTAGTTTCATTGATGTGTTAAAATCGTATTTATTAAATCCTTTTAAGATGATATATCTAAACCTCTATAAATAGGAGCGTAAACGAACCATGTATGAGTTTAAATCAATTCTAAGTGATTATCTTATTTTTACTTACTACAGTTTCGTTACTTTACAGTTTATTCACTACAAGAAAAAAGAAATTAGTGATGGCATAGCGACGGAAAGAGCAGTAGCAAAAATGTTAGTCACTAAATAAAAATTTTGCAATGGTAGGTTGAGCATACATCGCAAAATAGGAGGAGTCAAACATCATATTAGCAACGGCATAGTGATGGTGCAAAGAACTTTTTCTAATTATCGATATTTGAGAATTTATAGTGATGGTTCAACGACGGTCTCTCATGTCAATACCAAAATTAAAACCCGTCACTAAACCCTTGCAAAATTAACAACCATTTAGCGGTGGCATATAATTTTATTTCAAAAGGTGAATTTCCAAACCATTGATAAACCCTAGTAATTTTTGTTCGGGATTAGCGACGGTTTGTAGATTAAATGTCGCTAATGTTATCCCTAGCTAATCACTTTTTCCCCCTACAAGACCCATTTATAAATTGTTTTGAACCCCCTGCCTTATGTATCAAACAATATAAGCCACACAAAATTTAAATTCACAATAAAATGTAAATCGATTTCATTAAATTGAAATAAAAAAGTCATCTCAATAATAGAAAAAATATTTATAACTACAAATGTTTAATGCAATGACAATGTAATATAACTCACAACGTGTGCTCTTCTCTATGTAACTCACAACTTAGGCCTTGGTTGTCTGAGGGAGTTACACTCCAATTACTAGTTGTGCCACTTAAAATATGTAGAATTTATCCTGTGTAAATGATAGATGTGAAAATGCAGAGATAAGGTAGGAGTAGTTGCAGTTGCTTGTGAGTAGGTGTTTACCTCTTGTATAAATATTCCCTTGTACAGAGAATAGAAGTTAAGCTCTTCCAAAAAATATATGAGGGTTTCATAAGTCTTCATGGTATCAGAGACATAATCCCTAAGCCATAACTTTCTGAACTCGAAATACCCTTTCTCGGACCATTCCTTGAGCGAACAACATGAGCACTAAACCATCACAGTCACAGTCAATTGTCATTCAACAGGAGAATGCTGCGTTCCCAACCAGTGTCATTCTCGACGAAACCAATTATCCTCTATGGTCTCAGTTAATGGAGATGCGAATTGGAGCAAGGAATAAAGCCGGCTACCTCACCGGAGTTGAACCAAAACCGGCGGTAACTGATCCAACATATGCAACATGGATCACTGAAAACCAGAAGGTAAAAAGTTGGCTTATCGACTCCATGTCTCCATTGCTTATGCAGCGATTTATTCGCTTGCCAATAGCAAAAGACGTATAGGAGGCTGTATCGAAAACATTTTATGATGGCTCCGATGAAATGAAACTATTTGAACTAAATCAAAAGTCGTTTTCTATTCAGCAAGAGGGCAGACCACTGTCCACATATTTTTCTGAACTCATGGCTATCTTCCAGGAGATTGATCATCGAGCAACCCTACAAGAAAACACAGTGGATGGAATAATCACACTGCATTCAGCCATGGCCAGACTCCGTGTCCATATTTTCTTAAGTGGATTGGATCCCGAGTTTGATCAGGTTCGAGGGGAAATATTACGAAAAGATCCAAAGTTAGATTTGGAGGGTACGTATGCCTATGTTAGGCGTGAAGATCAACAGCGCAAGACTATGGGAGGAGTCCCTGAATATACAGCATTGCAGACTCGTCAAGTCTCACCATCCGGAGCTGGCAAGAATCGAAAACCACCTTCAGGAAGGGCAAGCAATCTGGTGTGCGATCATTGTGGCGAGACAGGCCATTCCAAACAACGGTGCTATGAAATCATCGGGTATCCTGAGTGGTGGGATTTCACCAAGAAGCCAAGGAAGAAACCTGTGAGAAAGGTGATGATCAGTGAGGCAGTTACGAAGGGGGACAATGCACCCACAACTCACGTTGCTCACTCGGGTGATGCGGGTAATGCAGGTAAGAAACACGCTCTTTCTGCTTGTTCTAGGCCAAATACTTGGATAATTGATACAGGTGCATCGGATCATATGATTCGAGACTCGAATAAATTACAATCTTCCCTTCCTGCCTCTCATTCCATCGTGTCCACTGCAAACGGTGATGAATGCCCCGTAACTGGTGAAGGTTCTCTTGCTTTATCTAAAGCTCTTAAATTGGACACAGTATTGGTAGTCCCTTCCCTGGAGTTTAATCTCCTCTCAATGGGCCAAATCACATCCTCGCTTAATTGTACTGTAACCTTTTGGCCATCTTTCTGTGTTTTTCAGGATATTCTATCTCACAAGACTCTTGGTTATGGTGTTAAACGGGGTAAGCTGTATTACTTAGATCTGACAGAAGATGGGGATCGCAAGGTTAGTCAGGCACATCTTATGGATAGGAAAACGAAAGAGCAAGACAAGGTCTGGTTATGGCACCGTCGTTTGGGGCACTTGTCCTTCAGTTATCTCCGAAAATTAAAACCTCAATTGTTTGTGAATTTTGATGAATCCATATTTGCTTGTGATGTATGTGAACTTGCTAAAAGTCATCGTGTTCCTTATTTGCCTAGTACTAATAAGAGTGTTAAACCCTTTGATGTAATACATTCAGATGTTTGGGGTCCTGCAAAGTTTTCATCCTTATCAAATGCAAAATATTTTGTTACATTCATTGATGAATGTACCCGTATGACTTGGATATCATTGTTGTGTAATAAGGGGGTGTTCGGGATGCCTTTTATGATTTTTGGAATATGGTACATACTCAGTACCAAGTGCCTATTTTGGTGTGGCAAACTGACAATGCTATGGAGTTTATGGATGGTTCACTTAGGAATTTTCTGACTCAACATGGAATTAGGCATCACACTTCCTGTACATATACTCCTCAGCAGAACGGTCTGGTAGAAAGGAAGAACAGACAACTCCTTGAAGTAGTTCGTGCCTCCTTATTTGGGATGAATATGCCAAGGTGTTACTGGGGAGAAGCAGTGAAATCTGCTGTGTACCTCATAAATCGTACACCTTCCTGTGTGCTAAATTTCCAAACCCCACAGCAAACCTTAAACTCGTTCTTTAACACTCCTCATATACCAAATCTTGAACCTAGGATTTTTGGCTGTACTGTTTTTGTTCATGTTCCAAAACCCCTGCAAAATAAGCTGGATCCCTATGCCACCAAGTGTGTCTTCGTAGGATATTCAGATTCAAAAAAAGGCTATCGGTGTTATGATCCCAAATTACCGAAGGTGCACATCAGCATGGACGTATCCTTCAGGGAAAATGAGCCTTATTATCACAATGAGAATTCACCATTTTCTCTTCAGGGGGAGAGGCGTCGTACCGAGAATATGTCCGACAACACTGAAGGAGACACTGAAGAAAGCACCGAGATGGAAATCACTAGCCCAGGCACATGCGTAGTTAAGGACAGACTGGAAGCAGTTGATGCAAGTCCTCCTGAAGAAGACTGGCCAAACAGGGATGATCCGGATAATGCTAGCTTACCCCTTTTAACACCAACTAATGAAGAGTTGAGTCAGAATACTCAGGTACCATTTGGCCTTAATTCTCCTATAGTTGATTCTGATGTGTCTAATTCTGAACTGAACACTTCCCGTGTTGAACCTATGCCTGGTATTTCTACTTCCAAATACCCTCAACGATCCAACAGAGGTGTACCAAAGAAACAATACGAGCCTGACCTGAAAACAAACGCTAAATATCCCATAAGTAACCATGTCTCCACACAAAATCTGCCGGAATCATATGTATTTGTTGTTGATCAATTATCTAGTGTTTCGGTTCCTAGTAATGTGCAGGAAGCTTTACACGACCCGAAGTGGAGAGGGGCAATGAATGAAGAAATGGAGGCTTTACAAAAAAAATGCTACTTGGGAGCTTGTAACTCTGCCGAAAGGGAAGAAAACTGTCGGATGTAGATGGATATATACTGTCAAGCTTAATGCAGACGGGAGTATTAACAGATACAAGGCCAGGTTGGTAGCTAAAGGGTATACCTAACGGTATGGAGTAGACTTTCAGGAAACTTTTGCTCCAGTGGCAAAACTTAACACCATACGAATTCTAATCTCCATTGCTGTGAATCGAGGGTGGCCCCTGCGCCAGTTTGATGTGAAGAATGCTTTTCTGAATGGGGAGCTAGAGGAAGAAGTATATATGGATGTGCCACCAGGAGTGAGTATGGAGTCTTCGAATGGCACCAAGGTATGCAAATTGAAGAAGTCTCTGTATGGTTTAAAGCAGTCTCCTACAGCCTGGTTTGGCAGATTGTCCATGGCAATGAAGAAATTTGGGTACAAACAAAGTTGTTCAGACCATACTTTGTTCACCAAACATGAAGACGGTAAGACCACAGCTTTGATCGTGTATGTAGATGATATGGTAGTAACAGGAAATGATTGCAATGAAATAGAATTACTACATAAGTACTTGGCAGCCGAATTCGAAATGAAAGACTTCGGAGAACTGAAGTATTTTTTGGGCATTGAGGTAGTAAGAACTGATGAAGGAATTTCACTTGTCCAACGGAAGTATGTGTTGGATCTACTGAACGAGACCGGAATGCTGGACTATAAGCCTGCAGAAACCCCCATGGAGATGAATCATAAGCTCGAAATCTTTCCAAATCAAATTCCAGTTGATGTAGGGAGCTATCAGCGGTTAGTTGGGAGATTAATCTACTTGTCCCACACACGACCAGATATTGCATATGCAGTAAGCGTGGTCAGTCAGTTCATGCATCAGCCGAGTAAAGAACACATGGAAGTCTGTCTATAGAATCCTAAGGTACCTAAAAGGCTCACACTGGGAAGGGTTTATTTTTTGTAAAAAATAGAGGCTCTAAGGTTGAAGGGTACACGAGATGCAGATTGGGCAGGAGATCAAATGACAAGGAAATCCACAAGCAGGTTACTTTATGTTTGTCGAAGGTAACCTTGTTACTTGGAGAAGCAAGAAACAGAAGGTTGTAGCAAGGTCAAGTGCTTGAAGCCGAGTTTCGTGGAATGGCACATGGGATATGTGAATTGCTTTGGATCTCCCGTGTCTTGGAGGATTTGAGAATAGAGTTCATTAAGCCAATGAGTCTTTATTGTGATAATAAAGCTGCTATTGAAATTGCACAAAACCCTGTCCAGCATGATCGCACTAAGCATGTAGAAGTCGACAGGCATTTTATTAAAGAAAAGATGGATCAACAGGTTGTTTGTTGTCCTCACGTAAGATCGGAAGATCAGCTAGCAGATGTGCTTACTAAAGCTGTATCAAGTAGGGTGTTCCATGGTGTGATTACCAAGTTGGGTATGACAGACTGTTATACACCAACTTGAGGGGGAGTGTAGAATTTATCCTGTGTAAATGATAGATGTGAAGATGTAGAGATAAGGTAGGAGTAGTTGTAGTTGCTTGTGAGTAGGTGTTTACCTCTTGTATAAATATTCCCTTGTACAGAGAATAGAAGTTAAGCTCTTCCGAAAAATATATGAGGGTTTCATAAGTCTTCAAAATATAATAAGAACTTCGAATCTTCCTAACCTATCACCATTATGATGCTCTCGAGATTATGGCCTCGTACTTCCCCATAAATTGCTAGTCATGATGATGGTTTAAAAAAACATAAAATCTCAAAACAATAGGAAAAGTTAGTGACAAGGAAAATTTGTCGTGTCAACTTTATAGCCTATAATTATCTCAAACTCAAATCTGATGCATCAACTTTCTAGCCAATAATTATCTTGAAAAAAGAAAAAGTGAGGAGTAATTACAGTTCTTTTAATCTCTCTGAAAAGTCCAAAGAAGCTTCTTCTACTTAAGCTCCGCGTTCTTCTTCACCTGAACGGGTTTCGCTTCATCCGAGACATTTTTATGATCACGAATCTGAGGAATCTAATTTTAGAGAGCTTCAAACAATGTCATTTTAAAAGAAAACTATAAGGACGCATCTTGACCTTTTGGGTATGTTTAGGAGTTTTAGGCGGGAAACCTATTATTCAGATGAGTGATAATTATTCCTCTGTTTCAAAATACTTGTTCATGAAACTTTTTTATTTTGTTTCAAAATACTTGTTCATGTATATATTTCTAAAACTAATGATTAATTTTTTCCTATTTTATCCTCATTTACTCTAAGTCAACTGCACAACTTTTCAAAATTTTTCTTTCTTCTTGCTTCTTGGGAATTTTCACCAACCAATAACTATCATGGTTTTAATATGAATAGAATAGGAACTTTATCTAAATTGCTATATTGTTCTCAACACCCTTAATTTATGTACAAAAGGCTTCATGAACAAGTATTTTGAAATGGAGGGAATATTTTCTAACTCGGGTGAAGAAATTTTTTGCCAACATAAGAGAGAAGAACAATCATTATGTAAGGGAGATTGAGACTGTTGTTAAGGGAGTTCTTATTGCATTCTATAGGTAGAGACTTGCTATGATTTTGGGTGTTTGGATAAAGGTTTTTGGGTTGAAATTAATCAATATAATTTCAAAATAAAGTATGGTCCAGATTGGAATTTTTTTGACACCTATACCAGGATGGGGTTATCTTGTAGGATCATCAATCGTACTGACAGCATGTCTGTGAAAGATCTGGCTCCTCAGTTGCGAGCTCTTGTCTATGTTTTTGTATTTAATATTTTTCCTATGGCTTGTGGTTTAAAAAAAGCAATAATGATTGATGTGTATATTTTGCATAAGATGCTTCATAATGAATCCATTCCCTTTACCCCCTTCTCATCACTTCTATGCGAGAGGTGATGGCATCTGGCCTCTCTTCCAAAGCATATGTGCTTCTGCTTGATATTATGCAGGCTTTATGAGCTTTTAGAATAAGGACGGAGAGGGAGATTGAGGACTGTGTTCTTAGGAATACTATTACTAAGCAAATGCTTAGTAATTGCTGTTACAGGTACAATGACTGGGAGCGTATATGGATGAAGCCCTAAGAAGTTCAGTATCCTAGTATTCTAGAACTGCCCCTAGAGGATGATGAGCTACTACAGAGATAAAACATTGGCGGGGGAGTTCAAATGCTACTTCCACTTTTGAAGTTGAGATGCGTGAGTTCGTGGGACAATTGAGGCTTCATATGGATGAGTTGAAGACAGGACAAGTTGCTCAGAATTCAAGAATCGATAAACTTGTGTAGGCGGAACATGCAGAAGCGCCATAAGGACTTGGCAAGCGTTCCAAGGTGAGCATTAGCATAATTATTGGGATAGAACGAACTAAGGAGGTGGACCTACTCAGGTCCAACTTTGATTTGTGGATTTGATGCTTTCTTCCTTTTTCTTTTTCTTTTTTTTATTTTCTTTTCATTTTATTGTGTTTTTATTTTTTATTTTCTTCTATTTATTCTTTTATTTCTTTTTATGCTTTTACTTGTTTTAGTGTTTTTATTTTTCTATTGTAGATTTTTTTAATTTCCATTTGAATGATGCTTTTTCTTCTCAATTTTCTGAGATGACTTCACCTTTCATTAGAGCTTAAAATCTGGGGAGGTTTTCTTTTCTTTTCCCTCTTATCTTTATAGTTCCTTGGCTGTGCTTATTTATTTAATTTTTGATTAGTGAGGACAATGTCCACTTTAAGTATAGGGGAGAGGTTCTTACAAGGATAATTAGGTGTCTTAATGATGCCTTTTATTTTATGTGTTGGTGACATTTTTTGTGCTAATTTTTTCAATTTTATGAGCTAATTTGAGTTTATGTGATTGAGTATTACTGTTTCTTTTGTTTTGGAATATGTCATGTCCCTTATTTGGTTGAGTCAATCCTTTGTTGAACTTATGTATTTGAATTGCATATACTTATGTCTTAAGAATTAGAGTTACTATTGTTCAAGCTTTGTTCCTTTGATCTTCATTTTGGTTGGTATGATGAAGTATAAGTAAGGATTAATATCTATTTCTTCTCTGATAGTAATTTCTAAACTAGTCCTAGCTTGAATTCTAGTAAATAGGGTGAGAGGTAAAATCAAGAGTGAAAATTTTTTAAAGAAAGAGAGTTAGAAGGGATGTATATACCCATTTTGATAAAAGTATGGATAAAAAAAGAATTGGAATGCAAAGAGCAGGTCTTTTGGCAAAAAAAAAAAAAAAACAAGTGAAAAGAAGAAAAATGAGTTGAAAAAAATAAGAGTATGAAAAAATGAGATAAAAAAATTTCTGAGAATTCCAAAATACTATTAATGAAAAATCAAAAAGGGGCCAATACGGTGCGAAGAAGAATTTGGTGCACTCCCTTGAGAATTTTAATCCCATTTTGAATAAGAAAGTGAGGATGGTCTAGTTTGCTAATAAGGTTGTAATAGTTTAGAACCAATTAAAACTTGTTATAGGCAAGAAGTCTTGGCTTATACGAATTATGTTGGCATTGTTCATGGCTTAAGGAAAAGATGAATGGCATTTAATGAATATGAAGTTGTGTAACTTTACTTTAATGGTCATGAATACGCTTGATCTAATATTTGAGTTTGATTTGTGATTGATTGATCTGAATAAGTGTTATGATATTTTCTTTAGTATAAGGGATGGTAATGTTTTGTTATGTTGGCTTTGGTTTGGTGTGAATGTTGATAAGTTTGAATTGTTGAGGTCTTATTTTCTTGAGGGCAAGTAAAGATTCAAGTGTGGGGGAATTGATAGGGGTAAATTATATGCATATTTTTAGAGTCATTTTGTCGTGTATTTGTGTTGATTTTTTGTTCAATTATCCAATTGATTCCCACAACATTGTCATATTTTGTGTAGAATTGTTGTAATAGTCGAAGTTAAAAAGAACAAGGCAAAAATAGAGCATAGGCAGCGCCAATCAAGTGCTATTAAGCAGGGCAACCTATGTGCTGTTGAAATAGAAAAAAGCCAGAAGAGAAATAGAGCATTCCCCACCTGACTAGAAGCCAGACATCCCGCTTCGTGGGGGATGGATGGCACCGCCCTATCTCTGGTGGCGTGAGTTTTTGGCTTTGTAAACTAAGCAGAGCCACTTTATGGTTAGCGTGAGTTTCGGCTTTGTAAATTAAGCAGGGCTGCCTATTGATCAGAGTTTGAAGTAGAGAAGGGTTTGCCGCGCTTTTTTAAAGGCAAAAGCCTATATTAGTAGGGAAGCAAAACCTTAGGAGATATTCAGTGCATTCTGTATATTTTGATGATGTTTGGAACAAGTGATCATAGGAGAAGCAGAGAGGTGAACCGTAAGTAGTTTCTCAAGAAGCTAAGAGAGGAGCATTGTTTAAAGGGATTTTGCAAAGAAGAGAAGAATCAAATTTGTCTATGAATTCGTATAATCTTTTTTGTACTTTTGATTTAGCAATGATGTGTTTAATGTTTTGATTGTATTTTGGTGATTTGTCTTTTAAATATAATGTCTTTGTATTGAATTTCTTTATTTTAATTAATTTATTCCATGACTAGTATTTGGTTATTTGATTTGATTGGTTGAATTAATTGTTTGTTGCTTTATTCCAATTAAATCAAGAGAGAGATTTAGGAGTCAGTTTTGGTTCAATTAATTTCATATTTGTCATTCACCAATTAATTGTAGGGAGAGCTTGGAGAATATGAACCGGATAATTGAAAAGGGGAATCATAATGCCTAGAGATAGGGATATTTGTTTCTGATGTTGGGATTGTGTTTAATGTATTTTTTGGTTAATCTAATGAGGTAGAGATTACCATTAGTCGGCTAGGAGATAGGAAATTCACAATTTGAGAGAGTGTGGATTTTATAGTTGAATCCTTCATGGCGTTAGTTTGGTGTTAAATTGATTGATTGAGTATTCATTATTTTCTTAAAGGTTTTTCATCTGAATGCATGCTCTTTCTCGTTATCTTAATTCTTGATTTATGATAATTTCTGTGTAGGTTAATTGTTGTTTATGTAAATGTGTGATATTTTCTTATCCCTTATATTTGGTAGGCTAGACAATGGAATCACGGTGATTAAGTGTGCTTACTTCCTAGAGAATGATACACATTGATATCGTATATTTTGCCATGCGATGAGTGCACTTAATTACTCAATTGTAGTTTTAGTCTATAGTTTAAGAGTTGCGGTTTTGTAAATTTAATACTTGGATAATTGCGGAATTTGAGTTAATATTTACCATAGCAAAACTTTCACAACGTGGAGCAAGACCGGCACAGCATAGTTGGAGCAAGACTAGTGGAGCTTCGGAGGGGCAAGATTGGCAGGGCTCCAAAGAGAAAGAGAGAATTAGAGAAAGAAAGCTTCGGGGCGACAATAATAATTAGTTCTTTTATCGGTTTTTTAAAATTCCACTGGGGCAAGAAATAATAGTCGTTATAATTAGTGACGAATTAGCTACAAAAATATTCCTAAAAATTGAGAATTTTCTTTTATGGCAACAAAAAGTGGTCTCTGTTCCATTGCTAGTTAGTGATGGATTAGTTATGACAATATTACAAAAAGTTAAGAACCCCTTTTTTTAATAAATACCGGCCGCTAATCCGTCTCTAATTAGAGACATATTAGCTATGGCAATGTTATTAATATTTTTTTATGGCAATAAATAGTGGGACAAATTACCGACGACAATATTACAAATAATTAAGAAATATTTTTTGAATAAACGGCAGTCGCAAGCCATCACTAATTAGCAACAGATTAACTACAATGTTATTATAGAAAATTAAATTTTTTTTTACTGCAATAAAATAGCGGTCGCTAAGCTATGTTAATTTTGTAGAAAATTAATAAAGTTTTTTGAATAAACAGCAGTCACTAATTCATTGCTAATTAGCATTGAATTGGTTATAACAGTATTACAAAAAATTATGAACTATTTTTTGAATAAATAGTGGTCATTAAGCCAATGCTAATTAGCAATGAATTAGTTCAGGAAATATTATTGAAAATTAAGAAATCTTTTATGAATAAAAAGTCGACCAAATAACGATTGGAAGAAAAATATGTCGCTATTTAGAGATGGAACAGCAACAGAAAAAAATATTATACAAAATTAAAAACGAAATAAATATTCTATTGTTAAATGCTCACTTTTCTGTCGCAAATATTTGCGCCAAAAATAATCGCCAAAGTCAGCGTCAAAGCTCCCCACTCCCTTACAGACCTCCATTTTTTTCTCTTTCAAAATAAAATCTCCAAAAATATCTGAGTCAGATAATAATTCGAGGCAACCCTTTAAATTCAAGTCAACAAACATATCTATATACATAAATGCAATATAGAATGCGCTCAAAATCCAAATTTTAAGAATATAGATTGTCTACTAGACTATACTACATTATCTATATTTATAAATAACTATGGCAAATATTGAAATATATATACACATATATTAAGACATACCAATCTTGATAAAAATTTAATTTTACTAATCAATATTTTGTTAATTATTGATCTTTTATTCCAAAGGCAACATGGCAAATAAAATGAGTTAAAGTTAGTTGAAATATGAAATTATAAAAAGTCGTCGCAAAACCCTCTCCAATTGCGATAGCTTTACAATGGTTACAGTTTTACAAATATCAAAGCCATTAGAAATGATTTTTTTTTTTTTAAATGCATCGCAAAACCTTGGACAATAGAGATAGCTTTGCGGTGGCTGTATAATTTTGGCAAATTTTACACTTGGGAAATGAAATTTTCAAAAACTGTCACTAAATCGTCGTAGAATAACGAGAGTTTCGTGGTGTTTATCTAGTATTGAACCCTATACTCTAAGACTGAACACTAAACCCTCATCCATCGCAAATCTATAGTAAAATTGAGATGGATATGTAAGAGTTTATCTTTAAAATTTCTCTACTTATGTTTACGAAATACAACATGCCGTGGTAAACATGTAACAAATTTGCAACGATTACCCACAGTTTACTCTTTTTTTAAAAATATGATTTCATTTTTCGCAAAGCTCTTGCTAATTTGCGAGACATTTGCTAGGGTAATTTTCTGGCCATTGCAAATTCGCAGCAAACTATTGCGATAGAATAGCAAGTATTTCCCTTACAAATTTCTCCAATTACATTTTTGAAATAAACAAGTCGTCGCAAATATGTAGAAAATTTGTAATGGATTAGCGAGAATTGAAGTACAAATCTTTCCTTTTTCTCTTTTTTTTTAAATATGATATTTTGTCATAAAGCTCTCAATAATTTGCCAGAATTTTTCAAAGGAAGCTATTTTATGTCCGTCGCAAATCGCAGCAAGATGTTGCAACAGAATAGCGAGTGTTTCTCTTACAAAGTGCTCTACTTGCTCTTTTGAAATATAATAAGTTATCGCAAATTTGTAGGCAACAAAATAGTGAGAGTTTCAAGTATAAAATTTTCTTCTCAGCTTTTTTTTTCCCGCAAATAATTAAACATCCGTTGCTAAATTCTTGCTAATATTTTGAGGAAATTATACTGTTGTACATTTGCAATAGATTTACGTGGACTGGTCAACGCTTCCCTATATTTTGTTTCCTGTCAGTGTCCTGTCACAAATATTCGTCACTATCTACGAATTCCCTTGTAGTGATATAGAGTGGTAGTACGTTAGCGCCGTACCCCTTTTTTTGGGGGAAAAAAAATCAAAATACATAATTTTATTACGTCATTAAAGTGAAGCATAATTTTTTAAAATTATTAATATTAAAGTAATATTATGAAAATTAATCAAGATCCCTTTAAGATGGCTTCCTTTCCTTATTTAACTCTTTTCTACCTTTTTTAATTACAATATAGATGCCGCAAATTTTAAATTATCGAATCGATATTTAGCAATTTTTTAAATTTGATGGTGGGAGAGTTTTTTAAGGACAAAATCTGTTAAAGGATATATTCAATATTTAAGTAGTAAGGAGTTGTTCAAATTGAGTAAGTTTCTTTGCAGCACAAATGCTCTACATATTGAGTCCATTTATGCTGTTTATTTGAGTTAACATTCATTATATTCCTTTCACAATATTAATTCCCAATGAGGCTTGGGAAAGAGATATTTGTTAGTCATCCTTTATATGTGCATCTATGAGTATAAATAGAACCCATAGGATTCCTTTTGGAAGAACATCATCTCATCAACCTCTATGAAACTAGATTGGTATCAAAAGTTTGCAAATATAATTATCATCACAACTTCAACTATATACATTACCCAATCTAGCTGAGGATGTCATCCCATCCTTAGGACCAAGGGTCTTTATAACATACTAAATAAAATTACAAGTCTTAAACTTAAAACTAAAATTGAATAAAATCTATTACAAAGCCCAACTTATACATCTCCAAAATAAAACAATCCAAACATCGAAATACCATAAAAATAAAAGGTCTCGACAAGAGTAACTCAATACGAAAGAGATCATTCTAAAATTTTCTGCCTTGTCATAACTCCAGTCCCCCTGAAAAAATGACTTAAAAACATGTGAGATAAAATTTTTGTAAGTTCTATAGTGTGCTTATGGCTCAGGTTTTGAAACAATTCAAGATGCATAAAAAGTATTGAATTAAATGGCTGTAGATATATATTGTATGCCTTTATACATTTCTAAAAACAATCATTATGGGAGAGTCATGCAAGCACATCTAAAAGCACAATGCAAAAATAATTTTGTTGGGAATACATTAATAGGATATTTTTGGAACACAATAATTATTCATAATGAGCCTTAAACAATTTTCTAATACTATAATTTCATGATTTATGGTATAAGGGCAAAGCGCATTGCAATCTCAAACCATCGGGTAAGTATTCTACCTATCAAGAGAAAGCTCCTTCTTATCTCACTAATAATCATGCTTGGATGTCCTATGTTTGACCTCCATCTCCCCTTGGAATTGTGTTGCCAACAAAGGACTAGGCTTAACAACTAGTACTATCACCCTGTTTGAAAAGTGACAAACTTTTGGAGACAGCCAATCTATCGGAAGATACCTTGAATCTAACGTGGGCAAATATAAGAGTTTTGCCCATTGCCTTGAATGAACTTAATGCCATTCACATTTTAAGATGCAACAACACAATAGTATTCCTTCAAGGAAAAACTTAATACGTTTTCCAAATTTCAATTCCAAGTTCCAAAACATGTATACATTTCTCTTCCTAACAATACTTTAAAAATTATTCAATCTCCCAAAATACAAATATACATATCAATAGAGTCATTCTAATAATTTATTGAAGGCATAACACCCTCATACTCATAAATCACCTTGTAAGAGAAAGTGATAATTGGCCAACAATGTCAAAGTTCTGACTATGCTTTCGCAAATATTTGTATGAATGAAAACTCAAAATTTTGATGAACATAAACTTTACATAAAAATCAATGCATGGCTCCCACCTCGTACATATCAACTAAAGATTTTTTTTTTTTTCAAAATAGATCATGCATAAAATAACTCCGCCTGTGAGCTCCACGGGTTTTGTCTGCAGGTGTTCATTGCCAGTCTCAAGCTCGGATAAAGGAGGAGAGTTGTGGTAAGGCTTGTGATGGCCAGTGTAAAATATAGTCACATCCATGACATGAACCAATCGATTGACTTCGGGGGGGCGTTCCCTACTCAGCGACGCACTGTACTTCCTAGACCTGGGTGTAGTGATAAATATGCGAGGGTTGCTAGGTCATTGCCCAGAAGCAACATGTCGTGTCGGTCCCCGGATACGATGTCAAATATGCAAGGGTGTAGGGTAAAAAAGACAGTCTATAGGGATAGGATATGTCTAGCTACATGGAATATAGGATCTTTGACCGGTAGATTGACGAAACTAGTTGAGGTAATGCAGAGGAGAAAGATTAGCATTTTATGTCTTCAGGAAACCAAGTGGGTAGATGAGAAGGCGAGAGTAGTAGCTCCGTAGGGTTATAAGCTTTGGTATTCAGGTCAAGTTAGGAATAGAAATAGAGTTGGGATTATTATTGATCATAAGTTTATTGATGATGTGGTTGAAGTACAGAGGAAGAGTAATAGAATTTCGAGTATCAAGATCATGATTGGTGGCGAGATTACTACTGTTATTAGTGCACATGCGCCACAAGTGGGACTCGATGATTCGGTTAGGCAACAGTTTTGGGATGATTTAGATGAAATTGTTCAGAGTGTACCGTACGTAGAAAAGCTTTTCATTGGTGGTGATCTAAACGGACATGTGGGTAATGATAAGAGCAAGTTTGAGAGTGTTCATGAAGGTTAGGGTTTCGGAGCTAGAAATGAAGCAGGAACTGCTATTCTTGACTTTGCCTTGGCCTATGATTTGACCATAGCAAACACCTGGTTTAAGAAGAGAGATTCTCACTTAGTGACCTTTAGAAGCGGGTTAAATGCCAGTTAGATAGACTTCTTTATTATGAGGCGTAGGTTTTGTAGTGGTTGTATGGATTGTAAAATTATTCTAGGCGAGAGTGTAGTTACACAACACAGGCTGTTGGTCCTTGATTTTAATTTTAGGAAAAAAAATAAGCAACGGAATTTTCGGGTTAACCCTAGGATTAAGTGGTGGAGGCTTTAGGGGGATGAAAGAATAACCTTTGTCAATAAGGTAGTTGAGGCGGATAACTGGTCTTCTGATATGGATTCTGATCCAGATACTATATGGAGAAAGATGGCTCAATGTTTTAGGACAATAGCTAAGGAAGTGTTTGGGGATTCTAAAGGAAAATCACCTCTCAACAAGGATGTATCATGGTGGAACAACGAAGTGAAAGAAGGCATAAGGAGTAAAAGAGAGTGCTACAGAAACTTAGGGAAGTGCAGGAGTGATGAGAATTTTAGTAAATACAAGGTCGCGTGAAGAAAAGCTAAAAAAGCTGTTAGAAATGCAAGATCCATAGTTTATAAGGATTTATATAAAAAGTTAGATACCAAAGACGGGAAGAATAATATATATAGACTAGCACGTTACAGGAAAAAGAAGACGAGAGATATAGGTGTGGTGAAATGTGTAAAGGACGACAACCACAAAGTTTTAGTTAAGGACGACGAGATAAAGGAGAGATGGAGATCATATTTTGATAAGTTATTCATCGAGAGTCAAGTCCAAGTCCCGAGTGTAGGTAGCCAGGCAATTTCGAACGAAGAGGTTAACCATAAGTGGATTCGTCATATTCAGAAGCATGAAGTCCGAGATGCCCTTAAAAGGATGAGACCAAAAAAAGCTGTAGGATCGGATGGTATACCGATCGAGGTTTGGAAGTGTTTAGGAGACATAGGTATTATGTGACTGACAAGTTTGTTCAACAAGATATATAAAGTTAATAAGATACCTACAGAGTGGAGGAAGAGTACTCTAATTCCTCTGTACAAGAATAAAGGGGATGTTCAAGATTGTGCCAATTACTATAGGATTAAACTCATGAGTCATACTATGAGGCTTTGGGAGAGAGTGATTGAACAGAGGTTACGAGGTATTATACAAATTTTCGATAATCAGTTTGGTTTTATGCCTGGGCATTCCACTACGGAGGCAATTCATTTATTATGGCAGATGATTGAATATTATAGGGAAAGAAAGAAAGATTTACGCATGGTATTTATTGACTTGGAGAAAACTTATGCAAGGTGCCTAAAGAAGTAGTTTGGTGGGAGCTGACCAAGAAAGGTGTTTCGATAAAGTATATTACTCTCATTAAAGATATGTATGAGGGAGCATGTACAAGTGTAAGGACTTGTGCCGGAGTGACTGCAGAGTTTCCTATTACTATCGGCGTGCATCAAGGATCAGCGCTTAGCCCTTTCCTCTTTGCAGCCATTATGGATGAGTTGACATGCACTACACAGGATGCAGTGCCATGGTGTATGTTATTTGCGGATGATATTGTGTTGATTGATGAGACTAGAGTTGGTGTAAATGCTAAATTGGAGTTGTGGCGGCAGACATTGGAATCCAAGGGTTTCAAAAGTAGCAGGAGTAAAACAAAGAATATGGAATGCAAGTTTAGTGGTAGCAGAAACATAGCCCAGAGTGTAATTGTGGAAGGTAGAGATATACCGTTAGCTGATTGTTTCAGATATCTAGGATCTATTATTCAGAAAGACGAAGAGTTTGATAGAGACGTTGCCCACCGAGTTAAGGTGGGTTGGTTGACATGGAGGAGTACGACTGGTGCTCTCTGTGATCGTAATGTACCATTGAATCTAAAGGGAAAGTTTTACAGGATAGTTGTAAGACCTACTTTGTTATATGGCATGGAATGTTGGGCCGCTAAAATGTGTCATATTCAAAAAATGAAAGTAGCTGAGATGCGTATGTTACGGTGGATGTGTGAATATACTAGAAAGGATAGAGTTAGAAATGAGATCATTAGGGAAAAGGTCGGCGTGGCATCTATTGAGAAAAAGATGAGAGAAAGTCGTCTGCATTGGTTTGGACATGTTCAGAGAAGACCGAGGGATGCTCCCATTAGGACGATTGAGAGAGTAAGGCAGGATAGGTTAGACAGAGGTAGAGGTAGGCCTAAAACCACATGGATAGAGGTGATTAGGAGAGATATGTCTTTGTTAGATTTGGATGAGAGTCTAACGTTCGATAGAAGGAAGTGGTGAGAGAGGATTTATGTGGATGACCACACGTGGCCGGACGTTGGTTCATGCAGCCGACCCCAAGTTACTTGGGATTAAGGCTTAGTTGTTGTTGTAGATCATGCATAAAATATTTCATGAACATAATAACTTACATACCAAATTTGGAGACATTTCAAAAATATCATATGCATAAAATATTTCATAGAATGCAAGAACTTACAGTGCCCTAAAGCAATTCATACAAGAAGCTTTGATGAGTTGCAATGACTTACAATGTCCTAATGCAACTCATAGAAAAAGCCTTCATGAGATGCAACAACTTACATTGATCTAAGCAAAAGGTAGATAGTTCTAAAATAGAGTTGCAGTCCTCACCTCTAATATATTCCACTTCTACCACACAAATAATTCAAGTGTCAACTCCTTTATATTTATTCACAAAAGTGTAACTCAGCCCTAGTCACATTCTTACTCAACCATGTTAACAACTTACACAGAGATCCTTAACCCTTAATCACATCTTCCCAACCATTAATCAACATGAGTGTCTTCAAGTAAGAATCATATAATATATGAGAACATCAATCAAATAACGTCAACAATTCAATCAACATAATCATTCAAAAGTTCACATAGTATTCATAGAGTTTTTTCATGAAATTTCATTTTCAAATGTAAGCAAATTTTGTAAGGAATTTTCAGCAAATATGGATTTCAATTAAAGCATCAAAATATCCTTAAAATCTTTCCAAAATGTGTCCCAAACTTCATGGTACAAAGCTAAATAAGTAAACATGTTATCTGTAACAAAATCCCCAACAACTCATTGCTCAACCATAATAATAAAATTCTGTTTTCATTCATCACATGTGGCTCTAAATAGAGTGGCCTTTTGACCAAGCAAATGAACTCAAATTTTACTCAAACATTTCAATGTTAAACTTTAATATATACATTGAGAATTCAAGCTAAAACTCCTTCAAAATCATGCATATAAATTAAACATTTGAAAGCCTCAAAATAGAGCATTATCATAATGGACAACTATTTCATGATTGGTTTAAAAACTTTTCTGCCATTCACTCTCAACATTCCAAGCTGTAATTCTTATGCAAAAAGCATCCTTGAACATCCATGTATCATGTTACAAAAGATCTCAATCTAATTCAATCGAAATACAAAATTTTCAAGCCAAGAAAGTTACATGTTAAACATAGAATTGTTCCCATAAACAAAGCAAGTTTCCAATACTATAAAGTTAGGTTATACGTTTGATTTCCAAGCAAAATTAACTTCATAACACCCATAAAATATCATATAAACTCAGTATACAAAACCCTACAAGAACCTCACGAAATTCATGCCCAATTAATCCATAGATCCAACATGAAACCAAATCCTGCATACATACTTTGTATTTCAAAGCAAATTAGATGGGTCAATTAACATCAGATCATCATGAAATCAACATATTATAATATATACTAACTGTAAAACATCTTACAACTAAAACTCCCTCAAAATTCCATCTAAATCATATAAAAAAATATTAAAGTTTTTGAAGCTACAAAAATTCCAACACAAGATCTCACTACAAGAAAAAAGGGCATTTCTAACGCGAAAAAGCATTAGGACAGTAGGGCGTTAGTGATGCATTTGACACCATGACGCTTTGGAATAGTGTCATCTAAAGTCAAGTCAAAAGAGGTGGTGTGTTGCGGTGCTTTTTTCCTGACATTTTTTAGCGTCACAATAGGTAATATGTTGTGATGCTTAGAAGTGTCAGGAAAAATGTTATGTTATGACAGCTTTTAGCGTCACAACAGGCGGTGTGTTGTAATGCTTAACAACATCAAGAAAAGTCTTATGTTATGGAATTATTTAGCGTCATAACAGGTTCTTATGACGATTATTAACATAAGGAAAGATTTCACGTTATGACACTATTTAGCATCACAATAAGTGTTGTGATGCTATAAAGTATAGGGAAAAGTGCATGTTATGACACTAGTTAGCATCGCAATAGATGTTGTGATGCTTGAAAGTGTCATGTTATGATACTATTTAGCGTCACAATAAGTGATGTGACTCTTAAGAGAGTTAGAAAAAGTGTCATGTTATGATACTTTTAGTGTCAAAATAGGTGTTGTGATGCTTGAAAATGTTAAGAATCTCATATAATGACACTACTTAATGTCATAATAGGTTCTGTGACTCTTACAATCATAAAAAAAAGTGTCATGTTATGACACTACTTAATAAGTGCTATAATACAATGATATTGGTTTATTGCTATATAAAACTATTTGATCAACAAACAAAATACAATTGCTAAGTGCATTAACAAAGGTGAAAATAATAAAAAATAGACCACATTGAAAAGAAAATCAATTTAAATATAAGTTTCATAACATTCAAATTTAGTATTCAAAGTCATCAAGTAAAAGTAGTTCAAAAATATAAGTTTCATAACATCATTTCATTACGACCATAAAAAATTCTGAACGTCATACTTGTAAGTACAACTATTTTTCTTTGTAGCCGCTTAGCCTTTCGGTGTTGGGTGTAGATGTAGTCCAAGTGAGCTTCAACAACCATTATTCTCTTTAGGCAAGCTTTATCATTTTGATAACATTCCTTCAGACCTAGTAGCAGTAGGAACCATTGAAGTCAACTCAGATAGAAACACTAAAGAAATATATATGCATGCTAAAAGGAATTTGAAGAAAAATTGATTAATACTTTGTTACCTTGGCCATATCTCTTCTCGTAACTTTACTAATGAATCTGCATGGAATATGGATAGATGATTCCATTAATTAGCTTGTTAGCCTTAAATTTCCTCTAAGTATGCATGTAAAGCACTCAAAGAAAAACATCCTTAAACTTTTAGCAAATTAACCCTAAGTCAAAAAAGATTTCAACTTTACTACATTTCAGAATTGGGATTAGTTGTATTTGTCTAGTCAATATAATTTCATTTGGCACATGACCAACTTCTTCCGGTCATAATATAACTATATTCAAATTTCCAACAACCAATTCTACAAACTTCAAATCCATTCTCACAACTCGATGACAATGTACTTTATTTAATGTATATGTCACTTTTCAGTTCATTTTCCCTAACTTGCAATAAAAAAAGTTGTTCAGACTTTATCGGAAAATATTTCCCCAGAAACAAAACAAACAACCTGAATTAGTGTCAGTTAGGTTGTGTATTGTTTCCCCTCCAACAGGCCACTGTTCCTCATGAATGAAATTTATGTCTTCACCCAAAAAAAGGATAAGGCAAAGCATGAAAAATAGAAGCAAGGCAACATTTTGAATAAGTTGTTTCTCATTATGTATGAAGACATCTCAAACCCAGAAGTACATAAGTAAATTAAAGGAAGCTACTCTAGTTGCGAAAGCAAATAAAATTTTAGCAAGCGACTGTATTATTAAACTAATTTTCTACGGTACTGTGTCCCAATAAATATTAGTTTGGACTATGTTGATAAATATTTATAAGAAAATCATTCTTTTATTCAGGTAGGAATTCCAACAGGACTTTCAAACTCCTCCAGATAACGAAGTACAATTCCAGAACAAGGTATATTGCATATCATGCCTAAAGAGAATACATATTAAACCATGCCTTCCCCATAAAGCCGTAGTCTCTGAACAACTGCTTTTACAATAGAAGCCAACTCTTGTACTTCATCTAGTAATATATTATTGGCCACTTGGTCATCTTTCTCTGCACAAGAAACTACATATGGAACAAAAGCAGCAATTCGAGCCGAAGAAGGATCAACATAAATCTGCCTAAAAGTCAAAATATTTATCATCAACAATCTTATTGTTTACTTAGCTAAATTGACCGAGGATGCTCAGAATATTTTGACTTTAATTGTAGTTGAAACATAACATCTAATCAATGCTCAGTATTATCAGTGCTTCTTTTCTTTAGTGCCCATTGGGGGGAGCTTCCCTAAAAAAGAAGATTGTCTGGATCTAAGTAAAAAAATACCTAAAACTCTGATATGATGTCTATTTAACAAGAAAGGCAATGAAAGAACAACATTTAAGATTACTCACCATTAAGGATCCAATGAAGGAACATACTCTAACATAAACCATTATATTTGTCTGCCCATATCGTAGTTCACAATACAAAACCAGTACATGTACAACTGCTACCGTTGAAGCTATGTATAGAAGGAAAGCTGGCCCAACAAAAGAAAGAGAGTCCAAAACATAGATTTAAACAGTAGGCGGAATACGTGGATAAAAATATTATTCTAAGGAGAGGAGGTAGAGTACAACAGCTTACTAGGTTGTATTTCTAATTTCCAAATCTCATCTAGTGAAGTTATTTCATGTTCCCCTGGTCACGAAAAACTATAACTATAGAGCCCACCAAGCAAAATACACAGCCTAATATTCCCATTTTTTGCAATATTTCCTTCAACAAGTATGTGCAAGAATGGCACTGTGAATGAAAAAACAAAATGAAGACGTGATCAGCCCTTAACGAGATAGAATGCATTATTATATTGTTAAAATATTAGGAAATTAACTTTTCCTAACAATAATACTTAAAGCACCAGTCACTAGCACAACATGAGCAAATATATAAGGTACAAATTTGGCAAATTCCCTAACAATCATAGGCCATGATTCCCCCACCTTCTCAAAACATATCTTATAAGAGTTGGTAAAAAAAATTTTGAAAAATAAAAGTTATATTGGGTATCATCCCAATCCAACAAAGTGGCTCACGCAGATATCCATGTCCTCCTGAACCGTTAGAAACGTTCAGAACAATGAGAAACACACAGATACATGCACGCACTCACGCGAACGCACGTGTACATATATATTGCAAGATTTTTAGCTCCATTCCAATGGTGATATATTTGTGTTATCAAGAACAAGGTAGTTACTTTTTGAGTGTGCAATCACTACTTTAAAAAGGAAAAGAAAAAGACTTCTGTCACCTAGTTTGGAATTTTCTTGCCAAAAGCTTGTGTAGAGAAGGACAGGAGAAAGTATTGAAATATGTTCACTAGGAAGAGTTGGGAAAGAAGTTGTTGTTCACTTGGGTATGTGGTTTAGAGACAAGAGTTAACCGACTTTTTTGGCTAATGATGCATACAAGTCGAGGCCTTGTGTTTGAGTTCTGAAGTGATAAAGGAAAAGAAAGATGTGTTTCTTGGTTGTGGTCTCTCTCAAATATGGTGTGGGGATGGTTATGCTTGCAATCCCACATTTGCTGGTTGAATTTTGTCTTGTTTTTGGGAGCTCCTGATTACTGCAATGCTATAGGGAACACTATAATACCTTTTTCTTCCATGCAATTTCATGTAGTTCCAAGGGAACAAACCCAATAGAATCTCATGATATAGTCCTTCCATTATATTGTAGGCCAATTAAAAAAACTACTGTTGAACGTTAGCACCATTCTAGATATAGGTGTCTAAATTATTCTATCTCTTTATTATTTTCATAATAACTACATTTTGGTAGATATTCACGAATTGTAACATCAACTTCCATTTAGAATTCCAAGAATTTGACCTAAAAAATCCACTCTGCATATTATTCATGAACAATTTGAAGTCTCTGACAACCTATTGCTTAGGAGAAAAGAAAATCATTTCAAGAGAATTTTACGTTTACATGTTCTGAGGAAAATAAGGACATAGTATTACCATTTATTTAAGAACACAAAAAAAAGCACTTACATCTATCTTAATTAGTTCACAAGATTTCCTACGTTTCATCCATGAGAAAAATTCTTGAATTCCACTTAACAATCTAACAGTGAAGAAAACATAAAAAAAATGACTTTTCTCAAAGTAACAATTTTTCCTTCAGAACATCAAACAACCAATCAAAGCTTCAGGATAACCTTACATAGATGTTTTTCATTACTCTAACAAGTTCCCAGTTTCCACATTATCCAAACTGTTTAAACTAACCAAACACTTCCCAAACCCCAACACCCAAAAAAAATTTAAAAAATTGTCCAAACAGAAATAATACAAGAAATCAAGTTCGTTAACATCTTACCCAGATTGAAATAGAAGCTTCACTAAACCATCATAACAGTAACTTGTTCAGTCTTGTTTAACAAAAGTACCTATCAATTGGCAATAATTTCCAATCAACAAGAACTAGTAATAGAAAATTGATTTGCTTCAACATAGTGAAATACATACTGGCACACTCGCCGAATGCACCAACCCGCTGAAGACCTTTCTACTTAATGATGTGAAGCTAGATCTAGTGATCAAAAAAGAAAAAAAAAAAAGAAGCTAGATCCAATGAACGAGCTAGAAGCAACAAGTGGCCGAAACCCAACCCAATTAGTTGAGTACATTACCGCTACGTTCTTTTAACAAATCTAAACCTAATTTCGGAATAATACGACAACACTAATAATAGTACAAGTAATAATTCACTGAAAAAAATTTCCCATAAATTAAATCTCATATGATTTTACACAATGTTATTCCTAAAGGGAAAATGAAAATAGAGCTTCAAAACCCTAAGAAATTGGATTTGAGATTGAATTGGGGAAATAGTGAAAATTTTGGGACAAGACACAACAGCAAAGACCGTGGTAAAGTTTTGAATGAAATTTCAAATATAGAGACGTACAAAACATCGAGATGGCTTTTGAGAAGTAAAGAACACAAAGACAATGCCCCATGGGTTTTCATCTGAGAAGGAGATTTTTCTTGGTCAATTTATAAAAAAGCTGAAACTCAAGCATTTTGTTTTAATTAAGGAAATTTCAAAAGGGGTGCCTTTTCTTTTGTGACACTATGATGGTGTCATTATCTATTATACATATTATCTGTTTTGATAGTTAAAATGTCATAACATTGTGAAAATTTAAACTAATTTATCAAAACGACATTATTTTGATTTTACTATCATGATACGTATAAAAAAGCGTCATTATAGACACTATATAATTACACTTTATAAAAAGCATCACTAAAACTGCATCAGAAAAGTCATTTTTTCTTGTAGTGAGACATAGCATTCAATAACTAGGAAATTGGAGTAGAACATGGAGTTCTTGATTTACCTCTTGATGATCTTGTTGAAAGGCTTTGAAAAGAGCAAGATAGAGCTTTCTTCTTGAACAATCCAAGCTTGGGTTCTTAGTTGATTGAAGAAAAATCGAAGAGCAAAGGGAAGAAGAGTTTCAGCTAAGAGAGGGAGTAGAGAAAATATTTTGATTTGGGTTGCCGCCTAGGGTGTTTGGGATTAGGGTTTTGGATGTAGGGTGGGGAAGCCATAAGCTGTATGGATTATTGCTTTGTCTTTTTTCAATTAACCAATAAATTGAACTCTCAATTACATTCTCGAAAAGAAAGACATCTTATGGCTTCCCCACCCTACATCTCAATCCATACACATGGTCCAAGATTATGATATAAGCATCTTACGTTTGCATCCATAGAAAACCCATTAGAAAAAAATTATCTATACGTTCTCTAAATCTGGAGGATGAAACTTTATTTCATGCTTCAATGATAGAACTAAAAGTCACTTTTGTTTGCGAAGGAGAAAAACATTAATCTCTAGTGGAGTTGGGTAAAAAACTATCCCGACGTCAAATTTAGGAATCTACTAAATATTGGTTTGATAAATTAGGATTTACTATCATTTATATTGTAAGGAAAGGTAAGAAAGAGTTGGACACGAAAATAAATCTATTTTAAAAAGATAAGGAAGGGAAGTTATTTTAAAGAAATCTTGATTGATCTTTATAATTTATTGCCTCGTATTAATAATTTTGCATAATTATCCTTCACTTTAGTGAAGCGATAAAAATATGTATTCTAAATTTTTTTTGTCCAAAAAAAGGGGTGCAATACTAACATATTACCTCAATGTAGTATATTAGCAAACCCTACATATGTATATAGATATATGTATATATATATGTATATATATACACATATATATATATGTATATGTATATATACATGTATGTAGGTGCGTGTATATGTGTATGTGTCACATACACATATACACGCATATATATATATATATATATATATATATATATTACAAAGTGGATCAGAGCCAGGTTGATCTAAAGGAAGTGTATTAGTGGCAAATTGTCTCAAACCATGTCAATTAAAACTAGATTGAGTTGAATTAAATTGATTAGAGCTAGTTTAGTCAAAGATAGGTTAGTTAGAGCTCAATAGATCTAAGGAAGGCCAATCATAGCCACGTTAATCCTAGGCACGTGAACTAGAGTTTGGTGAGATGGATGAGATCTGGGGCCACGCAAGTTGGGCACGGAACTTACACTACAATTTCACAATCAAGATCTACGATTCCATAGAACCTACGGCCTTGGATAGTCCACATCACCAACGCTCAAAACAACGAAAAACGACGTCATATTTGCAGTGAGCCAAGCCGAGAAAAAGGACTTGAGTCTAGCCAGCTCTGGCATAGTCTCCAGTGGCTCAACTTTTCTAATTCTTCAAATTAACAATTTCCACCCAAACTTCCCCTGAAAGATTAATCCAAGCAGTTAAAGAAAAACAAAGCTTTCCTGATATGTAATGGAAAATTTTTCACTCTCATTTCCTCTCATATATTTAAAAATGAAAGTTTTTCTCACAAAGGCAGAAATTATAGTCTAAGAGCAGTGTCTTGAAATTTGAAGGGACATAATGTTTTTTTTTAAAATGAATAAAAAAATCAAACAAAGCAGGAGAATAATGAACCATCATATGCAATAAAGAATGGAAACTTTCATGATGCACACAAACAAAGCTAACGGCATGCAAAGCTAATGGCATTTTTCTCCTTGAAAAGTAATAGTTGATGCTGTGCATTTGTGTCTCTTAGTTAGTATTATCTCAAAATCACTCAAAATAATCATGTTTTATATTACAATATGAAAATTACTCACACAACACATATATGAGTAAGCATACCTATAGTGTAGTATAAAGTTATAATGGTAATAAGATCCCAAGGAAAGATGGCAAGTACCTCTACTTTGCTCTCATTTCATTGTTTAGCTAACAAGTCAAAGGTATAAAAAATGTGACAATTTTGCCTAAAGAGTACAACCCACATAAAAAAGATGTCACCCAAGGTCACAAAACACCCAAAGAATAAGAAAATAAGATTAAACATGTAATTAAGTGGAATCACCCAAAGTCAAGCCAAACATTAAATATCCAATTTAGCTAATTAGCAATCCAAATCTAACATTAATTGGGTAACCCCATACAAGACCCACTTGCTCTCGAGTTATGAGCCTTCTACTCTTAGCCTAACTAATAGGTATCTCTACCTCACTAATCAAGTCTAAATGGTATTAAATTCAACTACCTAACTTAATTTTGGGAGAAGTGGTGTCCCTATCTCTAGGCAACACCAACTACCCATCAATCACCAAGTTCCCTTCCTTCAACTTCTCTCTCAAGTTAACCAAAAGAAAACCCATAGAGTGAATCAATCAACTAAGCTCCCAAATTCTAACCTCATATTTTCAAATCACTAAAATAGGGAAAACCAAATCAATCCATTCGTACAAATCAAAGCAAGTGATTGAATGTTAGAAATATATTTCAATAAACCAAAAAGGAATTCAATATCTAACAAATTAAGGGTTCTTCCCTTTAACTACAATATTATTCCATAATACCTAACATAATCAAAACAAAATTATAAGAAAAGAGAAAGAAAAATTCTTAGACAAGTTAAGCCCTTTCTTCCTTGCAATTCCCCTAGAAAGATGCTCTAGTTCCCTTTAATAGAGGCTTTGATCTTCCTTTTGGTGGCTTCTTGGTGCTCTTGCGGGTTTGTGGTGGCTTCCTTTCTATCAAATCATGTCCTAATGTGTTATAAAAGGGCTATTTATACTTTGAGCTTCCAAAAACCCTGAAAATTACAAAATAGGCGTATTTTGTGAACTAAACTGATGCATGTTAGTATGTGTTGTCTAGTGCCGCTCTCTCTCTCTCTCTCTCTCTCTCTCTCTCTCTCTCTCTCTCTCTCTCTCTCTCTCTTTGTAAGATCCTACAATCAACGAAAGCCTATTCACTCACCTTGATCGATGCCAATTACTCCCAATAGTTTGGGTCTTCTGGTTTTTGAATTTAACAGGTGACTGTTAAGATGTTTTAACACATGGTGGTTTTGTTCTCTGAAGCTTCTTTGACTACTTTTCACCTTGTTTTTCAGACAAATCTTCCGTTTATGCTATCTACATAAAACAAGTTGAAAATAGGGAAAGTGAGCATTCATCTATTCATTAATAGTAAACAATTATAACACAAATTGTATGAAATTATGTACCTTTTAGGCATTAATCGACAGTTAATAATTTTTCCCAAAAATTTTTTTCTCTTACTCTCATTGTCTTCTAACAACAATTAAGTATGTTGTTTTCAAGAAATGCTTCCAATGAAATTAGGGTTAGGTTAATATTTATGTTCATATCTCTGTGGGGAGAAATTACACAATGTATACAGGCATGTTAAAGGCATTGCTTTTCCTTGTCAATACACACCTTATTGATTGTATAGGTAACATAATACTCGACAGGGTATCCATCCAAATTTATTTATTTATTCCATTCCCTTTGATGTTACTAAGGTTAAATTAAGATAGGTTGAATTATATATATATATATATATATATATATATATATATATATTACACCCTCAATAAAGATATTTCACCAAAATACTTTCATGTCCATTTGTATGTATGTGGTTGTGGATCATTTTAATATTAACCTGTTATGGTGTATATATGATTGATTGATGCTTTCTTTTGCGAAGACATTTACATGTACTATTCCAAAAAATATTCATTTTAATTTTTCTTATCTTTGTAATTCTTTAAATTGAATCAATAAAATATTTTTTGGGTATATATAGCAATTTTTTGTTGGAATTATTGAACTGTATAGGTCCCCATTTAATGTAATTACTAAATTTGTTTGTAAAGGTGCTAAGCTATTTTAATTTATTTACCTTTTTTCTTTTTTTGGGTTGAAGTATGTAAGTTTCTTTTCATGGAGGATAGTACAAATGTGAACATTTACTTGGTACCTATTGTCAAATAGTTTTTTTTATTTAGAAGAAAATGTGTACAACTTTTACAATTGTTATAGTACAACAATGGGCTTGGGTATATATAAAGAGTATGGGAACAAGAAGAGCAATGGTGTGTTGACGCCTAGGATGTTTACATGTTGGAAAGGAGGGTTTAGAATGATCGACAAACATGAAAGAGAAATAAAGCATCCCAAAATAGAAATGAATGTTGGTTGTCCTATTTGGACGATCATTGAACTAAATAGGGAGAAAGAAAAATACAAGTTGATGGCATTTGAATCGAGACACAACTATGACCTTCGTATTCCTACTTATGTTCACCTCATGCAGTCACAGTCAAAGGTGGGTAATGCACAAGGCATAGAAACATCCTTAGCCAAAGTTGCATGCCTATCTCTAAAGCAATCCCATGAGTTGATATCAACAGAAACAGGTAGTAAAGAAAACTTGGGGTGTACTAAGGAAGACTTGAAGCAATACCTCTATAATAGAAGGGAAAAAAATATATGGTATAGTGATGCTGAGGCAATATTGAGATATTTTGAAAAGCTAGCTTTTGTGAATCCTTCTTTGTTCCATGCAATGCAACTCGACTATGATGATCTAATCACCAATATTTTTTTAGCCAATGCATACACGATCATGGAATACTCTCTTTAGGGATATGATCATATTTGACATTACATGAAAGATGATCAAATAGTATAGTCTCTTGGAGTATTTCTTGGGTTCAACCAATATAAGCAATTGGTGATTTTTTTTAAGTTGCTCACTGTAGAACAAAACCATTGATCTTTTAAATTAGCTGTTCATGACGTTCATCCAAGCTATAAGTGGCAAGCACTAGAAAACTATCTTTACTGACCAAGACCCTGTGATGGTTGCCGCGATTTCCACAGTTCTTTTCCAAACATTTTATGGTAGATGTACTTTCCATATTTGGAAATTTTTCATAAGATGCTCAAGGCACTTTTGTGGGATGGATTTGTTGCTTTCGGACAGTTTTGAAATTGTATTCTCCATATTGAAAATGAGACAGTTTTTTTTAGACTTGGCAGGAACTTGTGCTAGTTTATGGCTGGAGACAAATGAATAAATCAAAAGCATCCTTGCAACGCAAGTAAAATTGGCAAAATACTACTTGAGAAGTACATGGATAGTTGGGGTGTGCAGCATATAAATTAGTGAAGGCTTTAATACTGACTTGAAGGACCAATTGATACTAGATCATGATATTTTGTAATTTTTCTCTCATTTTACCTGTGTTGTTGCCTCAAAGCAATATAGAGAGGTGATCTTTGAGTATAGTAGGCTAAAATTACCCTTGATGGCAAATGCTAAATTGTGTAGCGAAGTGTGCACACCCTCATTTTTCAATGAGTTTCATGCCCAATTTGATGAATCATTAGGCCTACTCATATAATAAACGAGTGTCATGCTTGGTTCTCTAGCTGGTTACATTGTTGGACAACGTGATGGATCGTTGAAGGAGTAGATCATTTTCTTCAATGCACCGACCAAAACTATAACATATAGTATTTTGCTGCTCAAGAGTGTTAGAATATTATGTCCGTGTTCTCTGAAAGTATTAGAACACTTTAGCATGAAAATAATTCCTAATCAATTTTGTAACCAATTGATAGGCATTCAAAGCTATGGATGTCTTGGTTATAAAGAACGATGGAGGCATTATATTTGCTGATTACGAACTTTTGTGCTCTAGAGAAGTACAAGATAATGGGTTCCTTGTTAATACGAATAGTTGCCTAAGCCGTCAAGTCTTAAAGTGCAACTAATGCAGTCAATTCTCTGGCTACCGAGATCAATTACAAGAGTGAAGACAATTATGGGGTATTGTCTATGCGTGAGATGGAAAAAAGAAAGTAATTGGAAATGGAGATCAAGCAAAACAATGTGGTAAAGATGTAACCTCCCTCCCAACTAGTAGAATTAAAGTTCCCAACTACAAAAGGTATAAAAAAACATGATGCATGTTGTTGCCTTACGAAAAGGGAGTTGACGGAAGTGTTGATCGACTGCTCTTCGGATAAACATAAATAGTCCAATGGAGAAATGAATGAATGAGCTAAACCTTTTAAAAGAGGTGGGTTCCTTGAATTTACTATAGAAAGGGTCCAAGTTGGCAGAAATATTGTACGCGAAAGCAAAATAGAACTTAATAGGATGTATTTCGATTAAAATGATGAAAGAATACAGTAACTATAATCAAAGCAACATCAAATGAAACCTTTGTGATCAAAGGAGTAAGGAAAATTGTAAACAAAGCTGTAAACAAAGTTGTAAGCAAGGCTATAAGCAAAGTTGTAAATAAAGCAGAAAACAAAGCTGTAAGAAAAGCTATAATAATGCGGAAAAAAAAAGAAATAAAAACTGGAAAGATTTGGTAATTTGGTCTGAGTTTAGTATTGGTGTCTTCAATTTAGGATTCCTGCTTACTTTATACTTGCTGTGGCGCAGCTACCGACTTTCTAATGTGGAGGAAATCCCGCTTTGTGGCCCGTTCTTGGCAGTCAAGAACGGTAACGTCCTGCCGATTGTGCCGAGGTGTGTAGGTGATGGCTCATCGGCTCTTGGTTTCGATGTTGATCGGGTACAGCCGCTGAGGATTTTTCTTGACGTCATCATCTGTTTGACAAAATTCATATCGGCTTCAGCTAAAAGATACCGTTGCAACGGATCAACTAAAAATGATGTCAATAGATGCCCCGTGAATAGGTGAAGTGACGGGTAGAACTTGCAAATACTTAACAAGATCAATTTTGCATAGAACTTGCACTTCCCTAGGTAGTAGGTAATGTTCTAGCTTTACACATGCATAATATAAAGACAAACATAGTTTCTCAACAAGGGAATACCTGGTCTCAGTGTCTGTCAGGTTTCGACTAAGATAGTAGACTGCTCTTTCAACCCCTTGAGCATCATCCTGAGCCAACAAACAACCAATAGATTTTGGAGCCGCAGAAATGTACAATTTCAACAGTACCTTATCCCGTGGAGGCACCAAAACTGACGGTCGTGACCAAGCCGCCTTGATCTAATCAAATGTCGTTTGATGCTCCGATTGCCAAATGAAGTCCAATGACGATGTTAAATGGAGCAAAAAAGAGAACACCTTCTACTTACCTGCGGCATTTGCCAAAAAGCGTCACAGGAAATTGAGTTTCCCTAAGAAAATTTAGAGCTCCTTTTTGGTTCGCGGTGGCCTTGCCTGCAAAATATCCCTTGCTTTGTTCTGATCTACCTCAATCCCTCTTTGATGCACCAAGAATTCGAGGAAGTTTTCAATTGAAACTCCAAAGGAGCATTTAGCTGGGTTGATTTTTAACTGGTGCTGGCGCATTCTAAGGAATGCTTGCTCCAACCACTATAGATTTTGCGAAAAAGTTGGTGACATGACCATTAAGTCGTCAATGTAAACTTCCATGGTTTTGCCGATGAGGTCATGGAAAATGAGGTTCATAGCTCTTTGGAATGTAGCTCCAGCATTCTTTAATCTAAAAGGCATAACTATCCATTCGAATAAACCAATAGATCCTGGGCAATGGAAAGCTATCTTCCTGGTATCTTCTTAAACTATGAATATCTGGTTGTATCCGGAGTATCCGTCCATGAAGCTTTAGAATTAGTTTCCTGCAGCGGAGTCTACCAATATATCGGCCATTGTCATGGTGTATTCATCCTTCGAGGTGGCCAAATTAAGATTTCTAAAATCAACGTCAACCTGCAGCTGTCCATTCTTTTTAATGACAGGCACAATGTTGGATACCCAGTCTGCATATCGGCAAGTACGAATAAAACCACAACGAAGCAACCTCTCAATTTCTTCTTTGATCCTATGTAAGAGAGCAGGATTAAAATGTCGGGTAGACTATTTATGAGGCCTAAAACCTTTTTTGATTGGCAAATAATGCTCTACAATGCCTCTGTCTAGTCTTGACATCTCATGATAATCCTACATAAAACAGTCTTTGTACCTGCGAATCAGTACCATTAGAGCATTTCACTAATCGAAAGTTAAACACAAGCTTACCTTTGTGGTTCTATTCTCCCCAAGCTCCCCGAGGTCCACTTTTGTCAACAGGTCCTGAGCGATGAAACCAGGTGCGTGCCGAACGTCAGGGTCTTCTATTTTTGGATGTTAATCCTCCAGCCCTTCCGTTGTGATCAGGTTATGAGCCATGGTAAGCTTGGAGTAATGGCTCGAGTCAAAAGTAGAACGGTAGAACACTGTCTTATTCATGTGCACTTCTGCGAAAAATAGATTGGAATCGATTGGTATCCTTTCTACTTGTTCTCCATCCCAGATCAACATCATTTGGTGAATCGTTAACGGAATACAGTTGATTCGCATGAATCCAATCACTACCAAGTAAGATAAAATGTGCCGATTTTACCGTCATTACAAAGAAAATGGTTTTATTAACCTTGGATCCTACAGCCACCTCAAAAGTGATAACCCCTTCTACCTTGGCAGCATCCCCAGTGAAATTAAGCATCTGTATATTAGAAGAAGTTAGATTGTGGTGATCCTTTTGAGGTGATTCGAATGTTCTGTCGTGGGAATCGGAAAGAGCATCCTTTCCGATGGCACTTTAAACTCGATGAGCTCAACGGCCACTTCTTCCGTTGCATAGTAATCTTCTTCTACTGCTTCTTGTTCGGCCTTAGCTTGAAATTGTGATGGAAGAATGCTAAGCATATTCTGACTCATGGAAGCACATACCTATTTCTCTTACCATTCTTCCAATACTTGTTTCTGCTGAGCCCATACCTTTGTTCCTGTCGTTTCTGAGTTTTCGTAAGCTGGAAACGATGGTCTGGGAAGAATACGGCTTTGCGAGGCACATGCACTATAAATTCTCATCATTTCCCTGTAAATGGGCCGTAAAGGTTGAAACAGTAAGTCGGGTGAAAACTGACGGCTGACCATCTAGCCTTTGGAACGTTGATTTGTTTCCTTCCATCTGCCTCTTGACGGGAGAATCTCCTAGCTCATGGTCCTTGTCTTTTTTTCATGTCTACACCATACTTGCATATGCTGTTGGGAACGGGTCTGTATCAACTAAGGTTTCCTCTTATTTGTCAGTAAATCTTACCATTCCCTCTTATAGTGCCTTCTGTATTATGTTCCTGAAAATCACACAGCTATTAGTATTATGGGAAAACGAATTGTGCCACTTATAGTATTTCTTGCCCTTCAATTCCTCTAGCCCCAGAAGCTTGTGATCGAACAGTATTCAAATCTACTTGTCTTTAACAATTTGATAAAAAATTTGTTCTGCCCTGGATACATTGAATGAATATGTGGATGTGCCTGCAAGAGAAGCTTCCTCCTTCCCTTTGCCAAGCTTCAAATAGGGGCAAGTGTAAGATGCACATTTTACTAATTCAACTGCCATCATGTCTAGCACTTGTTCTTCCTCATTATCAACAATATCATCCACTATCGATATCATGGTTTGCCCTTGAGAAAACTTGACTGACCGCTTTTTCTCTTTTTCCTTGATCATTTCTTCTATCCTAATGTCCTGAGATAGCAATCGGGATAGATGAGAGAAATTCTGTAGGATAAGGCGTTCTTTAAGTTGTGTATGCATTCTACTAATGGATATTCGGGCACACTCTATTTCTAGTAACTGGGTGGTGCATTTGGCCTTAGTTCGCCGAAAGCACTTGATGAAATCTGCAACACCTTCAGATGATCTCTTTTTAAGTGCCAAAAGATTAGCTATAGACACCTCTAGTGCCGGTTTAAAGAAACGTTCATGGAAGATTCGTTCCATATCGGCCCATGTATGCATGGCACTAGGAGTTAGATTTTCATACCAAGCAAACTCCATTCCTGTCAAGGATAAAGAGAATAACTGCAATTTATGCCAATCACTATTCTCGAACTCTCCATAGTGTGTTGTGTACCTTCCTATATGCTCCATAGTAGACTTGTTATCTTTTCCACAGAAAGTGGAGAACTCTGGCAACTTAAATCCTCATGGTAGTGCCACTATGGAGTTTACCAATTCTGGGTATGGTTTCTGATACATTAGCAAGTCTTTGGCTTGTTGACGTACTGCCTCCATTATTAAACTGACATCGGCTGATAACATTGGTTGTTGAGTCTACATAGGCGAACCTACCATAGTAGGTCTAGAACCTTGTCTAGAGAATGGAGCCATCTCAGGACACCCTGCCCCCTGCATTAGATAAACCGTCATTGTAACGAGATACGCAGTTAGGATAGTTGCGACGTAGCTCTGTGGTCCCCCGTACGAAGTGCTAACATTCCTATTTGGGATAGCATTCTGATCATAGAACATCTATGCTCCTATCGGCACCTGGGTCCTTGTAATTGGATATGGTGGAGTTCTTCCTAGGAAAGGTTCCGTAGGAACCACGCCGGGTACATTTAATCCCAAATTCTTTTGGTGCCCTCCGGGCATTAGCATAGACTGCTCTTGGTGCAATAATTGCACTGACCCATAAGAAGGTGCAACAAAAGACGGGGGAAGAGGATACACACTTACCTGAGGTATCCCTTGAACATTTTGCCTTTGTTCAAAATTATGAAGCTCGTTCTAAAGCAAAGGTCTGAATACTGTGGTGAACTGTGGAATAAGGCTCTGAATGAGTTTGCTTGTATACTGTTCTATAGCCTGTCATATGGCAATTAGAGAAGTGGGTTTCAATTGGGACACCTGGGAAGGAGACGAAGACTACACTTCATCTACACCCCCTATTGCTCAGGGAGAATAACCTAGGTGCTCCCGGATGTCGTCATAGTAGGATCAAAAGCTCCCCGTAGGGTTCGAACAGTTGGCTGATCGAATGATTCTGAGGAAGGCCCTGAGGATTGCTGCTTAGAATTAGCCACGCAACAACCACCCTTTGGGTCCCACTGGGCGTGTCAATTTATGTTACCTTACAAAAAGAGAGCTGACGGAAGTGTCAATCGGCCATTCTTTCGATGAACATAAACAGTCCGATGGAGAAATAAATGAATGAGCCAGACCTTTTAAAAGAGGTGAATTCCTTGAACTTACTGTAGAAAGGGTCTAAGCAGGCAAAAATATTGCACGTGAAAGGAAAACGGAACTAAATAAGATGTATTTCGATTAAAATGACAAATGAATACAGTAACTAATAATCAAAGCAACATCAAATTGAAACGTGATCAAATGAGTAAGGAAAACTGTAAACAAAGCTGTAAGCAAGGCTATAAACAAAGCTGTAAGCAAAGCTGTAAACAAAGCGGTAAACAAAGTTGTAATAAAAGCTATAATAAAAAGGAAAAAAGGAATGAAAACTGGAAAGATTTGGTAATTTGGTCTGAGTTTAGTGTTGGTGTCTTCAATCTGAGATTCCTGCTTGCTTTATATTTGTTGTGGCGTAGCTGCCGACTTTCGAACGTGGAGGAAATCCCGCTTCCTGGCCCGTTCTTGGCGGTTGAGAATGGTAATGTTCTGTCGATCATGCCGAGGTGTATGGGTGACGGCTCATCGGCTCTTGGTTCCGATGTTGAGCGGGTGCAGCCACTGAGGATTTTTTTTGACGTCATCATCCGTTTGGCAGAATTCGTATCGGTTTCAACTGAAAGTTACCATTGCAACGGATCAACTAAAAATGACATCAACATATGCAAAACATAAAAACGATCTTGACAAATGAAGGCCACTTAGGGCCTGCAAAATGTAAAGCATGGCAACACACCAAGTATTTGTTGTACACCACCATTACTTCTACACTGTTGATTCCTTTCTTTTGAACATAATATTTTTTTTATAGTCATAATTAAACGTGCAAAAGCTTGCGCCCTGTGAAATTGAGGGGAGTAACAGAGCAAATAGTATACTAGACACACGGACAACATCATTGGAAAATAATTACCACATAATTGAAATCTCTTATACATCTTAACAATTACCAGCATCCTTGTGTATCCATTGAATACGATGTAAATATGGATTCATATTTATGTACTTAGGTTTGTTACAAATCTATAAATCTATTTGTTATAGATCTGTAAATCTGTTAGTTATATATATGAAAATTAATATTAATATAGGTCACACACACATATATTTATTTGTTCATATATTTTTATAAGAGTACAAAGGATTTGGGATGGATTTGTAAGTATTCATCCAAATCCATTGATAATCTATATTATGTCCCTAATTTATGATGCATTTGTATAGATTCTAAGAAAGAATTTATGAAAAGATCATACAAATTCCTGTCCCTAGCCCATCCCTGAGTTATGCGAAGCTTTGAGATGCAGATTTCACATCCAAACCAAATGACATTAATCAGTATCGCTCATTTTCTACGTTGTCTGATTCATTTGATAGGAGGGTTAGCATTGTTGAATTGTTATCATATTTTGTGATTATATACTAAGTACCATCATACTAGTCAATTGAACACACTGATTGTTAATTTGATCGACTTGTGCAAGAAAATTATGTCAACAGATTGCATCATCATGTAATGCAATGTCATTTAAAAATTTTGTTGAAATCTCTACTTATTTAGTGTGGGATTAAAATTCGACGTCGTTAGCTTTTTCAGTTTTTGTCGGATATCCAATTTTTAGGTTATTCATTTTTGTGATGCATATATTACAAGTGGACTATAATCCAAGTGGATAATTCATATGCTTCAGGGTCTCGAATGCTATGTGCTATTCTCTTTCTAGTGGACCTATATGAATTGATCCTCGGACATTGAATTCGAATAAATGTTATGCATATATTTATAACTATATGGAATTATTATTTTCTGGTTCGACGTAGTGAATCATTATAAAAATGTTAAAATACAATTCATTTACTTTAATATGTAGACAGAATGTTAAAAGTCTATTTGATTAGTTTTTAGTTCTTATTCTACTTGCAATAAAACCACAAAATTGAAATAGAGGTATTTTTTATGATTATTTTTTAAAAGTATAGAAGTGATATGCCATAATCTATTTATTTTTTTGCCTAATTATATAAAATGAAAAAAATAACATTTGTTTGTATTTACATTTAATAATATTTCAATAATAGTGAAAATGTCTAATACATATTCTTCATAACAACCAATCACTTGAGTGGAGAGATAATGATGATAGGAGTGATAAGGAAACACATGGTTTGTTAAGCTAACAGTACACAGCTTGGCTTGTTCCTAAAACAGTGGATCATGAGAGTAGTTTAAGGGGTTGCATTGAGACTCAATCATGTATAAATGGTAAGTCAATAACAGAGCATTCAACTCCTCCATTCAAGGAAGTGATAGCACAGAATCTGGGATTACATTCAGCTCCACCATTCAACGGAGTGATAGGACAGAATCTGGGATTGACATATTTTTCCTCTATTATTCTCTTTTGTAACAATCTCTATAAATATGATAAGCTAATGAACTCTCTTCTCACATTGAGAAGAGACAATTACATTCACAAAAATTTTTCAAGTTTCAGTTTTTCTTTATGGTATCAGAGCCTCTTCTGAGACAAGAAAGTTCCATATTGCAAATCATGGCTTCAACAATTTCCTTGAATGTTGCCAATTTTGTCACACTCAAACTCACCCTAGAAAACTATCCTATGTGGCGTGAGCAATTACTTGCTCTTGCCGAAAGCCAAGATATGGTTGGACTTGTCACAAGTGAAATAATGAAACCAACTATGTACAAAAACAATACTACAACAGCAGACACTTCAATCACTGACACAAAAATGCTCTTAGATGAATACCTCAAATGGTGCAAAGAAGATCATCTCCTACGTGGATGGATTATTGGAACACTCACTGAAGAAGCGTTAGGCCTGGTTATTGGCCTTGAATCATCACAATCAATTTGGAATGCCTTCAAAGAAGCCTATGCTTAAGATTCGCAAGAACGTGAATTTACTCTTCGACAACAACTCACATATCTCAGAAAAGATCCAAATCAATCCTTGGCAGAACATTTAAGAAAGTTCAAAAGCATTTACAACAGTCTTGCAACTATAGGGAACCCAGTACCTAACAAAACAAAAGTATACTCTTTACTTGCCAATCTTGGACAGAAATATGAATGTTTCACAACGGCAATGCTCAAACCTCCCATGCCATCATATTCAGAAGCAGTGTCTCTCTTACAAGATTTCGAACAACGAAACACATGGGTTGAAACAACAAACTCACTGTCATATGCCTTTTATGGACAACGTCACCGAAACCAGCAACATACTTATAACAATAGCAACAGTTATAATAATCAATTCTCCTCAAAAGGTAGAGGATTTTCAGCCACTAAAAATAATTCTCAGCATTCAAATTATGCAGGAGATATTTCACAACAACTACAGAAAGGGAACAATCACACTCCACAACCACCACCACCTGGTAAATGACGCATGACAAGCACAAAATGAGAAATGTACAAGAATGAACACTGTCAGCTTTGCGGAAGACTTGGACATATTGCCAAAATCTGTTGGAGTCTACCAAATCAATTAGTAAATGATGCGGACCTTCCCCAAGCTCTTGCTACTTTGACCATGGATACTTCAATTCTAGATGTCGAATGGACAATTGACACTGGAGCCTCAAATCATATGACAGCAAACTTAGGTATGTTACAAAATCTTAAAAAATTTGCTGGTCATGATTCAGTGTTCATTGGCGATGGTTCTCACCTAAAGATAGATGCTGTTGGGGATGTTGTAGTTTTTTATGGTAAGAATGATTTATTACTTCGTGATGTCCTTCATGTACCCCACTTAACTTATAATTTACTCTCTATTAGTCAATTAACAGCAAAATATCCTTTAAATTGTGAATTTATTGACAAGATTTTCTGCATTAAGGAACGAGCAATAGGTCGAGCCATGATAGTGGGTCAACGTAAAGGGGATCTTTATGTTTTATCCCGACCAAAGGAAGCACACTTTTCCAACAGACAAAACTCAGGGACTGAAGAGCTGTGGCACTAATGTCTTGGACATCTGCAAAAATCAACTGTTCAATTATTACGTACTAAGAATTTATTAGTTCAAATAAACAGGTGGACATTGTTTGTGAAAGTTGCCAATTAGGCGAACTTAGCAAATTACCTTTTAGTTCTTCTTCTTCTTCTAGTACTGGTGTTTTTGACAAAATTCATTGTGACATCTGGGGACCAGCCCCTATTTTATCTCTTGGTAAATTTTGATATTATGCTTGCCTTGTGGATGATTATTCTCATTATGTTTGGATAATTCCTCTTCGTGCCAAGTCTGAGTTTATTGATGTTTACTTAGCTTTTGAAAGTTATGTGCAACGTCAATTTGATAAAAAAAAAATCAAAATTTTTCATTTTGATGGTGGTGGTGAATTTGTGAATAAAAGACTTTCTTTACACTTTCAACAACAGGGAATCATTCATCAGCTTTCTTGTCCACATACACCGGAATAGACTGGCATTGTCGAATGTCTTCATCACACAATTAGAGAACTTGGGATGACTATGATCTTTCACAATGGCGCACCTACTTTTCTGTAGGTCAAAGCCTTCACCACTGCAATTTTTTTAATCAATCGTTTGCCTTCTTCTTCTCGTAATTTTGATTGTCCTTATTTTCATTTACATGGTGCTAATCCTAACTATTCCATTTTATGACTGTTTGGTTCAAGATGTTATCCATATACATGGAACACAAAAAAAAAAAAATGATCCTAAAACCATTCCTTGTGTGTTTATAGGTTACAGTGATTGGTATGAAGGATACAAATGTTTTGATCCTAAAACCCACAAAATGTTTGTATCTAGGCATGTTATATTTGATGAGAATTTGTATCCCTACAAGACAAATGGGTCTTTGTCATCTTCCAATGTTAGCATATTAGCGTTTCTTAATTCTCCGTCTCACCATCACTAACAATAGACTTAATGCATATTCCTTTTCCAACCCCGATCTCAATCTCATCACCCTCTGTTCCAGATCCTACAAGTTCAATTGTGCCCTCTGAATTACCGACAAATCAATCCCATGATAACACTTCCACCAATACTGATCTCGAGTTGTCCCCACAAGGACATGATATGTCTTCCTTAATACCTCTTCCTATTGTAGACACCTCCTCCCTCCTCTTCTGAACCTATTTCATCAACATCTCACACTATGGTTACAAGAGCATAACGTCGGATTTACAAACCAAATCCTCGCTATGCTTTACCTCTCACCTGTGGAGATATTCCAAGTGAGCCACGGTCAGTCAAAGTAGCCCTTCAACATGATGGGTGGCTGAAAGCCATGCTTGATGAACTTGATGCTTTGCATCAAAATCTCACATAGACTTTAGTTCCCAGAGACTCTCACATGAATGTTATTGGATCAAAATGGGTCTTCAAAGCTAAATTAAAAGCTGATGGCATACTTGATAGGCTCAAAGCCCATCTCATTGCAAAAGGGTATCACCAAGTAGATGGTATTGACTATGTTGAAACATTTTCTCTAGTCATCAAACTAGGTACTATTCGTTTAGTTCTTAGTTTAGCCATGGTTCGCCAATAGGACATTCGATAGCTTAATGTTAAAAATTCTTTCCTTCATGGTTACATAACTGAGGATATTTATATGGAGTAACCACAAGGTATGCATGATCCAACATTTCCATCTCATGTATGTAAACTTCAAAAAGCTCTCTATGGCCTTAAACAGGCACCAAGAGCTTGGTTTGATCATTTTAGTGCCTTTTTGGTCAAAACTGGTTTCTTTTGTAGCCTTGCTAATCCATCTTTATTTATTATGCACTCTCCATTTGGCACATTGGTCTTACTTCTTTATGTTGATGATATGTTGTTGACAACCTCCAATTCGACGTTACTTGATGATTTTATCACAACTTTACATTCTAAATTTGCCATGAAAGATCTTGGACATGTCCATCATTTTCTTGGTATAGAGGTTCAACGGTCTGCTAATACTCTACACCTTTCTCAGACTTACTATGCCAGCACTATTCTTGATAAAGATCAAATGTTGGATTGCAAACCAATGCATACACCATTGGAGTCCAAAACCAAGGGGCTTCATGGTCACACTTCTTTCTCTAATCCTACTTTTTATCGTAGCATTGTTGGTGCTTTACAATATTTAACACTTACAAGGCCAGATCTTTCAGTGTTAACTATGTCTCTCAATATATGCACTCACCAACTTTTGCTAGCATAAATATGGTTTGTCGTATCTTACACTATGTTAAAGGCTCTATTAGTTTGGGTCTGCATCTAATTGGCAACACTACACTTGATCTTTTTGCCTTTTCTGATGCAGATTGGGCAGGCTGTCCTACTACTCGACACTCTACAATGGGTTTTTGCACATTTTTTAGACATAAAATTATTTCCTGGTGTGCCGAGAAACAACCAACCATCTTTCATTCAAGTACTGAAGCTAAATATCATGCAATGTCTAACACAACAGCTGAATTAACATGGCTCACTTTTCTCTTACGCGATCTTCACATTCCTCAACCCCGCCCACCTCTACTTTTCTATGATAATCTGAGTGCCTTACATATGCCTGTTAATCCTGTTTTTCATGCTCGTAGCAAACACATTGCACTTGACTACCGTTTTATTCGTGAGAGAGTCATAATGGGACTCCTTATTACTCGCCATGTCTCCTCAGCCCTCCAGCTTGCGGACATTTTCACCAAGTCCTTGTGTAAGGCTGCTCTTCTTTACATTTGTAGCAAACTCGTGCCTCCAACCTTGGCATAGTTTGCGGGAGGGTCATAACAACCAATCATTTGAGCGGAGAGATAAGGATGATAAGAGTGATAAGGAAACACATGGTTTGTTATGTTAACAATACACGGCTTGGTTTGTTCCTAAAACAGTGGATTATAAGAGTAATTTAAGGGGTTGCATTGAGACTCAATCATGTATAAATGGTAAGTCAATAACAGAGCATTTAGCTCCTCTATTCAAGGAAGTGATAGTACAGAATATGGGACTGCATTCAGCTCCACCATTCAAGGGAGTGATAGCATAGAATCTGGGATTGATATATTTTTCCTTTATTATTCTCTTCTATAACAATCTCTTTAAATATGATAAGCTAATGAACTCTCTTCTCACGTTGAAAAGAGACAATTACATTCACAAAATTTATTTAAGTTTCAATTTTTCTTTAATTCTAATATTTTGAATTTCATTTGAAATTGATAAAAATATTTATTGGAACTTATTTTTCAAAATTTTTTAATAATTTTTTGTACACAAATATATATATATAAATATAAAATAAGCTAGTACTTATCACAACCATCCATCTAGCTTAGTGCCAAAGAGCTAAGTCACACACTTGGGCAGGGGTCCTTATCTTTGAGTTGAATTCCTTTTTCAATTTTTTATTCTTCTATTTTTATGTTTTTTATTTTTTATTTTGAATCAAGGATCACTATTTTATATATTTTTATTTGGATAGTTGTAAAATCCCGAGTCCTCGTTGACCCGCTAAGAATCCAGGCATTCTTTTTTTAATTTTTAATTTTTATTATGAAATCAAGAATATGAAAGTGGCAATTATTTTTGAGGATATCTATTTATTTAGAGGATAAATGTGACTATTTAATTTTTAAAATTATTTATTTATCCAAAAGATAAATACGACTGTTCGTTTTTTTAAGGGTACTAATTTCATTGATAAGTTAAAATCGTATTTATTAGATTCTTTTAAGATGATGTATCTAAACCTCTATAAATAGGGGCATAAACGAACAATATATGAATTTGAATCAATTCTAAGTGATTCTCTTATTCTACTTACTACAATTTATTTACTTTACAATTTATTCACTACAAGAAAAAAGGAAATTAGCGACAGCATTCCGTCGCTATAAACACCTAGCGATGGCATAGCAACAAAAAAAAGCAATAGCAAAAATGCTAGTCACTAAATAAAAATTTTGCAACAGTAGGTCAAGCATACATCGGAAAATAGGAAGGAGTCAAACTTCATATTAGAAACGGCATAGTGATGGTGCAAAGAGCTTTTTCTAATTACCAATATTTGAGAATTTATAGTGATGGTTCAATGACAGTTTCTCATGTCAATACCAAAATTAATACCCATCGCTAAACCCTTGCAAAATTAGCCAGCGTTTAGCGACAGCATATAATTTTTTTTCGAAAGGTGAATTTCCAAACCATCGACAAACCCTAGAAAATGTTGTTAGGGATTAGTGACAGTTTGTAGGTAGATCGTCGCTAATATTTTCCCTAGCTAATCACTTATTATTTTAAACTCCCTACCCTATGTATCAAACAAAATATGCCACAAAAAATTTAAATTCACAATAAAATGTAAACCGATTTCATTATATTGAAATAAAAAATAATCATCTCAATAACAGAAAAAACATTTATAACTACAAATGTTTAATGCAATGAAAATGTAATATATATAATTACGTCTATAATAAAATCTCTCCCATTATGGGAGCCGCAGCGCCAACTGAAGGGCGAAATAAAGCTGCCCCTAGTCTCGTCCACCTCAGCCTCTCCCTGAGTCTACTGCAATGATGGAAGCTCTACTCCAAACTTCTTTGACATTAGTGTAATAAAACCAGTTACTTGAATTTGAATCCGATCCACCTTCTTCTCAAAATCATTCTTCAACTCCTCTCTCACTACATGCATTCTCTCCTCAATCCTCCTCTTTACTATATCATTTATCTCAGCAAGTGTAGAGGATGTGGATAGCATGGAACTTTGCTAGAACTATTGTCTAACTCGTAAAGCCTCAAAGCCTAGTCCATACACCCATCCTTGATTGTAACTTCCATCGCCTAGATAAATAGAGCCCTCTCATCCGGGATGATAGAAGACATAACACTGTCCAATGAAGAGAAAGAAGCCTAAGAAAGGCGCTCTGTGGCAGTCGTCATGCCTTCCTAAAATTGATTTCAAAGTCAGTATTTTATTACGTAAAATATAACCAATCGTGAAATATTTTAATAGTATGAATTTATAAATTATTATGAAGTAAAAAAATAATAATTTTAATTCATTTATATAATAATAGGCAAATTACTCAAAACTCCTCAAACTAAATGTTCATCACGCTCATCTAGCATCAGCACATGTCTTGTAAGGCCCATGAAAGTACCTCAGGAATATAGATGTGATCTCTCGTTCACATTTATCAGAACTAGCAAATCTTTTTTTTAAATAACCATAAAATGGAAATGAGCATAAGCGAAATATATAAATGAAACCATATCTCTTGGAAAAGGCTCAATTAATATGGAAATGAACGCAATGCCAACAAAAATACTTAACATTGAAATTAAAAGATAGTCAAGTATATAAATCAAATAGTATTAACTTAGAGTAATCTATTCATAAAGTAATAATGTGCTTGAATATATTATACAACTATTTGGCTAGAATAAAATTATTTTAATACATATCTTATAAATTTTAAATATACCCATCCGGTCATGGCATAATCAACATTAGTGATCCTCAGCCTATGATCCAGGTTGATGCGATGCTGTAGATGATAAAGTTGTAGGATGTTTCCCGCACAGGCATCTGAGGAGCATGCGAAGGTGATGGAGTATGGTCCCGTGACCAAGTACGATATGAGTCATCATCAGGCAAATTCTCTTTAGTAGACATATCTATGTGGAGAAAAAAATTAGTTACAATTAATTGTAAATGTTTGAAAATTGTAACATATTCTTACACTTGAAAAGTTCATAAAATTGAGGAGCTCATTCTTCGATGTAGAATACCCAAATACAATGACGAAAAACAAATAAACAAAAAAAAATGATATGTAGCTAGGTTGTACTATTTGCTCGAGTTATTTTTTAAAATGTATTCCACGGAATCAATGTCTGTCTTGGAATCTGTATCCCAATTACCCTCATTATCATCCTCATTATAATTCGAGTCTTGATCTGGATCTAATATCTATTCGCAAACATCGAACATCTCATCTATGCCTACCACGTGTGTTAAAGGCACAAGATCGATCACGAAAAATATACTGATTGCAGCACTGTCATCAATGTCTACTTGAAAGGCCCTATCAGCAATAGATGCATCAATCGCATGTCCAACTTGTATTTTGCAAACTGGCATCCAATCAGATTTTGGTCTTTTAGTTGCTAGATATGTAGTAAAGTATTCTTGAAGTGTTTGTTGGGCTAATACAAAAGGATGATATTTTGGATAGCGTATCTTACAGTTAATATCTACTAACTTATATTGAGGGTGTACTCTCAATCCCTTGGTGTATGGTCAAACCAATTACAATTAAAAACCACAACTTTCTGTATTAGATGACCAGGAAATTGAACTTCAAGAACCTCTTTTAAGACCCTATAATAATCAACACCACCATGCTCATGCTCACCACCTTTAACGCAAACCCCTTGGTTGACACTTTTTCTATATTCTGCATGATCACTCGTGTGAAATCGATAACCATTAGTTACATACCCTTGAAATGATTTCACATCTCTGGATGGTACCAACGAAAGGTTTTGCAAACATTTATTAGTCAACGCCATTGATTAGATCATGCACTTATAAGCAAGTTGTATTTTCTAAGTCTGTATACGAGATATTTAACATAAGTGAATTACGTAAACATATACTCATAAACTTTTGCAACTTTAGAGAACTTACATAATTTTTGAACCATCTGGCAAATTCATTCTCTATTCTTCTCTAGACTTCCAACTCTACAATAGCATTGCTATATGATCGAAAATTAGTAGAAAAAATCTTAATATATGATTGCACTTCTTCATAGTTCAGCAAAATGTAGTTTGTGGTAGTCTTAAATTCTTTGGATGTCAAGAATTAAGTTTGAATCTTTCCCAATACCCTTCTTTCTACATTGCAAATTGACAGTAAAGATTGTTCCATCCGTGCCCGGTTGAAACTTCTTCATTACGTACAACATGTGTATATCTTGTTTGAACATGTGGCTCAAAGTAGTAGGAAATGTATGTTGAGGCTTCTTCAACTAGATAAGCATTACAAATTGATCCTTCCATCCTTATCTTGTTTTTCACCTTAACCTTTAAACAATGCAAGAACCTGTCCGTTATTTTAAATAAGGCAACTTAGAGTACACTTTTGAAGTGGTCATTATTATTGTGTACTATAATGGAAATAACTTGTTTAGTGAATGCCTACATATCTTTCATAGGGCAACCCATCTATATTGAGTTGGATCACAAACTTGGGCTTTATAAGGTAAGTGAACCACTAGATGCTCCATTACATCAAAGAAACTGCATGGGAATATTTTTTCTAGTTAACATATTAGTACTAGAATTTCATACTCCAACTTCTTTGTATGAGTCACTGACAATTTAGGTGAGCACAAATCTCTATAAAACAGATGCAATTTAGTCAATGTGTGGAAGAAATTTTCTTAGAACAATTTGAAGTAACTATTCCATAAACACATGACAATCATGACTTTTCATGCTAGACATCTTCAACTCTTCAAATCAACACATCTTGATAAATTTGAATTATATCCATCTGAAAGTTGCAACTCCTTCACCCACTCAATCAGTACTTGCTTAGCCTCTGTAGTCAATGAATGACATGCTTTAGGTGCGGAAACCCTTCTTTCACCTACTCCACAAACTCTTAGTTCCAGCCTATGACAATACACCTCGACATCACGTTGTGTCTTTAAATTGTCTTTGGTTTTTCTCTTTACATCTATAATAGTGTTAAAAATATTGTCAAACACGTTTTTTTCATTATGCGTGATATTTATATTACGAGGCACAAATAGAGTGTGCTAATAAAGCAAGTTCTAGAAAATACTCCTTTTCACCCAGTTATGAGTCACACCTCTACTGTCACTCCTCCCCAATTCACGTCCTAAATCTATTATTATTGAAAAGTAACGAACTCTTTCCCACACTTGGTCTCCTATTTGATGGGCCACTGTTGGTGAAATTTCTTGTCCGCTATCACATTTGAAGGACCATATGTCCTTCCTAAATGGATGATCTAATGGCAAGAAAATGTGATATAATTAAACTAAGATGTTTTTCACTCGAACTGTAGATAAAAAGACTTTGTACACTCCATGCACTATGGACATGCAAATCTACCTGCAGTGCTCCACCACTTAGCATTCCATAAGCTAGAAAATCATTGATTGTCCACAGAAGCATTGCCCAAAACTGAAATTTTTGTTTCTTGGATATATCATATGTGGGGATACTATCAGGCCATAAGTTACTTAGTTCATCTATTAATAGTTGTAGATAAACAACAATTTTGTGTTTAGGATTCTTTGGGCCCAGAATAAGGACAGTCAGGAACGTTACTGGATCCTTCATGCACATCCACAAGGGAGGTGTTTTTATGGAGTTAGTATAATCGACCAACATGAATTCTATTTTCCAAACATCCCGTATGGAACTAACCCATCTGTGCACATTCCAAATCTTACAGTCTGCACCTCTTTTGAGAATTCAGGATAACTCTTACAAAAGTATATCTAGGTCTCGCCATCACGAGGATGACTCATGTATCTATCCTCTATTGTTCTATTTGCATGCCATCACATGTGTAATACTGCTATTTTAGATGCATACAACCGCATTGTAGAGATGTTACTGGATAATAATACATCTTTTTAACGGGCATCTATTTCTACCTATTAGTTTCCTAACCCCTCATTTTCATGTACCAAGGATGACCACAAAAACTTGCAATCTCTACAGGTAATATCATCTTTCCAATAAAGCATATATCTATAAGTGCACAAATCTATTTTTTAAAATTGGTAAACCGAGACTAGATACCAATTTCCTGAACTCAAAGAAGTCATCCGAAATTTTATTCCTACACAGGACAACCTTATTTATTAGTTGCACCACTTGGTTGAAGCATTTCTCAAACATATTATTTTTAGACTTGATATTTAATAGCCGAGACCAAGTGAAAGTAGTGGGTGGCTTGCACACCCTTCCCATATTGGCATTTGGAGGTTCATCAACAAAATCCATAGATGCCTTGTAATTATCAAATCGAGGCCTTGCAACATCTAAAACCATATCTCGATGCGGGCTACTTGAACAAGTTTCAACAACAGCAGTGACTGACGTTGAGGTGGGCTCTCTCGATGTTATATGATGTGGTTCACCACGACAAGTCCACCAATGATAGTTACAAACAAATCAATATTTATATAAAGAAATTTCCACTTTGGTTGAGGCTAGATACTTCTTATTTTGACACTTTGAGCATGGGCATCTCGTCTTAGACAATACCACATTCAAAATTGGAAACATCAAAAACTATTTAACCCCCCGTTCAAATTCAATTGTAATACCCTTGTTACGGGGGACATGTCTTTTGTAAATCCAATTCCAATCGTCCATCTAAAACAAACATCAAGAATAATACAAAACTAATTATCATTTACTACTTAGGAAATAGAGTATAAGAGTGTTGGAGAAATAGAGTATGAGAGAATAAATTGGGTATTGGTTGAATTACCTTAATTAGGATCCAAATAGACCAAATTCAAACCTAGTTCTTTCCTCAAAACTTATAGGAAATGAAATATAAGTTACCAAAATGGACCAAAATCAATCTAATCTTAATTGTTCAGAAAAGAAAAAGAAGAAGAAAAAGAAAAATGATATGGAATTTTAAAAAATGCTACGTACCTACTTTTCTAAGCCCTAAAATGTTGAAGGAAAAATCTTTAGATTAGTAGAGACAAGAAGTTAATTTTGTAGTTAGAGGAAAAAGGAAGAAAAAGGTTTCCATATCAATTTCCTTCCTCCTCTATATAAAGGAAATAGTAGACACATACAGTAGACACATACAAAGCCTAGGAATTAAATTGGACACAACAAAATGCACTCTTCTTCTTCTCTTTCTAGTTTGTTGATATCCTAAATTAAGCTTTACTATCCAAACAACATGAAGGGGTTTCAATTGGTCCTTTCGATGCTTTAAGGTAAGAATGGATTTGACACCAAGCCTAACTTAATCTATTTATTTAGAGTATTAAGATTATCAATGAAAATGTTGACAGAGTTTCCCCTATAAACGAGACGTTTTCTAGGCACCAAGCTACCTCAATTCAAGGAATATTCAATATGAATTACAAAAACAAAAAAAAAAACATAAAATCTCATAGTAATTATTCAACAAAACTACCTTAAGGGTAATTATCCACTACCCACGGGGAATGATCACATATTACTCACGAGAAATGATACCCGTCATTCATATAGATCAATTCATATAAGTTAAACATACAATATTTCAATGAGTAAAAGAACAAATAAAGTTTAGTATTTCAACCAAATTCTACGATAACAATGTGAACAAAAACTTTTTAGAAGGATTCTATGTTGGGTATCTCGGGCTCGTATCGTATACGGAGCAGCGGAAAATAAAATGAGATACCATTCCAGGACCTGTCTATGTGTGGAAAACAAGATATAATGAGAGTAAAGGTAACAGCTTTTACCTTTGGGTGATCGTCCAAAGAATAAAAAATTTCTTCTTCAAGTCGGGGCGCGATCCAGCAATCCTCGTGATCAACCTCTACGTGAGTTGAACGTCTAACCACTATAATCACAATGTGTGATTATCTCTAACAGTGATCCACACAGAGGATACACTCAAGAACCAAAATTTCCTGTGCTAGCAGAAAAAGATGGCGGTTAAGGTTCTTTGATCAAGATCAAATCGAGAGAGAGAAGAGAGGAAGCTCTTGTTTCGTGGCTCTTGGTTTTTCGTGTGTGCTTTCAGCTAGGGTTTTCGTGTTTTATATCTACTATATATTACACGAAATTCCCCCCCAAAACTAAGAGTTCTAATCCTATTAGAATTCCTTAATTGTAATTGGAAACATGAAGTTCTCACAATTACAACTTAGACCACAAATTATTACTAATTATAATTTGTCCACAACAACTTCTCTTTCTCTCAATCAACCCCACTATGTTATCAAATAACATCTTGAGTATATAATCCTCTATTGTGTGTGACCTACAGGTTTCCCAATCAATTGGTAGCGAACATGAATTAATCCAAACGTCTTTGAGATTAATAATCCATAATTAATTAGAATTAATCATATTAATTCTAATCAGGATTGGTTTATTAATCCATCAATTAATAAACCCATATTCTCAGATCATGAGTGATATCTAGCAACACATGATGACTACCCAAGAGTGCAAAAAGTCAAGTGGCTTGACATGAACCCTTTAATAACAAACTTCAGTGCAATTAACTCCTTTCACCATACAATATCTCATTTGGTTTGGAGTACGGAATTAGTGCCAACTCCCTCCAGAAATAATTCTGGTCCGAATACAATAGTTTTTGTACCAGGAACCCACTACTCTAGATGTGTATCAATTGGAACTATTTCCAATACACAATCGCCTTGACCAAGGACTTTCAAGTAGTAATTCCTACAAGTGGCCATGAAATATTCGCCCCAACTATTAGGAGTGATGAATCATTTATTGACCCTCTCAAGTACTTTCGTTTACCTCACAATGTACCCAATATCCATCCTATAGGCGGCCCTCAATCGAGCTCCAAAGATTGGAATCCAAGTATAATACTCAGCAAACAAAGTACCTTGGAGATCTCAAGTCTAAGGATACTTGCACGTTTGCTATATTGAGATTATATCACTGGCACTAAATAGTTATCTATGTGATTATCTCAAAGTTAGGTCATCCAATGAATTTGTTCCATTAACAATCATCCATGTGTTAACTTTGAGTATCTCAATACTCACGATTATGAGAACCACAACCTGATCAAATCAGGAAATCTAACACATGCTAGTCTTAACGCATTAATGATGTCCTGTCTCATTAATACTATGATTAGGGACTATTTAAGTACTAACACTATACAGTGTAGTAGGAATCTCATATCATGATCTCCTTAACACAGTGTTGTACTATAGACTTTATCGAACAGTTATATTACTTAAAGTAAACAAAAGAAACTGTAAGATAAATAATGTCTTTTATTAAAATAAAATATGTCATATACAATATACAAGTGATTGGCTCTAAGGCACAACACTAACGTTCTATCTACTCAAAAGATGAGATTTAGAATGTAATGTTTCTATTCTCTTGGATATCTCGTACAGTCCCATACTATTAAAAAGATTTGCTTCAAAGATTTTATAGCTAAGAATATGTGCTAGAACAGCAAATCATTCCACATTTGAATGTGTATACACACCTAGAACACCGAATTCATTTGACTCATTAAATGCAATAATTCTCAAGAAGCTTTTGTGCAGTCTCTGCTATACACCATATATGTGAAACCAATCCTGCAAAGTGGGGTCATCTATTTTTAGCCAACTGACATTTGAATTTTTGCAAAAAGTAGATCAAAACAAGATCTTCGTTGAACCCCCTTTGGTTATATGAAGATCAAATTCCCACAAACACAGATATAGAAACATACCATTAATCACCATGATAATCCCATGCACCAACATCCTAATAGGCCAAAAGTGTACACATACATAAATATATAGGTGCATGTCTATAGAGATATATCTGCTCTACTGTGGGATAGATATAAATGTCAATTTTATTTAGTTATATCCATCTTTCCACATTGACACACTTTCTCAAATTTTTTCCATTCCTAGAATAAATGGCAAAGCAAAAATTCTATGTAACTCACCCAAGACAAAACATTTTATTACTAAGCAGTTGATTTCAACAACTGTAGGATCATCAAAAAAAAAAAAAAAATCCAGCAGAAGAACATATTACTAGTACCATGTAATGCCATATCAGACAAGCAGAATTGTAGTATGCCAGGGATCTATAGAATTAACTACTGAACAGATTACACAGAGAAAAGCCCACAATTATGGCAATATTGGGGGTACTAAAATGCATAGATTTATCGACATTGTTTGAGCATTGTAAAACCCAGTTGTGGAATCAAAATCCCCAATGATTGAAAAAGAAATCACCTGAAATTTAGGCAAGAAAGGGAAGAGCTTGGCGGTAGCAGAGGAGCTCAACGCGGTGGTATTGTGGAGGATTAGATTCTAATAGTGGCAGTGGCGGGGGTGACTTCCAACTCGCTAATGGTAATGGTGACCATGGCGGGAGTGGGGGGTATTTCGGAAAAATACGTAATGGTGGCAATGGCGGGGGGTGGGGGTGCCACAAAATTCTACAGAAACGAGGGGGAGAAGAAGAGGGAATTCGCACAGGGATAAGGGAAGTCAGAGAAGGAAGTCGCATAGGAAAGCACCGGGAGAAACTGGAACGGAATGAAAGGGCGAAAACGACTGTGTTTAACTTAGTCTATAATTTAGCTTGGGAAAAAATCGTCACTAATCCCTTGTAATTTGAGAGGTTTTTTCTATGGATACAGATAATTTTGTTAGGGAGTGTAAGTCATAGCTAATCCCTAGCAAATAGCGAAGGATTAGCAATGGCATTGTGTAGATTTTTTTTTTATATATATCTTTCTATTTTAATAATTTTATTTTAGATTAATAATAAGGCTAGATCTTTATTTTATTCAATTTCATATAGATTGTATGAATTTTTTATAAAACTAAACTCAAAACTAAATAAATAATTATTTCATAAATATGTTTATTGATAATAATTTTTTCCAACTTTAACCTTTTTTACTAAAAGTATGTTATAAACAACTAAACATTTAATAAAGGAATAATTTAGTTGTTAAAATTTACTTGTTAATATTAATTTAGTTAAAATTTAACAAAAGTTCAAGTATTATTATATTTTTAAGTAAGTTGTATAAAAAAAAATGAATATATTAGATTCATTATGCTTTACTACATATTTGAACAAAAGTTCAAATATCATAATGACAAAACATTTATAGTATTTTAATTTGGGATAACACTTGAGTTCATATATATTATTGTATATATTTTTTAAAAAACTAAAATATTTAAAGAATATCTATATTATTATATCAATATTATTAAACATTTACTAAAAAATTTAAAAATATTAACATTGGAAAAATTATATATATATATATATATATATATATATAGTATACATAGCTATAATATCTAAACATGTGTATATAATTATAACCATTAATATATCAATATAGTATGTAACTAGAGTATTGAGTGTATTGACATATATGTCATATATTATTATATAATGACATGTACATTTTAAAACATATCAATTTATAAATCTATACACAAATCTGGCCATTGAATAAATTTAAAATTTGAATTTAATATCAAAATTTATACAGTCGTGGCCAAATCCTAGCTAATTTTGCAAGGTTTTAGCTGCGAAACACATTTATTTCCCTCCAACCCAAAATTTAAAGGGCCGTAACTAAACCCTAGCAACGGCACCTTCAAATTAATTTCCCTTGCAAAAATTTTTCAATTAAAATTCAAAGACCATAGTTAAACCCTAGATAATAGCAAGGGTATAGCTACAGCTTCATTAGTATATTTTTCCCCTATATTTATTCCAAAAATTACGAACTGTCATAGCAAAACCCTCGCTGCTTGCGAGGATTTCGCTACGACATCATTACAATAATAATTCCCAAATATTTGTTCCAAAAAATTAAATGTAGCCGTAGCAAAACTCTAGGAAATAGCGAGGGTTTTGCAATGGAAACTTCACATTATTCTGAAGCATTTTTTTTTTACAAAAATAAAATTGACGTAGCTAAGCCGTTGCAAAATAGCAAGGGTTTAGCTATGGCATATTTGAATTAAACACTCACTAAAAAATGTTTTCAACTAATTACTTCATTGTTGCTAAACCCTAGCAAAATAGCGAGGAGTGACATTTCAGCTACGACAACCTTTTTTCACATTTATATTAAAATTTATTGACCAAAATTTACTTTGCCCTCACAAAATCCTCACAAATTAGCGAGAGTAGGTCCAGCCCTTGCAAAATCATTGCTAACTGAGAGGGTCCAGCTACAACTTGTCAACTTCTTGGCAAATTGCCCCTCCTCTTACTTGTTGTCCCAAATCTCTTGCAAATAGCAATGATTTTTTAGCCGTTGATAATTTGTGTAGCAAATCGGTGTTTTCTTGTAGTGATTTTATTGTTCTATTTCGAATAAAATTTACAATACATTATCAACACGAGACTTTACCAAAGTTATTATATTGAAATTTATAATCAAGTCAATACTATCGACGTTACTCTATTGAACCTTATAATCACATGACATGATTTTCAAAGTTTATAAGCAATAAGAAGAAATGTACTTTTCCTATTTAATTTTTATTTACATGGCAAATATCAGCAAATTTGAGTTTGCAACACTTGATATTACTAGAAAAAAATATTTATTTTGAACACTAGATACTAAAATGCAATTAGCTGCAATGGATTTAACATATACCATTCTAGAGGAAAATATATCATGGTCACAAAATTGCTAAAACTATAATTTTCCTCTACAATAAGCTTCATGAAGACTTAAAAATAAAATACCTTGCTTAAAAAATGCACTTGTTTTTTGGAATAATCTAAAAGAAAAGTTTGGCTATCAAGAAATGGTTATCTTTTGAAAAATATGATATAATTGGATGCACTTGCAATTACAAGATTTTCAATCTATCAGTGACTATAATTCTGTTATGTTTAAAATTATCTCACGGTTAAAGTTGTATGAAAAAAATATTACTGATGAAGTTGTATTAGAGAAAACTTTCTCTATTCTTCATACCTTGAACGTTCTCCTACAGCAACAATATTGAGAAAAGGGTTTCAAAAAATAAGCTTGAATTGATATCTTATCTGCACTCAAAGAGTAAAAACAATGAATTATAAATGAAAAATCATGAAACTCGACTAACAAGTGATACACCATTGCTAGAAGTGAGGGTTGTTAGAATTCATAATTTTGGTCTCAAAAGAGGTTGTGGACATAGCTATAGCCGTGAAAGTGTATGCGATCATGGTAGAAATATTCATTATGATCATAGTGATCAAAACAATGTCACAAAGAAAAATGATAACCACCATAAGTAAGGAGGAAAAAAGAAAGAAAAAGTGAAAGGAAATGATGTAATTGCACCAAGTTATGAAGATAAATTTTATCCCATGTCTATGGTACGACAAAGTTTTTTCTGTGAATGTTTTTAACAAGGCATTTCTGAAAATTTGAAATTCAATATTCAAGGGAAGTGTTGTGAAATCAAGAAGACAAAAGTGACGACTTCAATTTTTTGAGATTATTTATTTATTCTGAAGATAAATGGGACTATTTGTGTTTTCTAAGATTGTTAATTTCAGCAATAAAATAAAATTATATTTACTAGATTCTTTTAAAATGATATATCAAACTCTCTATAAATAGGACTTTATGTAAATGAACAATATATGAGTTAGAATCAATTTTAAGTGATTCTTTTATTTATTTACTTCCTACAATTTTATTACTTTATAATTTTTTTTACAGTTTATTTGATTATTCTTTTTTGAATCAAACTCACAATATTTTTTATTTTTTATTTTGCAACAACAGCCATTTTTTTTATATTTTTACTCGGAAAGTTGTTAACTCCGGTCATGGGTCAAGTTGACCCGCTAAGACTCCGGGTTATTTTTTTATTTTTTTCGGATCAAGGGTCATCAGTTGTATACTTCTATTCGATATTTTCAGAATTTTATATCGTTTTCTGGTTTTTTTCTTTTAAATTTTTTTTATATGGACATTGTGTTTTATATTTTTTTATTGATAAAGTTGCTAATTCGGGAATCTAGTAATAGTTCATCCGCTAAGAGTCTAGGTTTCGTTTTATGCATTTTTTTCCTTTTGTTTTTATTTTTTAAATTTGGATCAAGGCTAAAGGTTGGCGAGCTAAGAGTCATGGTCTTTTAAATTTTTTTTATAAATTTTTCATTTTCTAATTTTTATTTTTATTCTGATCAAGGGTCATTATTATTATTTTTTTTAAATCGAATGATGTGTGGTCAGCTTGACCGGCTAAATCCTGGTTTTCAAGAGTCTTTTTTTTTTGCTCTTCTAATTTTTTTTCTAATCTTTTTTTTTTTTTTTGGTCTAGTGATATGAGAATCAAGGTTGGGTTGGCTCACAATGAGTCCGGGTAATTTATTACAATTTTTTCTTTTAAACGGATCGAGGGTCAAGTAGACCCGCAAAGACTCTTGGGTTTTTATTTTTTTATTTTTATTTCTTCTGTGTAAAAAAAAAAAAAAACATCCCGTAAAAAATCTCTTATTTTGCTTTTTTCTATTTCTTATTTTGTATTTGAAATAAGGGCCAAGTTAAGGGTCCTACTATTTTTTTTTTATTTTTATGTTTTTATCAAGTGTCATTATTATTATTTTGGATCCAGAATCCTACTTTTTATTTTTCTTTTTCTTCGAAGTTTTATGTTTTTTAATAAAACATTCAGTCACAAATCTGTTTATTTTTTAGTTCTTATTTTTCTATTTTTTAATTATTTTAAATTAGGTTCCAGAGTCATTATGCTTCACTTTTTTATTCTGAATCAAGGGTCAAGTTGACCCAGTAAGAGACCTGGTTTTTTTTTTTTTTTTATGATCTTTATTTTTGAATTTTAATGTTTTTGAAAATTCCATCACAAATCCATTTTTTTTATTCGGTTCAGGGTCAAATCGACCTTTTGTAGTCCTTGTTATTCTTTCTTTTTTATTTTCTGGTAATTTTAATTTTTTAATATTTTGTTTTTTAACAAACTTTCATTCGAAATCTGTCTCCAAAATAGGAATGTATTTGCAACACGTATATTATTTTTACTTTAAAATTTTATTTTTCGAAAATTTTACCATTTTTATTTTTTCAAAAAATCCATCATAATCCTTTCCCAAATTAACAATGATTTGCAGCATTTATTTTATTAAAAATTAAATTGCTTTGTAATCTATGCTAAAATCCTTTGCAAATTTAGCAGTAAAATTTTGTGTAACACTAATAATACAAAACCCCATTCTTTTAATGTTTAACTATTAAAATTAAAAGGTAGTTACTAAATTGACGGTATTAATTTATTAATTTAATTTTTTTTTTCCTGTTTCGTCTTCCTTCTTCTTCATCACTCTTGGCGTTCCACAACTGTTCTATTACGATTAGAAAAACTCATACTATTATTTGTCAAACTCAAAACCAAAAGCAAAGAAACTGATTAAGCTTCTATTACTCTTTTTTAATTAATACTCAATTAATTTGACAATAACATCTAATTGGATGCTCAATTAATAAAATGTATTTTGCTCTTTTATACTAATTATCTAAAACCGGAAAGAAACCTTTTTTTCCTTTTCTGTTTTGCGGAAAGAATTTGTATTCGTATACGTGCAGCAAAGAGATGGTAGCAGTGCAGCGAAAGCCCGAAGAAGGCCAGTAATTTTCATGAAATAATATCAGTTGGGAGAGAAGAAAAGTGATGAGAAGGAAGAAGAAAGAGAGAAGAGAGAAAAAAACAAATAACAATTAAGTTAACGTTATCAGTTTAATAATTACCTTTTTAATAATAACTAAACATTAAAAAGAAATATATTAAAAGACATGTGATCTCCATATTAGCAATGTTACCGAGAGTGTTATAGAAAATTTTAAGCGCGGTCACAAAGTTTTACTTTGAGATGGATTTGGAATAGATTTTCAATTCCAAATAAATTATTTTCTTGTAATTATACTCCGCTCCAAAATTCGAATCTAAAGAATGGTCATGTGTGACTTAGGAAAGTAAGTTCTTGACAAATTTGGTAATTTTCAATTGGGCTCTCAGTCTTAGTCCATCAAAATATGACAATCACTGGGATGTAATTTTTGGCATTCTATGTATATAATCTGAGCTTTTGTCCACAGTTTTGACGTTGGATATCCGTATGATCATGAATATGGATTCTTTTGTATTTAAAATTTTGTTCTCAATTCTCTTCCTCCTCTTCGAGATTTCTGAGTCATATGTTTCATATAACGTTGTTGACTTCGGAGCAGATCCTAATGGCGTTACTGAATCATCATCTGCGTTTCAAGCTGCATGGTCGAAAGCTTGTTCCTCTCCTGAACCAGCAGGCGTATATGTGCCTGCTGGAACCTTCCTTCTTCATTTAACACAGTTCGGCGGACCGTGCAATAATAACGCTATATCTGTTCAAATCTCAGGCACCCTCATTGCTCCATCTGATTATGAGGTTTTGGGAAGAATTACTAGTTGGATTCAGATTCATATGGTTGATGGACTTTCCCTTCAAGGTGGTATCCTTGATGGCAGTGGTCAAGGTTTGTGGGCATGCAAGGACTCTCAGAAACAATGCCCAATGGGTTCCACGGTTTGAATCTCTTACTTCTGCCTTATTTTCCACTATTCCTGAATGAAACATTGTTAAATTTTTATGGCCAATAATGGTTTGAACATACTAATTTTCACATCAATTTTTGTTTTAACTTGTGGTCGTTTGTTCCGATCAAAACTTTTCAGAACTTTGGAATTTTCAACTCAAAAAACATCAACATCACTTCGCTCACCTCATGGGACAGCCAAATGTTTCATATGCAAATTTATGGAAGCCAGAATATAATACTAGATGGAGTGACAATTCTGGCCCCTGGAAACAGCCCCAACACAGACGGCATTCATATCCAAGGTTCTTCTTTTGTTTCAATCTTCAGAACTAACATTAGCACAGGAGATGATTGTATTTCAATTGGCCCCGGCTCCAATAACTTGTGGATGGAGAATGTTTATTGCGGTCCTGGACACGGCATCAGGTGACAAAAACTAATAAAACTACCCTTATTTAAGTTTTTGTTTTTTCTATGTAAACTAATTCAGAAGGTATCTATGCGTCTACAGCATTGGAGGTTTGGGAAGGGAACCTAAAGAAGATGGAGTGCATACTGTGACAGTGAGAACTGCTTCGCTTTCAGGAACAACAAATGGCCTGAGGATAAAAACCTTGGGTACACCTACCAACTCCCTTGTAAGAGGTGTTACTTTTGAGCATGTCACTTTGGACAATGTTCAAAATCCAATCATAATTGATCAAAACTACTGTGCTGGAGGCGAAGGTTGCACCGGTCAGGTATGCAATATTATATACGAGCTCTTTTGTAACAGCCAAAAATTAGGCATCCGTGGAATTACATGTTTCAAATATGATAGATGATTAAGGCTTCCCCATCAGAGTTTCCCATTTCTCATTCTTGACTTTTTTGTTTTACAGCCTTCATACATACAAATTAGCAATGTTACCTATCGTGACATCCATGGATTATCAGGAACGCAAACCGCCGTGAAATTTTATTGTAGTCCCAAGAAACCGTGCTATGGGTTAGTGTTGGAAGATATTAGTCTATGGTACAGTGGCATAGTTCCAGTTTCATCGTGTTCCAATGCATTTGGAAGAACTTCAGGCACCGTGGATCCTCCAAGCTGTTTGAAGTGAGGCAAGTGAGACTGTCTCCAACAAACAATTCTAGAAAATATTAGTTAAATTTTCCTTTATGTTGGAGAGCTACGTTAGAGCAACAAATTACGGATGGGAAATAGTTTCAGTTATTTTGCAGCTTCAGTGTTTTCAAGTAAATGATTCAGTGTTTGGATTATATGAACCCTAAAAGTCCCTATTTCGGTTGCATTCCATTGATTAATTTACGGATTGGATTTTTGAACCCTGAAAGCTGAAGACGTACTGTTGCATGATGAGGTCTTTCTTTTACAAATTGTTCTTTATCTACGGTTTTCGTCAAGGTACTAGTCGTACAGCAAAAGCACCATGGGTTTTTTTTTTTTTTTTTAAGGTCATGATAGGTTTCATAAAGATTTGATTTCGGCAGCCTAGCTAGGAAATCAATGTATTGTTTTCCAAACTTGTCTTCTTCATCATGCTGTTCTTCATAATTAGTTATGAGGCATGCTCAATATGCCACTGATTCGTTATATTCCGTATATATGCTCCTTCCTTATTCTTGCATGCGAGAGTTTATGGCAAGAACGGTCCGTGACGTGTTACTGATCTTCTGAACTATAGACAGTGGTTCACAACATTGGGATTTGTGGAAGATATACAAAAAATATAGAAGATATGTTGGAGATTTTGGAAAATATATAAAATATCTTGATGAAGATTCCTTAGCATTAAAATCGTTTAAGAGAAAATGAGAAATGGATTTGCTATTTAAAAAAAAAAAAAAACACTTTTGACTTTCCCTTTGTCTAAGTTGAGAGATGTATCTTTTGGAGCTCATACTGAATTCACTACTTGAAGGTCTAAAATATAATGAGAAAATTGCTTTGACGTTTCCTTTATTTTGAAGGTTTTTTTTGAAGTGTCATGTGCCCCAGGATGTGCTAAATTTATTCAATCTCCATAAAATTAATTGGTATGCGAAATTTATTGAATCTCCATAAAATTTAATTAATTGGACAATTTACAACTTTTTTATTAAGTTTATTCAAGACAACTGCATGGATTAAAAAATTAATTATGAACTATGAAATCAAGTCAAATTGAAGCGAATACAACAATGTATTTTTTTAAAAAAATCACATAAGCATGATTATTGAGTGGATTTCACCCACTAAAAACAAGAAGACAAATAACTACCGTTAGAATATTTATTTTTTGTTTTTCTAATTAATATTTTTTGGATAGAAAAGGGTTTAGATTAAAAAATAATTTAGATGTGTAATTAGTATATTTCAGCATTATTTTCTACAATATAAAATTATCAAAACTCGGTTTTTGATTCAGATAAAAAAGGAAACATATTTTATGTTATATAGAGTATCATACTAATTATATTTTATTTAGTTTGATAGCTTCCTAATTGATTTTTTTAAAATTTGGGTAGCTATTTTAAATAAATCTTAATATGCTCGATATATAGTTACCGGTGTAAATTGGATCTTGTGAAGATTAAATAGATTGCACATAGAGATTAGTTACTATAAATATTTCAATTTATCCAACTTGACAATATGTGCTCAGGGCACATTTAAACAAAAAAAAAAAAACCTTATTGAAAAGGCACAAAGATATGGGTAGGAAAGGTGCATGTGACAAGGAGGAGGATTGAGATAGACATCTCAAATGAGAAAACACACACGTGTGTGTGTATATATATATATATATATAATCGTCTTTAATTATCAATCACAAAAGTTTAAATAACGATACATTATTTTTTCTCAAAATCTCTAATTGTGGAAAAATTATAGAACAAATGTAAAAAATAGTCAAAATTTTAGTTCTTTCCATTTTATCTTAAAGCAAGGAGGAAGAAGAAAACAAAATATTTGCATACCTTATTTAGAAATTTTTTAAGTTAATTTTTTTTTATCAAATTAGTAGTGTATTAAAATTACTCTATTGTGCTTTGTCGACTGAGTGATTGCATGAAAAATTAGCAAGGCAATGATGAGAAAAAAGATGGTGATGGCAATGTGGACCAAATATTAAATGGATTTCCAAAAATGTGTCCTTTGTATGAAATTCACCTGAAGCACCAAATTTTATGAAATATGCATCGTTGTTTCACCCTTAGAATTTTCACATTTCTCAAGATCAAAATTAGAAATTGCATTGCATAACTTCACAATTATATTTAGTTTTTGTTTTTCCAATACATCAACAAGCGTTGTCATATTCATTTTATTTCTAGATGTATTAGCCCCCTCTCTTTTTCTCTCATTTCTTCTTCAAATCTTCAGATCCATTCTTCTCTGGTAGCTTTCTTGATCCAGCAATGGCCTCTGTAACTACAGGATCATTCACTTCTCTTCCTTGCTTCTTCAACCAAAACCAGGTAATCTTTCATGATCTCTACTTTGCCATCCGATCTAGGGTTTGGCAAGGCGAGATATTCCAGATAAATCTTATCTCTTGCGCTTTTGGGATCCTTCGCTTCCTTTATCCTAATACTACAGTCAGCGAGAGAGAGTAGCTGTAAACTCTTCACCTGAAGAAGAAGATGGCCCAACAACTCACATATAGGAAGCAGCATAGCTATGCCACAAAATCCAACCAACATAGGGTCGTCAAAACTCCTAGTAAGCTTAATTATGCTACCTCTAACTTTTTAGTTACGGTAAGCATTTTTTTTTTCTTTTCTTCTATATTTTCTAGGGGAGGGCTTTTGTGTCCCTTTCTTGTTCACATCTATAAATAACAGATTTTAATCCCGCTTTATTTATTTATTTAGTTATATTTGCGTAATTCATTGATGTAGCGGCAACATTGGGATATGTTTGTTTTTTATGTTGATCTATTGTCTTGTAAGGGTTGGGTGCCATCTTCGAATTAATTCTTTAGTTTCTTTTGGAAATGGATTTTTGTCCATTCCATTATAAGATTGGAATTGGAAGGAATGTCTACGCTAATGTAGTTGAATATTGATGGCAAATTAGGTGGCAAGCTTGTATATTAGAGCACCAAGAAGAGAGCCAGTGGACCGAAATGCCCATTTACAGGGAAAAGGATCTAAGGGGTATGCCATTTGAAATTTTTTTAGTAATCCTTCTGTGAAAACCGTCATTGCGCATATATCATGCCTTTTTTTTTTTTTTGGTGGTATCATGCACTTATTTAAGTTACAAATGCTGTGGTTTTTGTCAAGTGGATATATCACAGAAAGATATTCGGCGTCTGCATGCATCTAAAGATTCTTCCTTTCATTGTATAAACGCGAGAGCATTGTACATTAGACTTCAGTTATTTTATTCAATAAAATAATGCTTGGCCTCAACCGCTTCATAACACCCCGCATCATATATGAACCCCTCTGCTGAATATTTGTAGCAACTACACTTCCTTGTTTCTTCTCATTTCACAAAAAACAGAAGATCTACTTCAGCATCTGCGTGCAACTAAAGATTCATTCTTTCTTTGTATAAAAGCAAAAGTATTGTACATTAGACTTCAGTTTTTGTTCTTAGTTTTTGGCAAAGATTTCATTGTGCTAATCTTGATTTTAGTGTTTAAAGAACTGAGATTATTGTGATTTTGTGTTTGGTGTATCAGTGGGAACTGAGAAACAAAAATGGCAGCTTTTTTGGAGGCAGATTTGACAAGAGGGATGAGTATCAGGACTTCGAATTCACAAAGGATGAGGGAGGCATTGCAAGGGCCACTGAATGTGTTTGCAAGGGATAGTACTAAGAGAGAGAGATGATGATGAACAAGAGCTCAAGTGGGCTGCTATTGAGAGATTGCGCACTTATGATAGGATGAGGAAAAGGATGCTCAAGCAGGTGACCAGCAAAAGGAAAGTGGTTCATGATGAGGTTGATGTTACCAGGCTTGGTGCTTAGGACAAGAAGTTGTTGATGGAGAGCATTCTCAAGGTTGTTGAGCATGATAATGAGATGTTCTTCAGGAGAATCAGAAATTGAGCTGGCAGGTGAATTTCTTTACTTTGCTATCTTGTTCATTAATGAGCAAAGTGTTTAGAAAAGAATGGGATTTTGGATCAATTGAATGATAATTTAGTTTTCTTGAGATTTGAAAATCTTTCTCTATTCCTTTCTGTGTTTGATTTTTTCAATAATGGAACTATTGACAACTGTTTAATGATTTGTGATATCATACGAAGTATTTAGTGCTTGATGTTTTGGAGAAATAGGGTAGGGATTGAGATTCCAAGCATTGAAGTGAGATGCGAGAATCTATCTATTGAGGGAGACGCATATCTTGGGAAAAGAGCACTTCCAACTCTACTCAACTCAACCTTGAAAGCATTGGAGGTAAATGCTTCTCAAGGGACAATTGTTCTTGTTAACTGATTGATATTTGTATAATCCAGTGTGCTTTCTTGTTCTCTTTTACAACTTTCTTTTCATTTTTGCTATATAAGTATTTTGAACCATTCCCTGATTCTGAACTTATTAATTGGGCAGTCTGCACTTGGAATGATTGATCTTTCTCCATCAAAGAAAAGGGTGATAAAAATTCTTCAGGATGTGAGTGGAATTATAAGACCATCAAGGTATGAAACGATAAACACATATGGTAGAATTCTGATAACAATTGAGCCAACAGATTTCATTAAACAAGACTTGATTTTAGCATTACCTTGGAAACATAGATTTCACATTTGGATTATATCTTGTCCTAACTTATGCTTAATGTTTACTAGGTCTCAGGTTGGCTCCGCTTCTTGGGCCTCTTGGTTCAAGAAAGACAACCTTTCTCAAAGCGCTAGCAGGAAAAGCATATAAGGGTATGAGAGTATCTTCCCAAGCTTGCTTTCAGTAGATTTTGTTCAATCAGTTCACATGCTTCCTTTGTTTTCTTATGAAATTCAAAGAGAAACAAAAAGAAATTCATTCTTAGTTAAACACGTTCCTTCATTACATGTTTCTTCCTTTCATCGAACCTTCTCTTTTTTTGCTAAGTCCTTTTACAAGACCTTAGAACTAACACTAATTAGACTACCTCTTTTATGCATTCCCGATTTAATGTTTATGAATAGATTCAAGGAAAAAATAATACAATCTTACATTTTGGAGTCATCTTAAGTTTGGGTTTCCCTCTACTCTTATCATCATAGCAATTGGCTTGATACTCATTAGAGGGTGATGCTAGACAATCAAAATGAGAATCTTTCTTGTAAATCTGGAAACATTGAATAAGGAAGATTATTGGAACCCATGGTCCGATATGTGTTTATGTGTGGAGAAGCCAGGTATAGTTTTGTTTATATCTTCTGCACTACTTTTTGTAGAAAATCTTTTAACACCATGGTGAAAAGAAATAGATCAACATCGATAGAAATCATTTGCTTGCCATTTTTTCCTATTGACCCTTTGATTATTTGTGTTTTCAGTTCAAAGAAACCCAAAATGTTATAAAGCTAATGAAACTAAATTCTACACCTTCCTTGCTTACCTTGCAAAGGATATTCTTCCACCCTTGCAAAACTTATTCATTGTATGAGTCTCAAAGTAACTGATGGCGAAATGTGATTTTTTTTCGGAAGTAGTTATACTAAAAACCCTTGATAAAATAGACACCTCACCGTGCTGCATAACTGGAAACAAGTACTAACTCCCTCCGGGAAGTCTGTACTGCAACATAAAGAATAGCAGAAAGTAGGAGGAAGGATGTATTTAGTTTGGCTTCCTGAAAACTTCTAGCTCTGCTTTCATGAATTTTAGTTTTATACCTTTTGTAACCATAAGATAAAATTCTGGAAACTTAGGAAGTAGAAATTGCCATTCAATTCCTCTGGAGGTGGATGTTTGATTAGCTTCCTGCTGAAGATATGGCATGAAGTTCCTCTTTCACTATCCCTCATTTGAATTCTTATGGAAAGTTTTGAACATTATTCAGTAAAGATACAGGAGAAATGGAGAAAGAGATAGTCTATACATGTATCTTTAGTGGCCAATTAGCTAATAAAGAACATAGACCTATTGACCCCAAAGCTTTTAATAAGAGTTGGAGGAATCAGGTATGCATTTAAGAAGATGTGTCTGACTTTGTCCACTTTCACATCTTGATATTTTTCTAGGAGAGTAGACCTTCATTCCAGTTGAAAATTTGTCATCTTTAGGCAAGAAAAAGCTATACGCTTTTTTGACTTTCTTCATATACAATCTTCACATATGTGACCACAACAGGAGTTTGAAGATTTCTAAGTCGTTTGAAGTTCGTTGTTGGGCTTCCCTCATCTTTAGTCTTCACACTAAGACTTAAAACCAAGATATAAGTTGAAGATTTTGACATTATTTTCAAGTCTTAGGGACAGAAACTTGTGTGTTCTCTATTCTGGGAAGAGAAAGAGAAGTGGTCAAGTGAGGGGAGGGGAGAAAAAGAAAAAGGAAACACTACTCTTTTCCATAAGGAAGTGTAGTTGTATGAGAGCAGATACGGGTCAAACAAATGCTAACCTTTGAAAGAGATGAATTTTATCACTGTTCTAAACTATTGAAGAAGTTTTACCGAAACAAGAGTCATCTCTGCTATTGATACAGCTACTACATTGGCATGGTTGCATGGTCCTCCCCACCCTCCCCTACCCTAACACACACACACACACATACGCGTGTGCATACAAAACAGAGAGAAGCTTTGAAGGATTGGGCATAGTGTTTTCGGGGCTGTATTGAAAAGTTAACCTCAGAACACAAATAACACGTTGTAACTTAACATTTTGTAATCACTAGTGCATGTGGTTGCTTGTATTAACATTGTGAACCAAATAGGGGAAACTACGCTAATGGCAATTTACCTAAAGACATGCCAACATAATTTTTTTTATTCTTTTGCCTATGATTTTCTTGGAGGTCATGGAAGTATCCTTTGTGTGGTTAATTTCTTGCTAATGGATTTTGGCATTTTTTGAAGTAAAAAATTCAAGTTTTGCTGCATTTCCACATTTTTGTTTTCAATTTTCTTGAAAGATATATGTATCTGGGCCTTGTTTGGCTTATTAATAAGTTCTTATTTTTGGATTTTACCTCTTTAATTAATAACAAAAAATTTAAACTTTGCAAACATTTCTTTTGCATTCTAAAATAGTTTATATGCCCGTTTGACTAGATGCTTATGATTTTTGTTGAGAAGTAGTCTAATGTTCTATTAATGTTTTCTGGCTCTTTGATGATAGAGATGATGTTTCATTAGTCTTTTATAGTATAAGATTCGTATACTTGAGAATTTATAGCTAGATGAGTGCTGTTAGAGATAGTTGCAAATTGAATTGAGAAAGATTGGTCTTGCCTTTGTTTCTTGATCCTTACTTGCCATGGCCGCCCTTCAAAAAAAAAAAAAAAAGAAGTTTTTGTCTTATTTTTAATCAAAAAATGAAAAATTTTGAAAAACCCTTTTCCTTTTCTATGAGATACTAAAAATTCCTTATATCGCATTGTTAGTAATAGTTTGTAGATTTTGTGGGACAAGTTAAATTCAATAATCATCCGTGGAGTGTGGAGTGCCTTTGCTTCTTTAGATTTGAAATCATAAAGAAAGTAAGGATTATCTAAAGTTTTTAGATTTTATGGGAAATCTAAAGTTTTTGTGCATTGTTTTATGTTCATGCCTCTCACTGGTTGAGTATTTGTATACTCCAGTGTGCTTTCCTGTTCTCTTTTACAACTTTCTTTTCATTTTTGCTATATAAGTACTTTGACCCATTCCCTGATTCTGATCTTATTAATTGGGCAATCTGCACTTGGAATGATTGGTCTTTCTCCATCAAAAAAAAAGGGTGATAAAAATTCTTCAACAATTTGCATCCATTCCATTCTTCTAATTATGATCTTATTTGCTATTATATTCAACTTTAGAGATTGATAAATAAGAGCAAGCCACAGCTTACCAACTTTCTACATAGGTTGAAAATTTTTGCAATGTGCTTTTAACGTTGTCGAATACCGCACCTGCAAGGAAAAAGAATAGAGTGAGCTTCAACAACTATCTTATTCAGAGTCTGTTCTAAAACTAATATCTTTTGATCATTTATTAGGCTCTATTTTTGAAATATATGATCAATTGTTGATGAAACATACCTCATCCATTTCTCAATAGTCTGATCATGTTATATAAACAATAGCAATATTGCTCTGGAGTGTAATATACTTGATCATATATACTACAATTTTCTGTAGACTTCTTGTGACAAGACCTAAGAGATCAAGTCCCAAAGGTCTAAAAATCTAATATGAGTTTCTAACCTTTAGGAGTCCGTATTTTGTTACCTTGTTCCCAAAATAATAAGTTATTTGCAAATCTTTGCCTGCTTCTTCCATGTTCTTGTTGAGATTGTGGAAGTGTAAATAATCCTACAAATGGAAAACTTGGTTCTCCAGCCACACAAACCTTTTCCAAACCCAGGTTAATTATTGCCTTGGTCCGCGCACCTAAAGTACTGCAACCTTCTAGCCTCTTTAAGGCAACATTTATTTATTGGCTCTGAAAAATGTAATTCCTTCACCAACAATGTCTGTCTTGTCAGGTTGTAATAATCGTTAGCATTGCTGGAAAATTTATATATTTCTTAAACAAGTCAAAACAATAATTTCTAGTTACTGAAACAGACAACTACAAAACAAAACTTAAACCTTAATTTGAAACCTGCAAATGGTCCAGAAATTGCATAATTGCACTCTATACTTTGATACCAAATGCACAATGTTTTGAAGCTTAATTAAATAAGCCTTTTCAAAAGAACACACATGCATGCTATTATTTTGATGAGAAAATTTTAATATATGAAAATTGTTTGGTTTATTGGTAGATGATACAAAAGTCACCATATAGGAGAGGATAATATGATTCAAAAGTCCCCTGATTTTGTTTCTACATAAAATCTGAAGCATGCAATCATTCTTCACTTCTAAACAATGCTACATATCATCCTTACCATCATTTGTTTAGCTTTTATCTGCTACTTGTTCTATGCGACACACAAGACACTCTCTTTGTGAAGAATTTAAAGAACTGATTTACTGCATATAACCATTCTTCCATCACTTTTTTTTTATTTATAATTTCAGCTCCTCAAATGATAAACAAGACCTAATAAAAATTCTTCATGTTGTGTTGTAGGACTTGTGGAAGGAGTTTACAACCCCCAATGCAGCAAGAAAGGTATTTTCTGTAATTTTTCTTTCTGATTCTTTGAATTCATTTTTTTTTTTTTTGTGAAAGGAAGGGTTATTTTTCCCTAATTTTTCACATGCATGTCCTGGGGGTCGTTTTCTTCTGATATTGAGATGACTTCATTATCAGCTGTTGCATTTTTTCCTTTTAGCATATGCTCTAAAGTACGCCTGCTCTTGATATTGGGATGAGTTCATTATCAGCTGATTTTAGTTGTGTCTTTTACTTGTGTTTTGTTCATTGAATATATATCAAATTTGGTTTGCCTTAATGATGTCTGTTAACTGTGGAGGTTGGGCTACTACACACACTTACACGTTTAGATTTGGAAGTGGGACATTCTAGGCCAACTCTGTTTACATAGCATATGCCATACTATGAATATATATCAGTAGTTTATTTGAAGTGAGACCTCCTACTATCAGAATAATATATATTTTAAAAAAAACTTTCAAAAAAAAAAAATGGTGGCTTCCTTGTATATCAAAATGGAAGACTTAAAAGGAAGAAGTGAGGGTCAAGACACAGTAGAATGATAGAGAGGGCGGCCGTTGTCAATTGTTATCCACCCCCTTTCCATCCCTACCACCATTTTAATCTCTTCTATTCTCTTGCTCTCTCTTCTTCGATGGGTTGATAATATTATTGCACAGGTAAAATTTTGTTTTTCAACGCCATTTATTTGGTACCATTTGGGTAAAATTGAAGGTAGGGTTCTAGGTTGGGTTAGGTTGGATTATTGTTTATGTGGTTGCTTTATTTCCATTTTGATCTTGTTATGGATTGAGAGGTTAAAGATGTTGTTTTGCTTTTGAAAGATGTTACCTTTGTAAAATTTCATGTGTTTGTGGTCTTTGTATGGGCTGATGAGCATAGAAGTTGGGCTATTTGGAGTGTTATTGTGTTAAATTGTAATGGGTTGTATTAGTAATATCAATTTGAATTACTGAATTAGCTGGTAGACTAAAAGGATGTACTTTGCTCTTCCTGTTTTGATTTGATGCGAGTTATTTTGAAAGGGACAAAGATTCCTTTTCCTTTTTGTTAGCAAGAAAGATTTTAGCTGATTTTCATGTTGAGATAGGTATTCAACCAATTTGTTAACCTCAAGAGAAGATGATCTTTTAATCATGTTTAACTTGAACTAAAGCTGATTTTTAAATCATGTTTAGCTGATTTTCATGTTGAGATAGGTATTCAGCCTAATTTGTTAACCTCAAGAGAAGATGATCTTTAAATCATATCATTTTATGTGCCTAACATAGTAGCTAATTAATTCATGTTTAACTTGAACTAAAGTCTGTATAATATTGCTTCCTCTTCTGGACATAGAGCGTTCACTGGACAGGTAATCAGATCAAGCTAATTTTGAATTGGACCTGAAAGGGTGAACCCTAACTGGTGAAATTATTTTTGGTGCATGTCAGTTTACTAATTTTGAACTGGATCCGCAGGATGGTTCCCCTAGAACATATACCAAATACACTTTGTCATCCCAAATTTATGCTTAAGACTACCCTTCCCATTCCTGTTTGGTAATTCCCTGCATTCAGTGTGCGTTTCTCATGCTTGCGGTGTGGACCATGTCAAACACAGCTTAGAAACAATATGCCCCTCTATTGAAGCAGCAGAAGACGCAACTATTTTGACAAAAATATTTGATGAAACCATGTGAAATTTTGTGGATGAGAGATTTTCGTAACTTAATATTAAAAGTGGTGTAAATATTTGAACCCATATCTTAATATATAAAAGTTGCTTCTATATTTTATTATAATCTGTTGTATTTTATACTAATAGCTTACTCCTACAAGTACCTAAGCTCGCACCTTGCGCAAGACAGTTTTTCCTAGTAAATATATAAGGATCACTCATGTGATTCAACAATTGAAGAACTCTAACGATAATAATTAGGCCAAAAAGAAGCCAGCTGTCTTTCATCTATTAAGAATTTTAGATTTTCCCCTCAATTTTAAAATTTATTAAGTTTACCTTTTAATTATATTAAAGTAGCAATATATGCTCTTCTATTTATTTTAGCCGACAGAATGCTAACCGAAATTTGAACTTTGACTATATTTTAGCCATTTTACATTATTTTTAACAGACAAAAGACACCAAATGCTCCTGAGTGGTATTTTTTTTTTTAAAAAAATCGAGTTTCTCCCTGTAAATATAAAACTTACTAACTTTGCCCTCGAATTATATTAAAGTAGCAAACTATGCCATTTCGTAAATTTAAGCAATTAGACTTTAACAAAAGTTATTTTTGATGGAATTTCATGTAATTTAAATTGTTTTCACCTTTTTTTTTCATTCTTTATAAAATATGTGCAAGATTGGAGTGGGGTGTACAATTATCTAAACCATCTTGATATTTTTCAAGATGGATACCAAAATTGGTACCAAAAAGAATTTTCTTTTCTTTCTATTTTTCCCCTTCTACTCCCCTGCAATCTTCCCTACCAGCATCGACCAATTAAGCAACATGAATGTGTTGATCAAAGGAATAGAAATACGTTCGAGAGTCCAACCTAATTCTTTTGGGTTTGGGCAAATCATCAAGAATTGAAAATTATTAAATTTGGCTTAGTAGAAACCATAATTGGTAAAAATTAGAACCTTAAGTTGACAAATGCTATATATCCACAAAATGGGGTAAGGCATATATGTATGATTCAATGTCAAGAACCATTGCTTCAATTTGAGGTAGTTGCCTATCATGTTAGTTTGAAGAGGAATGCCCTCCATGTAACATCCACAATCATACGACCCTAATGACTGTGGAGGTCACCCCATCAAGTAGACATAAGGGATCTTTAATAATGAACTAAGTAAATAATAATCAGGATTTAAAGGCAAATTGAAAAAAATCCTTATAGTACATCAATCCCAAATAACGCAACAACATCTTAAAGTACTTCAACTATATCATTCTTAATTAATGATAATAATCATAAAAGAAAATAATATCCAATATATCAAGATCAAATGTGACAACTACATGCTTCTCCATCTTGTCTCTAACATAATTCCCTAAAATCATGAATTAAAATTGTGAGATATAAACTCAATAAGTCCCGTGTGTGCTTCGTTAGAAATTTATGAGGAAAAATATTTTCATGATGCATGAGTTGTTATTAAAAAAATAGATATGATTTTACAACATGCTATATTTTCAATGCACTGAATAATACATGAGAAGTCTATATCATTTCAATATCTTCAAAAAAGAAATTATTTCTTGTCAACAACATTTCATCATACTTAACACATTATCCATATTAAGCTTACCATCACGATCATTTCTTACAATCACATATAACTATACACATTCTCAAATTCGTGTTTCAAATATCACACATCAAAATTCAAATTTATGCATTTGCAATCTCAAATCAAATATTGATAAAATTTCGTCCTATCAACAAAATTGGCCACAATTGCCCGAATCAAATGTACAACCCTTCCACCATAACAAATTGCTATCCAACTCGAATAGGATATGTAATTCATTCGTCAAAATAAATGGCTATCTCGCCCGAATAGGATGATCAGTCCTATCGTCATATATCCAGCTCGGATATCCCACGTCCATCCTCCGTTATTCCCATGAAAAACATGTTGCTAGCTAAGGATGACTAAATTATAAATATTGTTGCCCTGCTCAGAAAATTTGACTACCCAAAGATGGCCTCCTACTAGATAGCATCATCAACTTCACAAAAGCTAGTACAAAAATAAAATCCCTTTGACGACTCAAGAGTAACAGTAAAGAACTACACGATTCAAAACAAACACAACACAATGCAGACATGAAAAGATCAACACAATACTTTTTCGAAAGCTGCTCAATACTTTTTAAAATTATATATATATATATATATATCTCAAATATTTTCAAAAATATTTGTTTCACAAAAATTACTCGCAATTTTGATTGCAAAGCACAACTCAAAAGTCTTTATGTGTCTCATAATCTCAAAATCATTACAAAAGAGTTTATCCAACACAACATTCTATAAATATCCCCAAGATCTCATAAGTGTTTTGAAACTTCATAAATTAGTTGCTCCTAAATATATTAGGTATAGATCATGCTATATGAAACTTGTTGTGTCAAAAACATGTTATGCATGTTATAATTCATTTATGCATGGTCATTTGCAATTCTATATGCTCAATAACTTTTAATGCAAATTTTCATATCCAACATATCATAAATATGCAATTTTTCCCAAAATAATCATAATTAATTATTGCATAAATCATAATTCACATTTGCTTCACAATAGAACAACATGCTTACAATATATAATTTCTCAAATGAGATGCAAATGTATATACATTTGATCACACATCTCTTGCATAAATAAAGAATTTCACGACATAATATTTCTTCAAGAAATAAACATTTTATTATACAAATAACAAGTTTGAAGTTAAATATTTTTGCAGTTAAAGCATTTAGCAAAATTGAAATATTTCGTATGCATTCCTAGGTTTAGGAATTCATAAAATGTGGGGACTTATAAGTTTATAAAAACAGGAAGTGCATGGACTTACCTTGAGTCCTAACAAAAGCAAATTCACGAACAACTTCTTAATTGCAAGGTCTTCCTTCTCCTATTTCCTCAAAATCTAAATATAAATAAAGTATAAGGATTAATTTTCTATCGTAAATTAAATCACAATATAGAGTCCTCCATATCAATATTAGTCATCCTAATCAAAGTCATTAATCATCCCAGAATCAAAATCTTATCTCACACCAAACCCCAACAACAAGTTTCCACAGTATACAATCATGTTTCAATCACAATATATATAAATTTAGCATGTAATTAGATTTAGCACTACAAGAAATTAAATAATTAGTTAAAGTGACAAATTGATTGTCATGTTACCTAGTCACTTATATAACTAGTAGGTGCATAGCAACTAGTTGTTAAGGTTCCTTAAGCACACAACTACAACATCACACCAATTAGTACATAGCCTTATTACATTAATATAAGGTCATTTCATATTAATGTGATGTAACAAATATAGCAAAATAATAAGGTTTTACAAATAGGATATGTAATTATCATAATAGTCTACCCCAAGTAATGTTTCATGCATTCATTGGTTTCATTCTTTTAGCAAACATAAACAAATATAAGTCGCATAATCAAGCATTATATATCACCCTTATATCAATATGGAATCATTTTGTGATGATACAATTAATAATTTAAAATAAAATCATAACTTTCCTAACACATGTTTGAATTAGTAAATTAGACTAAACAGGGCATAATTTGAGTAAATTACATCACCAATCAAATTTACTCCAAATCCAATGAAACTTTACAGAATCTAATTTCACACATGAGTGGAATATACAGGAAAATTTCAGCAAAATCTAAGGTGTCTAACTATATTAATTAATTGCTTAAAAAATAGTAATTGTAAAGTAACTTGCAACTTTGTTCGGGCAGTATTTTTACTAAATTCATTAAAAATAAAATAGAAGTCCAAATCAGATGATTCCAAACGATAAATATGTCTAATACATATAAGCTTATTTTTTAAAAATATCAGACCCAAATTAAAAAGAAAAAAGCTTTAATCGAAGGTTAAATTTGACAGAAAATCAGCCTCGATGAAAAACTAAATAGGGTAAATTTGAAAAATCATGTAAAATAAGCCACAAATTCAAATTGCATGATTCCAATGGAATTTTAGTCCTAAGACACAGAAGAATCTGATAGAATCAAAATTAAATTAAAATCCCCAAAGTATATTCTCAGAAATGATCTCACAAATTTATGGGATTAACAAATTTTGCACACAAATCAACTTCTAAACATAATTTTTACCATCAAATCTCCTTTCAAACATATCAAAACACCCAAATTCAATAGCCCAACACCACTACTACGTGTTAACATCAATATTTCATCAATCCATAGTCATCACAATCATCAAAATCAAGTTCTACACAAAAATCCCAAATCTGTCTAACATGGACCTCACTTCTAAATCATAAAATACAAAGAAAATAAGATGAGATATGTTACATTCTTGCAAAATTATTTTGAATACTTAAAATTATTGAGTGTAATGACCTTCAAATGAGTGTTCTATGGCTGAAGTTCGTTGTATTCTTGAGAAAAAAATAAAAGAGATGAAGAGAGAGGAGAGAAATAGCAAGAACACATTGTAGAGTGTGTTAGTGTGTATGTGGTGTATATAATTAGGAGGAAAATCTAATGTTTGGCATTTTATTTGGTGAATAAGTGTTTTTTTTTTTATGTAAAAGGTTTAATATTGATCAATCAGTATTTACATGGGTGACTAGTTTATAGTCGAGGAGACTACAAACTAGAGGTTCTCAATACATGCCTTAAAACTAGTCTGAACATTAGGGTACAACGTAAAAATTACAGTGTACACATGTGTTTTAATCTTCTTCATGATTTCCCCTGGATGGCAGGCTACACCCTCAAAAATTGCCATGTTACGGGTAGTCCAGATGTAGTAAAAAGTGGCTGCCAAAGTAGTAAACTTTGCCTTAGAAAACCATGAGGTACCTCGAATTGCATGCTTATACCACCCGAGACAAGCTTTTGTCGAATTCAAAAAATGTGGAAGACTTAACCATGTTTTCACTTCTGTCCAAATAGTAGTAGAAACCGAGCATTTGAAGAACAGATGATTCATCGTTTCTGACTGAGACTTACACAAAGGACATGTCAAGTCATCTAGTCTGAACACAAGTGCATCTTTGGTCTTAAGCCTACCCTTTGCACATAACCAAAGAATGAATGAGTGTTTGGGCGTTAAACCCTGCTTCCATATAGTATTGGCCCAATACACAGATCGTGTAGTAAATCTCAGATAGTCATAAGCAAGAGTAGTGAAAGAAGTATTACAATTGCCCTAAGAATGAAGAAGATCAGCTGCTTTGTGAGAATCTCCTTCATATTCCATGAACATGTCTCTTATTGCCAGTAGTTTACGAAATAAGGGAGAGTGTTCCTTAGGATCTTCGATTTCCCAAATAGATCCACCTTTCAAATAGTAGTGGTCCACCCATTTGACCCACAAAGATTGCTTCTCCGCCTGTATGTCCCAAATGATTCTAGACATAAGAGCCCCATTCTAAATTTTTAAGTTCCTCAAACCAAGACCACCCTCAGTCTTGGGAAGGTAAACATTGTTCTAGGCAACTGGATGGTTTTTAGAGTCCTACAGGAAGTCATGAGCCATCCTTTCCAACTAACAAATAATTGCAGATGGAGTAGGAAGAATTGACAGCCAAAAACATTCGACCTCTTGGAGCACAGCTTGAATCAGCTGTAGGCGCCCAGCATAGGAGAGTGAATAAGCAGACCATCTCCCAATGTACGAACCAATATGATCAAGCAATGGTTTGAAGAAAGTGAGTTGAATTTTACCATTCATGATTAGTAGTCCAAGGTAGCGAAATGGAAGTTCCCCAATAGGAAAGCCCGTAGCTGCCATAATATTTTCTTGATTGTTTGGATCAATCCCCGCTAGATAAATATTGGATTTATCCTTATTAATTTCAAGACCTAAACATCTCTTAAATTCTTCTAGGCAGTCAAGGAGAGTGCGGATAGAAGAACAGTCACCCCTAGCAAACAACATAAGATCATCCGCAAAGGCAAGGTGGGTAACCCTTAAGTCCTTCCACTTATGGTGGTAATTGAATGAGGTTCCAAGTATGTGCACTTTGACAACCCTTGAGAAATAATCTAAACAGATGACAAACAGCAGTGGAGAAAGAGGATCTCCTTGCCGCAGACCCTTAGCTCCAGTAAAGTAGCCATGCACATTTCCATTTATAGCAACAGAGAAGGAGGTAGTGGTCACACATTGCTCAATCCATTTCACAAAAAGATGAGGGAACCCAAGCTCAGTAAGCCCAATAAGAAATCCCAACTGATAGAATCATAAGCTTTCCTGAGGTCCACCTTCAATGTATATCGCGGAGAAACTCTTGTGCGACTATACATACGCAGCAGTTCTTGAACTAGTAAGATATTATTAGTCATGAGTCTGTCGTGGATGAATGCGGATTGTGCCCTGTCCACCAGATGAGGGACCACCAATTTTAGTCTCTCAGCCAGAATTTTAGAGATGATCTTATAGACCACATTATAGCAAGATATTGGTCGATAGTCACCCACCCTATCATCATGATCATTTTTCGAAATCAGGGTAATAATAGAATAATTAATCTGTTTAAGGATATTCCCCGAAATAAAAAATTCCATAACTGCATCACACAGACTCTGCCCAACCGTACTCCACGCCTTCTTGAAAAATAATGCAAAGTAACTATCAGGCCCAAGAGCTTTGGAATCCCTAATATCCTACAGAGCCAATCTAATATCCTGGATAGTTACGTCCTTAACCAAGTCCACCATCATATCATAAGGAACCAAAGGACCAGCCCTAACAAAGTCCACATTGATTCTCCTGCAATCAACCTTAGTCCCCAGAAGCTTCTAGTAATATTTGACAAATTCGTCCGCAATAGCCTTTGAGCTATTGGTCAGTCTACCATCCTCCATTGTAATAGAAGAGATGAAGTTCCTCTTTTTATTACGTTTGGCAATGTTGAAAAAGTACCGAGTATTCTTGTCAAAGAGAGCTATATACCTTCCTTTAGCAAGTTGCTGGTAGAACTTCATTTCTGCCTCCGCCAAACGCCATGCAGACCGTTTACAGTCCTTGAATTGTGCAATAAGATATTGATCCACAGGGTTGGCAAGTAATAGCTGTTGTGCATTGAGTATAGCCTGGTTCGCTTGTTCGACCTATTCAAAGAGGTGAGAGAATTCATGTTTGTTTAGTGTCCGCAAGGAACTCTTAAGCATCTTCAAACAACGACAAAGAGTGAACTGGTGGAAACCCAAGAGCGCCTGATCCCAAACCTTTCTAACAATATTATGGAACGAATCATGTTCAGCCCAAATATTTAGGAACCTGAATGGACGTACATTTCTCACATTGTTGTCTACCACAGACCAAATAACAGGACTATAATCAGAAATACACCCAATAGGGAAAAACTCAACAGAAGCCTGTGTAGGGCATTGAAACCATGCATTATTACCCATAACCCTATCAAGTTTGGACCACACCCTAGAATTTGTCCAAGTATACCTTGATCCGACATAAGGAAGGTCCTCCAGCCCGATGTCCGCACATAGAGACACGAAGTCCCTGATATCATAAGAGGAAGGCATAGAACCACCAAGTTTGTCCTCGATATGTAAATAAGTATTGAAATCACCCATAAGAATCCATAGATCCGAAATTGATGAAGATAGGGACTGAATATCCTCCCATAAACTTCTTCTAGCCATAACCGCATTGTAAGCATAGATAAAGGTGAAGGAATAGGTAGCATGGGAAATCTTACACCTAATACTCATAGTAATCGCTTGAGGCGTGCAGTGAAGTAAATGAACATCCACCCTAGCATCATTCCATAGGAAAACAACTCTGCCTCCTTTAGATTCATCCAAGTTATGAAAATCCGACTAAGTAGAGAATTTTTGGTGTAGAATACTGTCCACCCCAACAACATTCAACTTAGTTTTCAATAATCCAATAACATCCACACGATGATTAGAAATAAAATTCCGAATCCCGTGTTGTTTAAGGGTCATGTTAAACCTTCGAATATTCCAGCAAGCAACTCTCATTGTGGACTAACTAGTGCCCTTTGGGCACTAATCAAGTCGACACTCCGCTGGGCATATTTTTTCCATACCGAACAAATAAATTTTGTTGCCTGAGTGGTCACTTTACCAGTGTTCCCTATGGCCTGTGGAACCTCCTCATCACAACCACCTAATCGGGAAGGGGAGAACGATTGTCTAAGTCCAGCTTGTGCATGTAATTTTTTCTGCTAGTGAGGCCAACCCCTACGCCTAACTCTTGAGCGGCCTCTAGTATGAGTAAGGTGGTCTCTCGGTCCATTAGATGAGGAGGGTGTGTCAATTGCAGCATTTCCACTATGTGCTTGGATATCCTTGGTGCTAGAATTATCCATAAGATGTTCATTACACACCGACAACGGCAGTTGGTATGCACACTGCTTAAATTATTTTGCTCCAAATTAAGGACCGGCTGTTTCCCCTTATCTTTGCTTACAACACCTATCTCACTAGACCCACCCAGGGATGTTGATCTCATGTTTTTGTTTTGTCTCACCGGGGCTGACATTGGGCTAGTAGGAGACTTTGTCCTACCCTTTTTCCACTTGCTATTCCCATCATTCCTGTTAGCCACCTTTTGTTCCTTTCTTTTCTTATTTTCTCCCATACATGCCTCAGTAACATGGCCAAATTTGCAGCAGCATGAACAGTACGAAGGCTCAAACTCAAATTTCACTGGCTGGTGTTTGATCTTACCTGAAGGCATTCTGATTGGGACCGTCTTCACTAGTGGCTTGGACACATCCACTTCAACAAAAACTCTAGCATAGGACAGGCGATCAAAAGTTGCAGTTAGCATATCCGTCATGATCGGTATACCCACAGCTGATGCAATTTTGCTTAAAACACTCATGTTCTAGTAACCGATGGGCAAGGCAGGAAACGTGATCCATATAGGCATGATGCTCACTTCAGCTAGGGAGAAATGAAAGTCATATGGCATTGTTTTTAGCATCAGAGAGCACCTAAATATTGCATAAAGCCCTCCACGGAGAACTTGCTGTCTATCATCATCAGTTTGGAATCGAAAGATTAGCCATCTAGTAGCGTGGGAATGCACCTTAGATTGAACTCCCCATTATTTTGTGAGGTCCATTACTGCCTTCATGCTCGGGAACCTACCAGCAAACATCCCAACAAGGTAGTAGCCCAGCTTGCCCGTAGCTTCCACAAAGTCCCTTACATCCAATTCAATGAAATTACCCGAGCAAGGGATATGCCTGAGTCTCATTCCATTCTACTGTTCACAATTCCCTTTCACTATATTAGCCCAAGAACGAGGAGGTTGAGTGGTCTTCAAAGGTTTAGGGGGAGATAGAAGATTATCCCCCACTAAGGGTTCGATTGGGGCAGAAGTCTCTACAGGATCAGGTTGACACTGGTTCCCCACTAGGGGGGACACTGGACAAGCATGTGTAGTTGATTGAGGGGCAATTTAAAGGTTAATTGAGATAGAATGTATCGATGGCCGAGGGGAGGGTGGAATTAGGGTGTTTTCATTGGGCATCTCCATGTTCTCATCAGGGTAGACAACACGGGTTATTGTAGCAGAAGTGGCCCCCTCTAGGAACCCTAATTTGCGACTTCTAGTCTTGACCATGAGGTCCAGCCCTCAGAACAAGAAAGGGCCAAATAGAGCCAAACGGGATGATGGAAGAGAACTGACTCCAAGAAATAAGAAAAAGCTTACCCGGGTTTGGTTTACTAGCTTACTGACAGACATAGAAGGAAGAGCAGACTAAAAGAGTAATTGGCCAGGAGAAGGGTGGGTTAGGTAGATTCAAAATCAGCTAGGAACCAGAGGAGGAATACCGCCTCAGAAAACAAGAAGGAAGGGATTGACAAACAGGTTTTAGCTGTGTAAATGAGGTATATGATGATCAAAAGAAGTTATAAAGAGGTGTATCAGGTGCTCGGGGAAACAAGCTAAACCAAGGACAAAGGAATAAGATGGGAAGAAAGTGCACCACAACCCACTACACACAGCCAGCAAGCATCTAAGAGAATTACGTAACCACACCACAGACTGGGATATCAACAGCAAGGAACCGGTAGATATATAGACAAAAGACCAAGAAGAGATAAAAGGTGGGAAATGAAGGAAAATAGCCAACCAGCTCAACTACGAATTAGCTGGACAACTATTACATATGCACCATCATAATCAAGATCACAAATATCACACCCGGAAGGTCAATGAGAACATACAATAGGCACACCGATAACAATCAAAAAACACATAAACAAAAAGAAACTAACCAACATGGAATCCGTTTACATGCTCATCAGCTTGCATATCAGCCATGGAAACCAAGGAAGAGAGGTGAAACGCTAAAACTCTATTAAAATCAATGGCTAAGATTAAAATTCACAAATGGTTGAGATTGGGTTGCTATAAAAAACGATATGATAGTTATTTAACATATTTTGGGCTTCTAGGATTTATTCGAATAAAATAAATTAAAAAAGAAATTAATATGGTTTAAAAATAAACACAATATTAAAATTAATTTTGCATCAATATAAGAAATTATAAAATAAAAAAATCTTAGTCAATTAATAAATAAGGTAAAAATAATTAAAAATAATTAAAATAGTCAAATAGGACTTTTATTTATTAAGAATCAACATCATTGGGTCCTCAACAAAACCGATTTTCTATATTAACCCCAAAAATAATAATATTCATTAAATAAAGGTAAAATTCACTTCTTAATAATAATAATAATAATAATAATAATAATAATAATAATAATAATAATAATAATAATAATAATAATAATAATAATAATAATAATAATAATAATAATAATTACTACTATTATTATTTTTATTATTATTAATTTTCAATTCAAGATATAAAATTAGTCATAAAAAAGTACACATAATATTCACATAAGTATATACAAATTTCCTACTCAAATATTTCACTTAAAGACAAAGAATATAAGTAGTCTAGAAATTTTTACTTAAATAAACTCTCACAAAATTTACAAATATTCTCTCCTAATATATTCAAATAAATTTCAAAATAATAATACACCAATATAATTCCAATATATATATATATATATATATATATATTTTGTGTGTGTGTGTGAAGGAGGAGTTTTACATCTTACCTTAATTACAAAATAGGCACCACATATTAAAAAAATATTTATTTACTCTTTGAAGGATATAAAATTATAATTCACTCCCAAAAGTTTTGGAATCGTATTTTTTGTGAAATATCATTTTGCTCCCTCAAAATATTTAATAAGGTTTTCTTCTCTCATAAAACTCATGCATACACATACAAATTACTTATTTTAGATATAAAATTATTCAGTAATTAGCATCACAATATAATCACATAGGTACACACAAATTTACTATATAAATATTTCACCCATAAATAATTGCTACAAAAAGTAGTAATGGGATTTATTTACAAAAATACTTAATAAATATTCCCTAAATGTCATGCATTTAAATGCAATCTCACTTGTATATTTATGCATAAAAATGATGTATGAAAATTAATGTATGACAAAGATGTAAGAAAATGTTGTGTGTTACATTAATAATTTAGTACGCTATCTTCAAGAGAAAGTGGAAAACAATAAAGGACATTACTTTGGAGATCGAGAGTAAAATTAGATTGGAAAAAAAAATAAAATGGACTGATGATTAAGTTAAATTGGAAGCACAGAGTACCACTAATTGTGATCGGCTTGGTGAGGGAAAGAAAATGGAGCTTTAAAAAATATAATCGTTAAAATACCCACAAATCCCTAATTCATTAGACTTCTAATAGTGCAAACAGACTGAAGGCACACTTTATTAAATTCATATATAATGTATAGTGAGTTTATGGTTAAAGAGCATATTTTTATTATTATTTTATTTTATTGTTGTAGTTCACGGACATGTTAAGATTTTTAAAAAATTTTTGTTGGTTTTATTTTGCAAAAATTTTGTTTTCCTTTTAGATTATTTAATTTTTATATTACTAAATGCAATAAAATTTGTTTACTAGTATTGTTGATTATCATTTCTTTGTTGTTGTTATTTTATTGAATTCGTTTACTATTTTATGTAATTATAATATTATAATATTTTTTTACTATTTTCTAATTCATCGATAATTTTTATATGAATATTTATTTATTTCTGTTATTACAATTTTTTATTTGTGATTGAATTTTTTATGTTGACAATATTTTTATTTTTAATTTGTGTCAAAAATGTCAAATAAAAATATAACTGTGGTTATCAATTTTTTTTATATAAAGAAGAGTCAATATTAATTGAACCTCAGCGTGGCACTCTTGATAAATTTGTTGCTAATAATAAAAAAAAGATATAAATTTAATTGCTAAAAAATATTCGAACAATCATTTGAATTACAAACTAATATTGAATTAGTAGGACAAAATAATATTAATGGCAATATTAAAAAATATGAAATGTCGAAAATACTAGTAATTCTAATATTAACTAAGAAAGCGAGACAAATTTATGTGAAGAAAGGTTAGATAGCTTATTGGATAAGAATATTGAAAATAATAGTAGATCAAGTGAAGTTTCTGAAAATACTTATGATCCAAGAACATATTCTTTTATGTTTTCGAAAGAGTCATCAGCATACGACTAATATGTGGCATTGGATCAAATTAGAAACAATATTATAGAAAAATAGGACAATACACAAAAAAATATAAGAACAAATTACCAGGGCAAAAGAATACTGGGAAAAGGGTTTAGTAAGAAGGATTGCCGATAATGAAAAAATTTTATTGAAATGAAAGCAGATTTTGGTCTGTTATGCAAGAACATAACACGATGGTAATTTTTGCATCCATTACTTCAGTTATACTAAACAAAATGAATTAATAGAGCTTTTAAATTCTCACATAAGAAATGTAATAATTAAAAATTAAATAAATAAAATACTTTTAAGTTATTCTTGATGCAGAGAAAAAATATGACTTATTTTAGAAATATAAAACAAAAACTGATGAATATTTTATAAAATTTTTAAAAGTTAATGATTTTTTAGTTTTTTTTATAAAACTTTTTAGAAGGGGATGGAGGAGACAAGTGAGAAAGGAAGTAGGAAAATCATGTATTCAACCGTGAAGATCTTTAAATAAGAAATGAAACCATGTATTCAGCGACTTATGAAAATCAACGAAAAACAGTTATCAAAGACGAGTGACAATGGGATAGCACACTATTTGGTCTTCCACATTAATATGAATATTTGATTCCTGATGGTAACGCTGTCGTTGTAGTATAGTGGTCAGTATTCCACGCTGTCACCGTGGAGACCCGGGTTCGATCCCCGGCAACGGCGATTGGCACCAATTTTTCATTTTTCCAAATACAAAGCACGCGTCTAGAGAAAGAAGGGCGGATTGTCATCTTTAGGAAAGGAAAAATAAAACTCGGATTGTTTTCTTTAAGAAAAAAAAACTCTCTATCTTTTAAAGAAAATGAAGAAGCGCAAGCATGTATTATTAATTTTTTTTTTAAAGAAAGAAGAACATGCATAAACACTGATTATTGTTTAGTCGCAAATGCAATTAACAAATTTTTTTTTCAAAAAAGGCAGGTGACACAGTATATATCTAATCCATTTAATCTACAAATTTAGAGTACCAAATATTTACAAGTTGCAAAGATAATAAAACTATCGAATCATAATCTACTTTTAAAACTCACAAATATTCATAGATATATAAATATAAATACAAATAAAATCTCTAATATAACGAATAATAATGAGAACAAAGAAAAATAAAGGATGATAGGATGGTATATAAAACAAGAAAATAATTTAGAAATAGAAACTGGTTAAGAAAATTGATGAAAACCTCACATTTTAGAAGTTTTTTTTAATGTCCCTCTCACTCTTCAGGAATAAACAATATTATATAAAAAAAAAAACTAACGAGCCACCTCTACTATTTCTTTTTTCAGATCCTTTACGTTTTTTTTAACAAAAAAGAGTGGAATTTCTTGTATGTCGAACATGTTTCATTAAGAGGGAGAAAAAAAAAAACAAACAAAAAGGCATTGTACAAACACGTGGGGGTCATAGGCAATTGGTTTGATCGCATTAAGACTCCCACTACACTGTTTAGTCCGTGCAAAAGAAATAATTTTCGTAAATCAATCTCAGCCAAAAACTTTTTAAAGAAAAATAAATAGAATTGTAAATTACATGAAAAAGTATTATTTCTTCAATAATCCGTGCCAACCACTCCCACATTTCTTCGATATTTCTTCAAAAGGGGGGAAAAAGGACCTTTTGATTAACTTCAATTTCCAAATGGTTTGGACATTTCAACTCCGATCCCAACAAGAGAAAGCAAAGAAAATCCTATTTGTTGTACGTAATTTTTTTTCTTTTTCGAGATAGTGGTGAGAATGATTGTGTTTCCAAATCAGCCTATCAAAATAACATTATTGTTTCAAATTTTTTTTATAAAAATAGTAATTTCGAATTTACTTTTCTTTCTACGAGAGTTGTAAGTTTAACTAAATCGTTAATTCTTTTGTCGATTTGAAAATTGATAATAATTAAATACTATTATTCATTTATACATTAAAATATGTTAATCATCTTTAAACTTTTATAAGTTTTTATTTCTAACTTCGAATTTTAAAATATGTGATTTTAACTCTTAAACTTTTGAAACACTTAAAAAATAGCTTTTTCAATAATAAAAACTCAAGTACAATATAAAATCACCAGATTTTAACTCTTATTCCCCCATTTTTTATTTCTAAAATATTATTCTTCAACTGTAATCTCGCTCACTTCTCTTCGAATTTCTTCATTTATCAATAAAAATTTTAAGATCTAACTCCAAACTTTTTATGCGATTTAATAATTTTGATATTACTCTTTTACACCTTTTCGAATCTAACCATACAACAAAAATAACATATTTTACCTTTTAATAAACAAAACTAAGACAAAAGGATGAAGAAGAAAAAACTGATTCAGTTCGTGACGAATAGTAATTTTCTTGGCATCTCTACCAAAAAGGAAGAATAAATTTGAAAGCAGAAGTGAATTACCAAAAAAAAAAAAAAAAATTAAAAAGAGAAGTGAGAGACGTACAAGTCGCAATAGTCTTTTCTTATCATATATAAAAGTTATTTTGTAAGAATTAGAAGGATGATACCACATTGTGAGAGTTGAATGAATGAAAATACCTATAAAATAGGTCATGTGATGAACTTCCGTGAACACTTAATAGTTTTAATTGATGAAAGAATTTTTTTTAAATGTTTTAAAAGTTCGAGGGATAAAATCACACATTTTAAAATTTAAGAGTGAAAATTAAAATTTGTAAAAATTTAAGAATGACTAACATGTTATATATATATATATATATATATATATATATATGTATGTATGTATTTATATATTTGTTGTTAGCTGTAACTGCAATATCCATTTTCCTTTTCTATTTTATTTGAATCTGCACATTAGAAGTGTCATGCTGCAGTCATGTTTTATTTTCGAAATATCCATTTTAAATTAGATTATAGAAACTTTTGTTTTCCATCCTAATGCTAAATATGGACTTCATTTAGATATTTCCTTGAATTTTTAGGTGCATGCTTATTCATCTTTGGGTCACTCAACAAAGCATTTTTTTTCCCCTAGAGGATAATATTTAATAGGACTTATAGATTATAATCAGTCTTCCAATTTTTGGTTTAAGATGGAATAAAGCAATGATGCTCTCGGAAGGCACTTGCGTCAGTAAAGAAAATTTTGAAAAAGGAGGCCCAATAAAATAAACCTTCGAAAAGATTTCAAGGTTCGATGATGATGGCATAAGAAGTACAAATGGCTTTTGGGATTTCTCAAAATAATTCCAAAATACTCTTTGAACTTTTCTGTTAGTAGAGAATTTAGATCTCTCAATCGTCTTTATTCTTATAATTAGCACCGCAGCCTCTAAAACCTTCTTATTCAAATAAAACAACCTCAATTTTCCTCTAAAAGTTGGAATTTTAATTACATTTTTTGACCCATGAGGGCATGACATAGCAGATGGTCGTCCTGAATGTCTTTCACCTTCCATGATTCCTTGGTATTTGGACAACTGCAGAAGTTAATTTATACCATGCAAGCCTATATTCCTGTTGATTTTAACTATTTTCCTTGAACATTCTGGATTTTTTTGGCATGCACACGTTTTATGTCTTCAACAACTTTAGTAATGAATTAAACGGCATATGTTGTTTATTACATATGACTAATCACTACAAGAATAAGGAGCTTTGCAGACATATTTTTAATGAAACTTTTTATAAAATATAATAAGATAATACCTATATTGATACTAGACTTTTTAGTGTTATTATATAGAACCAATACCACGTAGTTTTGTTAGTTTCATCTAAAGTGATATATTGTTATGACAGTTTTCTGTGTCAAGAAAAAATATTGGAGTTTTCCTACACTTTGGGACTGTAAGGAATGAAAAGGCGCGTATCACACACTTTCATTAAAAAAAATGCGTGAGTTGTTCTCTTATTTTGACTACCCTCTGTCTGTGTTTTCAAAGCAACCGAACAACAATGGCAAACAGAAATATTTTTCTTTCAAATCACTGACGGAAATTGGACGATTTGGCTTTACTCTGTTGGAGTTCAAGTGCGAGTTGCATCTTCTTCAGCCCAAATTTCTCGGCGTCGTGGTTGCATTTGAGGGCAAAACCCTTATTTTTTTTGTCCATCTCTATGTGCGTCACTACACAACCGTTGACTCTGCTACTGTGTGAAGAGCTGTTCGGCAATGCAGACAGGTATCGCTATTTCTATTATCTCACCTAGCCTCCAACATTAATAATTAGTCACCAAATTAGATCTTCTATTTTTTTTAATCTATTTCTTCTGTTGTTTTCCTTTTCGATCTGGTTTAGTGGTTCGATCTTTCTCATTTTTCACGATTGCACCTCTCCTTGTTTGAGCAGTGGGCTTTTTGTGTTTTTGAGTACAGTTTGGTTTAGTGGTTCAATCTTATCAATGCTGCATTTTATTAGTGTTATTGTGATGTTGTGGTCTCCAAATGTGTATGACCTACTTTTTGTTAGGCTTCTTGATGGATTTGGGGTTGGTTTGGCTATTACTCTAGTTCCTATGTATATATCAGAGACAACACCGTCAAAAATAAATGGATTGTTGAACACTTTACCTTAGTTCACTGGTTCCCTAGAAATGTTTGTTTCATACTACATGATTTTTGAAATGTCACTGATGAGTTCACCAAGGTTTGTTAATTTTTCTAAAAGATGTCCTTTTATGTTTATTCTAGTGGGTTTCTTCTCATGCAACTCCTTCAGTTTGAGGTCTTGAAATTAATCCCATGAAGTCTTGATTGAGTTCAAATTAACTAGATTAGACAATTAATTCACTAGTAAAACTCTCTTATATGTAGCAGTAATGAACATATCAATGTTTTAGAAGCAAGGCTTCTATCAAAAGGTAGTTTCTTTTAGTAATAGTTAGTTTTTTATTTGGACTATGTTTTTTAGAAATTTGTAGAGTAATTTTACTGTTGGATGTTGGAGAACTACCATTAGAAGAAAATAATTTTTTTTTAAAAAAAAAAAATTTGAAGTAGTTGTAATATAAAAAGTAAGAAGGAAAGTTTCAAAAATTTTTTTATCCAAAACATCACTTCATTTCTTTTCAATTTTCATCTTTTTGTTATTTTTCTTATGACCATGTCCAATTAGAAGTGACAAAAAGACTTATATAAATTAAGCTTTTTCCTAGGAAGTGAATGTTGCATGATGTTATTTGGGCTATTGACAATAAAATCTGCCAGGAAAAAAAAAAATCCTACTGTGAAATGTAATTAGTCTTTTACTTAATTTGCAATAGAAGTTACTTGTTTTATGTGATTTTGATATGCATAGCTTCTAGGCTAAATGTGGAGTATCATTTTGATTCTCTATCATTTCTAGTCATAATTGTTATGTTCTTAAATGCTATCAAATTTTTCTCTATATGTAAGTTATTAAATAGTTGTGATATTTGGGGATACCATATTGGTATTTCTACATTATGGTGACTCCATTGGTAAATGAACATGTGTTTCTTGCTACTTTTGACTAATTATTGGTTTCGTTGATCAGTTGCATTGGCTTACGATGATGGTTAGCACCCTTATAATTTATTCCAGAATGCACACACACACACTCTGGAATAAATTATAAAGTTCACACATGACATTTGACATTTGGTTCAAATTATAAAGTTCACACACCAATTAACATATTATAATTTTCTTCCTATATATTGTAGAAGGTACTGCAACCTGTTCTTTTTTAGGGATTTCTCCACTTGTATTCTAATATGATGCTGACATAGGTAAATTATCTTCCATTTGTTGCTGCCATTTCAGTTAGATAATTAGTTTCAAACGTATGGGTAAGGGTTGGATGAAACTTCCAAGGAATGGCATTAAATATGAAAATTGCATTGAAATGTTTTTAAACTTTGCAATGAACAACACAAATTTAAATGGAATGATATTATGTCCTTGTTTGAAATGTGGAAATGTAGTAATAAGAACAAAAGTTGAGGCCACGGAGCATTTGATTGTTACAGGGTTTATTAAGGGATATACATATTGGATAGCACATGGAGAACTCTTTATGCCTAGTTTAAGAACATCACACTCAGAGCCTATTTCAAATAATGTAGCATCTATGCCTGATGACATGGAAGCAATGTTGTATGATGATTTTAGGGTCCCATTTTGTGGAAATGTAGATGAAGAAAGTAATATGACATCCCCAGATGTTGAAAAATTTTACAAACTGATTAATAACACTCAACAAGATTTGTATCCTTGTTGTAAGAAATTCTCTAAACTTGCTTTTGTTATTTGGCTACTTCATTCTATATTATAATAATCTTGTCGGTGAAGATTCGCAAAGAAGATTAAATATGTATTTCAGTTATCGAAGGAATTTGGGATTGGGACAACATAAATGATACTATGTTTTTTTGAAGGCCTAATGCTTGTATTTAAATACTTAATAATCATTTTTGAACAACTTTTGAATGTTATTAAATTTACAGGCTCTTTCCTTGATATGGGCTACTTTTGATTGTTTTGACTTTTGAAGATGTATATTTAACAATTGTGTGCGATACACACACACACACACACACACACACACACACACACACACACACATGACAGGAAAAAAAAGCCTATTTTTGGGTAAATTCTAATTTAATATTATGATTTTTTGTGAGATATTTGACCTATTTTTCTGATGCTAAATCTATTGTGACGCTAATTTTTGTCATATTTTTAAACATTTCATAACGGCAGAAATCGTCATCCAAACATTATATTGTGACAAATACTTTTGTAATATTTTCCAATGTTTCGTGACAATAAAAAGCATCATTCAATCAGTCTATTGTGACACTTTTTTTGGTCATGTTTTCCAACCTTTCATGACAACAAAAACGTCATCCAAATAGTCTATTGTGCAACTTTTTTGTGACACATTTACCAACTTTTCATGACCACAAAATTTGTCATCCAAATATCCTATGGTAATAAAGAACTGTGTCATATTAATATACTTTTATTGACGTCCAAATGTGTCATCGAAACAACACTATTGTAACAAAAAATTTGGTCATAATAACAGGCGTTTACTGACACAATTTTTCGTCACTTAAATTCACCTATTATGATGCTTTTCTACGCCACATTTTTTTATCTATGAAAATGCTACTTAGCATCACCAAACCTATTGTGACGGCCGTATGCACGGTACCCTTTGAAAGCATCTGCACCACAATAGCGTCACTAGAGCTATCTTTACTGACGCTTTTTAGCATCAGTATAGCCCTGTTTTCTAGTAGTGAATATAAAAATTTTTGTTGCCATGAATATTTAAAAATAAAAATAATAACTTATTTAAAAATTTTAAAGTTATACGTTATGATGCACATTACACTACAAGAAAATTAGCTTTTTGTGACGGCCAAAAACCGTCGCTGACCCGATTTGCGACGCAAAAAAAGCCATCGTAAATTGCGACGGCCAAAAGAAACTGTAGCTATTTGCGATGGTTTTTGTGAGGGCAAGAAAAAACCGTCGCCATTTGCGACGGTTTTGCAACGAATATTTTGGTCAAACTTCGGTGAAGAAGCAAATTTGCTACCATGTTGCGACGAAATGCATTGGTCCATAGCAAAATCCTCGCAAATTGCGACGGTTTTGCGAGGGTCTTTGCAAAATCGTCACTAATTGCGAGGGCTGTGAGGGCCTTGGCCCTCGAAAAACCATCTCAAATTGCAAGGGTTTTGCGAGGGAAGTATTAACCCCCCAAGTTGTGGCCCTCGCAAAATCGTCGCAAGTTGTTAGGGTTTTGCAAATGACTTTTTCGACCCTCGCAAATTGCGAGGAAAGTGTTAACCCCCCAAGTTGTGGCGCTCGTGAAATCGTCACAAATTGTGACAATTTTGTGAGGGACTTTTCTACCCAAGCAAAGTGACCCTCGCAAATTGTGAGGGTTTTGTGAGGGACTTTTTGTTCCCAAAACTTAGCCCTCATAAAATCATCGCAAATTGCGAGGTTTTGCAAGGGATATAAAATCGTCGCAATTTACGACGATTTTGTAAGGAATTTTTATGCCCTCGCAAAATTGTCGCAATTTACTAGGGTTATATCGTCGCCGTCACAAAATCATCGCAATTTGCGACGAAGTTTTCTAGCCCTCACTAAATCATTGCAAATTGCGAGAATTTTATGATGATTTTATTATTATTATTATTATTATTATTATTATTATTATTATTATTATTATAATATTTATTTTAAATTATTAGTTCCCTGCAAATCAGTCCTGAAACACTACACAAACAAATACTAAAACTATGTTCGTAATCCGAAAAATAATGTAAAAAATTGAAACTAAGCCCAAATAAAGATAATTAAAATACTAAAAAATAATATAATATCAATACATAATAAGTATCTAAAAAAGTAAAATAGTTCACAGAAATAAGTAACAGTGTATAAAGAGTTTATAAATAAATACAACAAAGTCTATATAGCTAAAAAGGGAGCAGCTGTAGAAGGGGGTGGAGGAGGGGAACGAGAGCCCCTACGTAGGCCTGGGTGCTCATCAGCTAGATCAAATCTATCGTTACATTGGGATCTTCATCTTCAGCATTAGCAGCTACTATGCGCGCTTCTATCTCTTCTATGGATGGCATAGATGCTACAGGAATGCCCACTTTGTCTGACACAGCTACCATCCAACCACCAAATGTAGAGTGTTGTGGCCTCATGAAGTCCCGGTACAAGTCCATTTGTCGATTGAACCTCCGCTCGGCCTGCTGAACCCTTTGCTCTACTAGATACTTGATATTAGGTAGTGTAGTGGAAGATGTATACAATCCACTTTGAGACAGTCTAGATCGAACCTGTGTCGCCTCTGAACCTAACCCATAGACTCATCCTCTTTTGAACCCATCTTGTACCTTTTCAAACATGGCTTTTTCATCAAAAAGAACAACAAAGTTTACGGAGTCACTAGACTCGGATTGAGGAGTTCTCTGTATGAGATTTTGCACATCATCCTAAAAAAAAGGAATCGTTAGTAGTAATTATCAAACTAAAATACAAATTCCACGCAAGATAAAGAAATTTCAACATATTTAATCTATATACTACCAAAGTCTGGCGAGATCACTCACTGACAACTGGCCCTTTTGTGGCCCACTTTGAAAGATATGTAATGTCTCAAACATGTTTGTGTAGCTAAAAGAACTCCCCTTCTTGGCCCGCTACATTTATGTTAACAAAACACAATTATTACAATCTTATATAAATTTGTTTTAAAGTAATTCAGAATAATAAATAATTAAATGGAAATGAACTACCAAACGGTCCTCGTGTTCTGTGAACGAGATAGACTCTTTAGTATGGGTGCAGCTATTTCCGCAATTCTTTTTGTTGGTAGATGAGAGCTTCTGATACTTCTCTGAACTCCAATACTCGCAAATGTCATTCCAATACTGAGTCTCTATCCAATGAGGACATACCCAACCATCCTTCTTCCTTAGCCTAAACATTATATCCGAAAATCACGTCCGACATTTCTTTTCCCAAATTGATCGAATTTGGGAAGCGTACTCATCCCTCCACCAAAAATATTTCTGCATGATCACGATTAAGAATTTTGATTAACATATAACATAGTACTTAGTCAACAAAAAAAATACTCAAAAATTACTTACCCCAAATTCTTGAAACCATAAGCCTCGCATGGTTATCAGGACGTGCGTGTATGTCGGATATGAACCAGTGAAGTACTGTTGTATTATATTTTAAATTTCTCGGACACATTTGTCCAAGCTGGCGAACCTATTTTTGGTGCAATAACAATGTACAATAGAGTTATGTTAATCTCCAAAAAAAAAAAAAAAAAAAAATGAACTAATACTTAACATATTACAAAGTATGAATATGTTACTTATCCATTTCTCCGTGGAACAATCTAAGGTCGGGAGTCCGAAACTTGCCACCTAACAGAATGCGAAGCTGAAGTAGTGAATGATTGAAATGCTGGGGATGGTACTCCCTCATCTCCAACAGAGCCATGTAAAGACTGAGGCATTGAAAGCCAAGGTAGCTGAGTAGGGGATGGAGTATAAGGCTCCTAACCCTCCTAACTCCCCTCCCTCAATGACCCTTCATTAAAAGACATTGCTAAAGGAGATGAAAAAAGAAAAATGAGTAACCAATAAAGACCGAAGGCACTTCAAAAGATGGATGTAAATAACCGTGAATAAAATGATAAAAGAATAATAACATTGAAACGTTATATCTATTTGCTAGTTTAAAGCAATACAATAATAGTATGCTAACGATGGATATGTCAAAATAAACATTGTCCTTGTGAATTGAATTTTAAATTTTTTTTGATAGAGTCTCCCCTATAATTGGACATTTTCCAAGTACAAGACCACCTCAAGATTTGATAATCAAAATGCTGTTACAAACAACAAAGACAGATCTTTCAAATATAGAAAAATTCAAAAGATAACTAGGGGTAATCACCCATTACCCAAGAGGAGTGATCACCCATCACTCACAAGGAATGATCATCCATTACTCACGGGGTTCCAATTAAAATGTTAGATATAGTTAAAACCAAGCAAAAAAATTATAAATGACTTTGTCCTTGTGAATTGTCTGTTAATACAGCAACAATACATTATATAAATTACCTTGTTGTTTACACCACAAAAGAATATAATAAGGACTAATAAAAAAATCATAAGGATAGCAAGCATGTATATAGATACACCATATACCTAAAACAATGACATTTGTATAACACCAGACATAGATATAGCCACCTTATGCTTTATCTATCTCTTTTCCTCCAGCCTATGCAAGTCTAAACGATAGATTCCTGCAAAAATAGAAGGAGATGAGATTCCTGACAATTAGATAAAATTTGTGTAAAAAATTGTATGTAATGGAATTTAAAATAAAAGAAATTAAAAGACTTTGAAATGTGAAACAAATAAATTGTAAATGAATTTAAATTAGGCTTAAATAAATTGTAAATTAAAATTTGGCATGAGATAGTAATGATGTAATAGATTTCAAGAATCCTTTACCATTAACTATATTATTTGTAAATGAATTTAAATCAGGCATAATCACTGGAATCATTCTCTAAAACAGACTCATTATCATCTACTAAGGTATCGCTATGCGTATCCCATTCATCTTCATCTTCTTCGTCTTCATTTATAGGAGAATTTTCACAAACGCTAAGTTGCGAGTAGATAATAAACACACATGTGACCATCAGGATGATGCATCAATTAAGACCATAAAATATCTGAACGGTCCATATGGTGGATGAATAGGTCCACAAATGTCTCCATAAATCCGTTCAAGAAATGTAGGACTTTCAGCTCCTACTTTTACTGGTGATGGTCTAATAATTAATTTTCCTATGGAACATGCAGCATATGAGGATTTTTATGATGTTAATATTTTTTAATTTTTTAATGGATGATCATGTATATTCTCAATTATTCTTCTCATCATGGTAGATCCTGGATGACCCAACTAGTTATGCCAAATGCTAAAAGTAGTAGAATCAGTAAACTTTTGATTTACTAGATAATGAATTTCACTTTTACATATTTTTGCAAAATATAGGCCATTAAAAAAAGATGGTAGTTTTTCTAATACAGATTTCTTAACTAAATTAATTTGAGTAATATAAAGATGTTCAATACCATTTCCTCATTTGTTTCAACATGATACCCATTTCTGGAGATATATTTGAAACCCAATAAATTTCTTCTAGTTTTTGAGGAAAATAGTGCCTTGTCAACATTAATTGTTGTTCTTTCAGGCAACAATATATTAGCTCTTCTGAAGCCTTCAATCAAATTTGTACAATCGTTCATAGTATAAATATTTATTTCTCTCATTTTGAGATAAGAAAAATATTTTTCATTTTTTAGTATAGTGTGTGTAGTTTCACTATCAATAATACATACATCATCATTAACAACAGCCATCTGAACAAAAATATGTATATGCAAACGTAAATATAATTAGAATATAATGAAAATTCAGAAATATCAGGGTGAGGCATTAACTCTTCTGGACACTGCCATCACCAATTAAATGGTCTATCCTACCGTCTAGGTGTTCGAAAAAAAAATCAAATACATCCATATGGGTAATATTGATATTAAGATCTTCTAGATCATTATCATTGTCATCCGCATTATTCGCTGGATATTGAGAAAAATTTGCTTCGACATTTTTATTTTTCTTTTTCAATGAAACTTGATATAATTCCACTAAATGCTTAGTCGTATGACAATTACGTGACCAATGACCTTTCATACCACATCTATAACATTCTTGCATTTCTTTTTCTTTTCCCTTATTATTTATTTTCCCACTTCAGTTGGCTAGTATTTCTCACAACTTGATTATTATTTTGATAAGGGAAATATCGAGCTTGTCCACAACCATAACCACGACCACGGCTACAACTACGACTATAACTATGACTATGGCTTCTGTTGGAGCCAACAACATTCACTTCTAGGAGAGCTGTTGAGCCAGTTGGTCTGGCTTCATGATTTTTCAATAATAACTCATTAGTTTTCTTTGTAATGAGGAGGATAGTAATTAGATCAGTAAATTTTATAAACCCTTTTTCTTTATATTGTTGCTGTAGGACAATATTCGAGGCATGAAAGGTGGAGAATGTCTTCTCCAGCATATCTTCATTAGTAACTTTTTCTCTACATAATTTTAATTGAGATGTAATTTTATACATGGCGAAGCTATATTCATTCATGGTTTTAAAATCTTGCAACCTCAGGTGCAACCATTCAAACCGTGTAGTTGGTAGTACGACTATCTTCAGCTGGTCAAATCATTCTTTTAAATTTACCAACAGGACATATGGATCTTTTTCGGCAAGATATTCCATTTTCAAATTTGTTTTTGAGATGACGACGAATAAAAGTCAAAACTTTGGCCTTTTGTTGTGCAGATGCATTATTTTTTTCTTTAATAGTTTCACTAAGGCCTTAAACATTTAGATACATTTTTGCATCGAGAACCCATGACATATAATTCTTTCCAGAAATATCAAGGGCTACAAATTCGAGTTTAGTAAGGTTAGCCATAGGGATCAATAAATGCGTACCTGTCTTCTAACTTTTGTAACGATAAAGACTCGTGTTGATAATGTGTTATGAAATTTTGGCAGTGTTAGAATAAAATTTACACACAATAGATCTCTAACTATTATCTGCACAAGAATTTCTTCAAATTTCTCTCTTTCTTTTCTCTCACAATTTTCGCTAACAATTCTCTCACAAAGTGGTATATCTTTCAAGCTTGGGAAGAGCTCTATTTATAGAGCTTTCTTAGTGGAATTCATCATCTATTTCCACAAATGTATTAGTGGTGTCTCCACTAACTCTTAATGATGGACATCCATATCCACTAATAGAATTAGTGGATTCTCCACTAATTCATAACACATGGTGAATTGTTTGATTATTTCAAAATAATTTTATGGCCATAGTTTTTGATTTGGTGAAGATGTATAAGTATTATCGAGTCTTGTAACAAAGAGGGTAGATTACACCTCCATGTTTCCCTTTTAAAATTTTAATTTAATTTTGTTATGCTACCAAAAAAAAAATGTACATGGATACAAGAGAGAAAGCAGACTAATGGTCGTATGACATCATCAAAGAAATAAGATTGGTATGAAAGTTGCAAGAGTCAAGTGCCAAGGTTGGACAACTCTTTAGCAAGCTTCCAAGCCCGGCGTGACATTAGGCCTGCTCAGTGACTGCACTAGTGGCCTAGTGCTAGGCACTAGGCTTGGCATGAACTGTGTTGGCATATTTGGGCTAGCAGCACGAGCAACTGCAGTAGGCTAGTTGCTGGGCTGCTAAACCTAGACTGGCACAAGCTTGGGCCTCACGGATTGGGCAAGAGCTTGCCTAGGCACACGGGCCAATGAGCTGGGCTAGCCAACGATGGGCCAACAGATCATTCTAATTAAAAAGAAATGATGGTTTTGGCAGTGATGGGATTTTATCCCCGGACGCCATTATAGAGGCCCCAAGTGCTAACAATCACACCGCAGGAGATGTTGTGAGTACTGAAGCTATGAAAACAACAGAGACCATGCATGCATGGAAAAACAGAAGCTAAGAACAAAAATGCATAACACATAGCGGAGAAGCTTTTAAAAATTTATACATTTGTGCGTTATTGATTTCTTTGGCCGTGCAGGAAGCGATTGGACCAAAGGAATAGCTTCTCCACGTAATAATGATTCCAGGATTGTTGATGACTCCGATTGAAATCCCTCGATTCACCAAGTTCGTCTCACTTGTATGAATGCCAATGCTTCTTGAGAATTCAGAATATTCCACCGCCTATTTCTCGTTAGTGATACAACTTAGGTGAGGAAAACCGTAGTCTTAAAACATTTCTTGATTCTTTGCTATTGAATAGCAAAATCAAGAGAACAAAAAGAAGAGAAGAACGAATGAGAGAGAAGAAGGAGAGCAGACCTCTGGGTTTTATTTCTTTCGTGTGTATCCACTGTGTATACAAAACAAACGACTTCCACTAATGATAGCCGAAACACCGTGATATTTCAAAACACCCAGAGGCTATTTACCAAAGAGGTTTTGCTTAGCCTAAACTCTTCTATTCAGTGAATTACAAAAAAAAAAAAAACCTTTCATTTTTCATTCAGGCTATTGGCCCTTTAATTATGTACTGTTTTTCTGGACCTAATGAGCCCAAAAGAATAATCATTAATTATTTATTTTCTGGGCATATAAAAATAATCCAATAAATAATTAATGAGTCAAAATGAACTAAATTAATTATTTAAGCCTTTTTATCTAGTTTAGGCCTAGGTTAATTTTTTAATTATTCAATCTGGGCTTAGGCTCTGAATAATTAATTAACTAATTAAAATAGATAATAAATTTAATTTAATTTCTCTCGTTCTTTTATTTTATTACAATCCAAAAATAAATTAGACTTCTTGAAGAAAATCATTTTAATTGAGACAATTTCCTCGACCTAAAAGTAATTAGGACTTACAGGCTATTTCGAGGACCAAAAAGACACATTGTCTTGGCTACTAAAATGACCAAAATATCGCTGCTATATAAATAGTTGTATTTTGCATTTTAAATATTTTTTAATATCACCGTAAGAAAATATTGACCATAAGTACAATGTTGCGTTAACTATGTCTTCGACTTAGAAGTGAAATGACTAAAATACCCTTCTATACATCGCCGTACATTTATTGAGGAAAATATGTACTAACACCTCTATAAAAGACATCTACCATCCTTGGGCTTCTATTCCAATTATCCACGACTTCTTGGAATGTTTTTGCTTTCCAATGGAGCTACCTTAAAGAAAATATCCAAGTCATATTCTCTACAACCTTGGATAATTAGATTATTCGGACAACCACAAAAAGGGCGATATAGTGTAAAAACTATATTCTACAAGTCTGTCTTAACTAACAAGTTACATATACCCAACATACAAATATATTGATTCAGCTAAAGAACCTCAACTATAGTACCTCAAAGCATATGCTTCCAGTTTGGTCAGACCACTAACTCATACTCAAACTGTACAGTATAAGTCCATATTGTAGTAATAGTAGTCTAGGTTTCTACCACATAATATTTTTAGAAACAACTGCTACAGGTCCAGTTCTACGTATTCGGAATACGCTTATGTTATGAAATGAGATGACTACTCATTGGCTAAAGATAAGCCATTCTCTAATTAGAATTCCTAACACAATAACCTTACCATGATGAAATTCTCATTCTCATCACTCGGTTTAGAATAATAGTTTATGTGTTAAGTAACCTATAGTCCATACCTTACTGTGAAAGACCTCCACTCATATTTAACATTTACTTAAACACAATAGGTCTTTTCCAATGAAAATTATGCACAAAAGTAAATAAGTATTGATAGGGCCTAAATTAGTCATATATTTCCTAGATATTTGAGGCCATTTTTTGATACATTTTGTGCAATAACTGGTCATATTCCTTCATATTTGAGATTTAACCATTGGAAAGGTATTTTGTGCATTATTTCAGATTTTAGAGGTAAAATAAGACAAAATCGTCGTAAAACAGACTAGAGACAGCGCATGCCAAGACAAGAGAGGTGGCACCGGCCACATGCTGCTGGCGTGCACTTCGAGACGATAAAAAATTAGTGAAACAGGGCTGAACAGAACACAACTGGTGCTGGCTGGGAACCCAGAACCGGCGCCGACTGCTACCTGAAAGAACTTGGCATGAAAATTGAGAAAAATTAGTGAACGTATAGAGAGACAAAATGCAATCGATGCCGGCCCTAGGCAGCATAAGCGGCGCCAGCTATGCACTGGTATAGAGGTGGTGTCTCGATATTCGTGCACATTTTTGACAATTTTCAGAGTTTTGATATTTTCCTATTTCTATTCGGCGAGAAACTCTAGAGGGACGAATTTAGGCACTTCTAAAACCTATAAATAGAGGAAAAACACAAGTCAAATGATTGAATTCAAGGAGAAAAACACAAAAATCACTCAAGTTCCAGGAGGAATTCATCAAATCTAGAAGGATTGTACAAGAGAGTCTACGAAGAAAGAAGAACGAAGCTTGCCTATGAGTGCTTTCTTTTAACTTTGTTTTCTTTTCACAATGATATATATTAATTATTTTATTGTAATTTGACATTGTTTTTGATATTCATGATTTTTAGACTTACTCTGATCTTTTGATTAGTTGATTGCTATTCTTGGTATTTAATTACTTATGCTAATTACGAGATTAATTTATTATTTCTTTCTATTAACTTGCTTGGAAAAGGGGTTGATGGTGGTCTCAATTCATTAATTTCATATTTACTGTCTATTAACTTGCTTGAAAATGGGTTAATTGCTAAGAACTGGGTAATTAAATGTTAATTGATGTCTGCCAGGATATAGATTCATTGGTTAATTTCATGCTTTAAATTTGCTAGGATATGGGGATTAAATCAAGGATTGTGTTTAATGCATCTTTTGGGTGAATTAGTTGAGATAGGATATGTGATGCTAATTTATCTAGAAGATAGTGATTTTATGAATTGGAAAAGAAGTGAATCTATCTTAATCCTTCATGATGCAAGAGAATGATTAGTTATGATACTAATTGGGTACTTTAAGGTCATGTTTATCAAAATAATGGTTTAAGTTATATAATTTTCCATCCTTAGCATGTATATATTATATTATATTATATTATTTTCCTTTCTATTCTTTTTCACTTTATTGAGTCGGTTAAACAATGAAAGAAAAGTGATTGTTGCATACTTGTTTCTTGAGGATCGATACTCGTTTTAAACCATATGCTATGCTTAATAATGAGTACGCTTGCTCATATGTGTAATTTGGGGTTAACGTTTTAATTTAAACTTGATTGAGAATTTGCTTATTTTTATATGATTTTTTATACCCAAATTCATACACATCAAGTTTTTGGCGATGTTGCCGGGGAACAATATCATAAAAGCCTAGATTTTGTTGATTTAACCATGTAAATATATAAATTTGTACAATTGTTCTTTTTACAAAAAGGTGCCATCTTTTGTATTCTGTGTATCTTTGTAATCTAATTTACTAACTTTGACTGATGTTTAATTGACTAATTTGTTCTTGTAATTTTGTTTGAATTGTGAATTTCATTGTCTAACTATCTTCTATATTTAAGTGAAATGGTGAATTGGAACCAGAGGAGGCTTAATGAGGGCCAGTACCCCCATTACTTTTCCGAGATAACACTTAATGCACTAGAATCAGCAGAGCTAGAGACAGTGATTGGAAAATTTGCTATCCATGTCACAAAATGCTTCTAAGAAATCGATTCCACATTTGAAAAGTTTGAGGAGATGATCTACAATATGGAAAGACAAATCTGGTTTTTTACTGACATGGTGTTGAAGTCTCAAGAACTAACACCAATAAACAAAAAGGAAATAGCTACGGTCACATTAAGGACTGAAAAGGAGTTGCCAGACATTGCAGACTACAACTGGCACTGGCTGGAGAAAGAGAACCGACCCCGGCTGCCCTGTACACCCGAGAACAAAGAGTCTAGCATGCAACCGACGCCATCTGAAACAGGGGAACCGGCTGCACCCTGCCCTTCTCCCAGAAATCTCACTAGAAATTCAACTTTTTAGTCTCAAATTCCTTATCCTACCCATATACACAGCTCGAAAAGATGCGTAATTTGACAAATTCCTTGAGATATTCAAACAGCTAGAAATAAACATTCCACTCAGTGAAGCTTTAATCCACATGCCCAAATATGCCAAATTTCTCAAAAGCATGCTTGTAAGCAAAAAGCGATTGGAAGAATTGTCCACAGTGGTGCTAAATGAAGAATGTTCAGTCATATTGCATGACAAATAGAATTTGCCAAACAAAGAGAATGGTCCAGGGAGTTTCTCTATTTCATGTTTAATTGGAACTTTTAATTTCTGCAATGCATTAGCTGACTTAGGTGCTAGCATTAATTTATTACCATATAAAACATTTAAAAAACTAGGCCTAGGAGAACCCCAACCCACTAGGATGAGTATTCAACTCGCAGATAGATCTATCAAATATCCTAAGGGTATAATAGAAGATGTGCTTGTAAAAGTTGACAAATTCATATTTTCAGTGGATTTTGTTATTCTTGACATGGATGAAGATTCCAAAGTCCCTTTAATCTTAGGTAGACCCTTCCTATCTACAGAAAATTCGTTAATTGATGTTCATGGGGGGAGGTTGACACTTAGGGTTGGGGATGAGGAAGTAGTCATTCAAATCCATAAAAACATGCAACATCCTTTATCTTCTGATGATTCTTGTTTAAGAATTAGTATTCTGGACTAACCTATTTTGGATTTTATGCAGGAATCATTTGAGGAGGAGTTGGTGGAAACTTCAGTAGCATATTTGGAGGACTCTATCAATGAGGATGGGATGAAGAGTTTTGAAAAAATTGAGAACAGTAATTTAGGGAGAATGACATCATCCATAGAGGATCCTCCAGAATTGGATCTAAAAGACCTACTCGAGCACTTGGAATTTGTGTTCTTGGTTGAAGGACATAAATTGCTTGTGATCATTGCTAAAGATCTCACTAAAAAACAAAAGACCAAATTGGTAAGTGTGTTGGGGAAATATAAGGGAGTAATAGCATGGAAGATCACATATATAAAGGGAATCAGTCCATCCTTTTGCACTTATAAGATTTTGATGAAAGAAGGTGCAAAGCCCGTAGTGTAACCCTAACGTAGGATGAACCCACATATGAGTGATGTGGTAAAAGGTGAGGTAATTAAGCTTCTAGATTCAGGCATCGTTTACCCTATTTCTGATATTATTTGAGTGAGTCCTACTCAAGTGGTACTAAAGAATGGAGGAATGACGGTAAGCCCCAATGATAAAAATGAGCTAGTCCCTATGAGATTGGTTATGGGTTGGAAGTTTTGTATTAATTATAGGATGCTAAACAAAGCCATTAGGAAAGACTACTTCCCTCTCTCTTTTATTGACCAAATATTGGAAAGGTTAGCCAGACATGAATACTATTGTTTCTTGGATGGATTTTCTAGCTGTCTACAAATCCCCATAGCTCTTGTAATTAAAGGTTAATTGATGTTTGTCAGACCAAGGATTCATTGATTAATTTCATGCTTTAAATTTGCCAGACCAATGATATTTAATCAATGACTGTGTTTAATGCGTCTTTTGGGTAAATTAGTTGAGACAGACCAAGTGATGCTAATTTATCTAGAAGATAGTGAATTCATGGATTGACCAAAGAAATGAATCTATCTTAATCCTTTATGATGCCAAGAGAATGATTAGTTATGATAATGGTTAGGTACTTTAAGATCATGTTTGTCAAAATAATGGTTTGAGTTACATAATTCTTCATCCTTGACATATATATTCTTTTATTTTATTTTAATTTCTTTTCATTATTTTTTACTTTAATGGGTCGATTAAACAATGAAAGAAAAGGGATTAATGCATACTTGTTCCTTGAGGATCGACACTCGTTTGAACCCTATGCTATGTTAATAATGAGTACGCTTGCTCATATGTGTAATTTGGAATTAACGTTTTAATTTAAACTTGATTGAGAATGTGCTTATTTTTATATGATTTTTATACCCAAATCTAAACACATCAAGTTGTTGGTGCCGTTGCCAGGGAACAATATCATGAAAACTTGGATTTTGTTGATTTAACCATGTGAATATGTAAATATGCACATATGTAAATATGTAAATTTGTACAATTGTTCTTTTCGCATAAAGGTGCCATCTTTTGTATCTTTTCTATCTTTGTAATCTAACTTATTAACTTTGACTATGTTTAATTTGACTAACTTGTTCTTGTAATTTTGTCTAAATTGTAAATGCTGTTATCTGACTTTCATTTTGTCTTTTTTAGGTGTTATCCTTGGTACATGACCTGAAAATCTGAAGGCGAGATAGTCGATTTTGATCCCGAAATCGAAAGGACATTGTCAAAAATCCGTCGGACACTTAAATGAAACTTACTCGCAGATATGGATGGTGCTTAAAACAACAATGCTAGAAATAATAGGAGGGTTATGGATGACTTTGTGAAACCTGCAATCTCGGGCACGGGCTCGAGTATCACTAGACCTAGGGTGGATGCAAACAATTTCAAAATAGAGCCTAATATAATCCAGATGGTCTAAAATATGGTCCAATTCAATAGACTACCTGAAAAAGATCGTAATGCCCACTTAGCTAGTTTCCTTGAAATCAGTGATACCTTCAAGATGAACGGTGTTTCGGAGAATGCCATTAAACTAAGACTTTTTCCTTTTTCCTTGAGTGATGGAGCCAAATCTTGGTTAAAGTCTTTACTTACAGGTTCCATCATTACTTGGAATGCCCTAGCTGAAAAGTTTCTTGCCAAATATTTCCCTCTAGCTAGGATAGCCAAACTTAGAAACGAGATATTTACCTTCCAACAATTAGATTCTGAACCTTTGTATGAAAGTTGGGAGAGGTTCAAGGAGATGTTGATAAAATGCCCACACCACGGATTTGAGTTAGGAATACAGATGCTCATCTTTCTGAATGGCCTTACATTTGCAACACGACAAGTGGTGGACTCTTCTATAGGGGTTTCCATCAATCATAAGACCCTGGAATAGGTATTCGATTTCATTGAAAATTTAGCTTCTAATAACTATTTTTGGGGAAGTGCAAAGTCAGAAGCTCAGGTGCAAGGAGTGCACAAAGTGGATGTTATGGCAGCTTTGGAGGCTAAGGTGGAAGTGTTGACTCAAAAGATGGAATAAATAGTGATACCTCAAGGCCAAGTGGTAAATGGAAATTGTGATTTTTTAGGAGAAGGACACCCAAATCATGAATGCCAAAATATGGGTTCACTCCAAGAAAGCACGGAATAGGCAGCTTTTGCAGGAAACGTCCGTCCAGGTAACAATCCTTATAGCTCTACTTACAATCATGGTCTGAGAAATCACCCTAACTTTTCTTGGAGCAACGGAAATCAAATTAGGCAGGGTTCTTTTAAATTTGAGGCATTCAAAGAAGCCAACCTCCTTTGAACAACAATTCAGCACCTTCCAAGCCACCATTAGAGGACTTGATTGGCCAATTGGTAAGTACAACGGAGACCAAGTTCCAAGGAGTTAATGCTACAACAAGGAATTTAGAGGCTTCCATGCGCAACTTAGAGAACCAAATTGGCCAACTTTTTAAACTACATGGGGATCATCAAGCTGGGTCATTGCTTGGAAACATTGAAGAAAATTCACGAGATCAAGGCCGTGGAAAATATTAAAGTCATTTTTTTGCTTTCAGTTGTTGTGATTTCGAACAATTTTTATTTTCTCCATTTTGTTTTATTCTTTTTATTATTTCTTCATGAATTCAATTGCATTAGTCATCATTACTGCATGTTTATCATTTTTCTTTTGAATTAAAAAAAATTGATTTCAAATTTCAGAGCTCGGACAGACTGCAACCGGTGTCGGTTCCTGTCGGGGAAGAGAGTCAAATAGGCCATTTTGGTAACTTTTTCATTCAAACTCTCCAACTTACTCTCAAATTCTCTCTAACCCGCGCCGGCTTCACCTCCCAAACCTCTACAGATTTGATTTTTGACCTCCCAAACACTTTTAAAACATCAATCTATCCTTTCTTTGTTGATTTTATGGACTAAAAGTCTTTAAATCTTCCCTTTTCACGAAAACCCAATCTTCAATCCACATGCAAAGAGCTTGAATTTCTGCAAAAAGAATGCATCTTTTGCTTGCCCATGCATAGGAGAATGTAAATGTATAATTTTTCTTGAATTCCCACGGTTAAAATATTGTAAATGAATTTTTCTAATTTTGGGTATATTTTTTGCCAAAAATTGGAATATATAATGTCCTCTTGCATTGTGAATTAACTCTTAAGCTTAATGACATTGGTTATATTATGAGCCAATGATTCTTGGGTACTTGATTTGTTCACATGATTATTAGGGAGTTTATGCATTTGCTTAAAGGGTATGATTGTGGCTATTATGATGATTGAGTAATTAGTACACATTGGCTTTACATTGTCTTACACGTGGTTATTATAGTACCATAATGATTCCATAATTCACATGATCATGTTATAAGCATCCGTACACATTGGGTTTGTTCACTACATTTATGCTTCACAGTAAGCTTTTCTATGTATTCTTACAGGTTATGTTGTGAATTGTGGAGACTGATTGGAGAAGGATTGAATTGTTTGTGTTTGGTGTGGGATATACTGTAAAGGAGTTTGGGAATAATTGTTGTGAGTTGGTTGAGCGTTGAGTGGGAGTTGTGTATTGTGTTTGAACAGGAGAGGCACAACCCTTCTAAAATCTTTGAGCTTCTTCGTTTTATCCTACTATTTTCACCACTACTTACTTGCCAACATGTCTAGAGCACGGGGTCAATCCTAAAAAAGGGCTAGAGCTTCTTCTTCCTCAGCCTCTTCATCTATAGACCCCCTGTTCTTTAGGCCAACTGAGTTCATTGATCCCCCATGTGAGGAGTGGTATAATAGGAAAGCTTCAAATAAAATTATTGTGGAGCGTACATTTACACCTACCCTAGACCGTGCCCTCAAACTTGGAATGATGTTTAGGAGGCTAAGGTGGGGACCCATAATACAGCTAAAAGGGGATTATTGGCCAGTCCTCATTTAGGAATTCTATGCCAGCATGGTTGAAAAAGGCAATAAACACCTTCCACACATCGAGACCAGGGTAAAGAGAACCCCCATCATTATCACCCGAAACCACTTGGCTATTCTCTTATAGGTCTATGATGATAAGACTTGGTAAGGGATAGATACTAACAATCAAAATATCCTTTTTGACCCTAATTAGGGCGCTAGTGGGACTAGAGCTACTCTAGGATTGCACAAGCACAGTGCTTTTCAAGCCAACAGCTTTTATTCTAATAATGACCTTACTACCAATTTTAGGGCTCTAGTCTACAAGTTTGGATTCAATGTTGTGCCCCGGGCTAGTGGTTTCAATGAGACACGCCTTATTGACATATACATCTTGCATAGGATGATGACCACACAGCCTATCCCTCTTGGCCAATTGATTATACAATCTATTAGGGATGTGGTTCATCATCTTCTCTCTACCTAAGCCTTCGTCTTCCCCTTAGTCATAATAAAAATTCTAAGAGACTTTGGAATTAGTATTGAGGGGGAATTGATGGAGACGACCACTGAGCATGACCTAGTGACGAAGTAGACATTAATGAGTTATGGGTACAAGTATAACTAGGAGAGGAAGAAATGGCTAACTCTCTATGGGGTTAGATATCTCGGCCAAGCTCAGCCACCACCTGTGGAAGAGAAGCACCAACCACCACTATCGCGGGCACGAGCAGGTAGTTCATAGTCCCAATCTAGGACTGACTTAGAGACTACGGTGCTGGGACAGTTAGTCTAGCAGACGGAGATGCTACTACACATGCGGGACCCCATCGATGACATTGCCGGGAGGCAAACTACTATGGAGCAACAATGGGCTGAGTGGCGACAGTAATTTCGGGGACCACATGGCGATGAGGGCACTTTCACACCTAATGCTGATGATGGGGAGAATTGAGATGCTTGTTCTATACGTGTCCCTACTTCTTTCTTTTGGACTTGTACTTTTCTTTTCTTTTTGTACTATTTTCTTTCTTTTGTTTTGATTTATTTTTCTTTTCTAGTTTTTAATCTTTGGTCTATTTCTTTTGTATTTTTCTTTTTAGGTACTTCAACACTGCCTCTTCCTCCAAGATCTTGACTCTTTTGTAGAAGAATGCCTACTGTAATGGAAATATTTTCTCTCTTATCTTTTCCCTTTTTAGTTTTGGTCCCATGGTAATTATTCCTTGTTCTATTTATTTGGCCATTAAGGACAATGTCCAGTTTAAGTGTGGGGGAGTGGTTAGATTGAGAATTCTTCCATGCTTCATTCTTGGAATTCTTCTATGCTTCATTCTTTTATACTTTATTCTTCTTGTGAGCAAAATTTTCAAAAAATTTTCAGCTTTTTAGTTAACTTTCAAGATGTATTTTTAATGCATGTCTTTGTGATAGATCATAGAGCATATGTTATATGTCAATTGTGGCTTATGCATGACTTTTTGTACACACTTGGACTAAGTAGTTCTTGATCAAATGCTGTACATTATTCTTGAACCTGTTTTAATGCTAAAATTCATTGAGCATTCTAGAACTTACTTGAATACTTCTTGAGGTGAAATAAGAAAGACATTCATGATTTAACTTAGGGATGACGGTAATAGGTCTTCTTTGGATAGTTTGAACTTTTCAAGCCTATCTATTTTATATTATCCCTAGTGCCTATTTTAAGCCAAAAGTTGTCAATTTCTTTCTTTAAACCCGTTATCATACTTTGTCCATTACTTCTTTCTGAGAGTTTGATAATTCTTCCAAATCTTTGATTGCTCTAGATGGATACAAGTACAAGTAAGGGAGTTATGAGGGGGCAAGCGTGTATAACTGTCATGACTTGTTACTTTCAGTCATGCATCATTGTTGAGTGGAGTTGTGGAAGGAGAAAAGAAAAAAAAAAGAGAAAAGAAAACTTGAGAAAAACAAAAAGCTGCTAGAAAAGTTTGAAAAGAAAAGAAAATTGAAAAACAAACAAAAGCAGCATTTGTAAGGCTGAAAAAGGAAAAAGAAAAGCTGAAAGAGAAAGAGTAGAAGAGAACAGGAAGAATGATTGATTGAGAGCTGGAATAAGACTTGCTGAATTTTTTGATACTCGTGTGCAAAATGAGTGATGAGTTAAGATTATTGAAGAAGAAAAAAGAATGCAAGATTTGCTTGAACTATACTATAATTGCCATATAAGGTCATGGGTTTTGATTGATTTAGGAATAGGAAAGCAAGAACAGTTTGGAATTTCTTTGTATGTTTGGTTTATCCTTTTCTTGCAAACTCTCATCCTTTTTAATATTTTATTTTCCTAAATCCTTCATTTGAAAGCTACATTACAAGCCCTTTAGCCTTACATTATAAGCTTAAAAGTCCTACTTGACCTAAATAGAATCATGTTATGTCTCGGATTAGTGGAGAGAGTGTATGAAAAGTAAACTTATGGAATGCATATTCTTTTTGAACTAAATTCTTTCCAATGGTTTGAGAATACTGTTAAGTGTTGAGATGGTTCTACTAGTCATTATTCACTTACACAAGTCTTGCATTGGTCATGAAAGATATAGTAGCTTATGTTTTGTTGTCTTGAATAAAGAAAGTATTGAAGAGATTGTTTTGAAAGTAATTAAGTCATTTTTTGTGAAACCTTGTATTTTTCCTACTTGTCTTTGATATTTTGCTTGAGGACAACCAAAAAGTTAAGTGTGGGGAAATGTGATATAGCCTAAATTAGTCATATATTTCATAGTTATTTGAGGCTATTTTGTGATACATTTTATTCAATAACTAGTTATATTCATTCATATTGGAGATTGTACCTTTGGAAAGGTATTTTATGCTTTATTTCAGATTTTAGGGGTAAAATAAGACAAAAATGTCACAAAATATAATTGAGGTTACGCCGGACAGTACAGAGGAACCAGCGCTGGTCACATGCTGTTGCCACGCATTTTGAGGCAAAAAAATCTGTGAAACGGAGCATAACAGAACTAAACCGGCGCCCATTGGGAGGCTGGAACTGGCGCTGGCTGCACTCTGGAAAGGATGGCATGAAAATCAAGGAAAATCAAGGAACGACTTGAGAAATAGATCACAACCGGCGCCGGTCGTAGACATAACAGTCGGTGCCGAGGTGGTGCCTTGATTTTCGCACGTGATTTTTGGTAATTTATAGAGTTTTAGTATTTTCCTACTTCTAGTCAGCCAAGAACCCTAAAGCAACGATTTTAAGCACTTCTAAAGCCTATAAATAAAGGAAAAACACAAGAGAAAGGGGAAAATTCATAGATCATAACATCAAATCACTCAAATCAAGGAGGAATTCTATCAATTCAAAGAGGGTTGTGCAAGAGAGTCTTTAAAGGAAGAAGAAAGAGGCTTGTCTCTGAGTGCTTTCTTTTACTTTGTTTTCTTTTTCTTGAACGATGATGTATTAATTATTTTATTATAATTTGACATTGTTTTAGATATTCATGATTTTTAGAGTTATTTGGTCTTTTGATTAATTGATTGTTCTTCTTGGTATTTAATTACTTGTGCTTATTATGAGATTAATTGGTTGTTCTTTCCATTAACTTACTAGACCAAAGGGGTTGATAGTGGTTTCAATTTATTGATTTCATATTTATTAGCTATTAACTTACTAGACCAAAGGGGTTAATTGCTGAGAATTGAGTAATTAAATGTTAATTGATGTTTGCCAGACCAAGGATTTATTGATTAATTTCATGCTTTAAATTTGCCAAACCAAAGAAATTTAATCAAGGACTATGTTTAATGCACCTTTTAGGTAAATTAGTTGAGATAGACCAAGTAATGTTAATTTATCTGGAAGATAGTGAATTCATGGATTGACCAAAGAAATGAATATATCTTAATCCTTTATGATGCCAAGAAAATGATTAGTTATGATAATGGTTAGGTACTTTAAGATTACGTTTGTCAAAACAATGGTTTAAGTTACATAATTCTCCATCCTTGACATGTATATATCCTTTTATTTTATTTCGTTTTGTTTTATTTTTCTTTTCATTATTTTTTACTTTATTGAGTCGGCTAAATAATGAAAGAAAATGGATTAATGCATACTTGTTCCTTGAGGATCGACACTCATTTGAACCCTATGCTATGTTAATGATGAGTACTCTTGCTCATATGTGTAATTTGGGATTAACTTTTTAATTTAAACTTGATTGAGAATGTACTTATTTTTATATGATTTTTATACCAAAATCCAAAAACATCAAAGCCACTACCAAGCTAACAACACTACATGAAAGGTGCTTGAGTCTGGATTCTGTTGGCCCCACATCATTCAAAAATGCCCATAGGTTTGTTCAAAGTTGTGATCGGTGTTTACGCACAGGTAACATTTCTAAATCTAATGAGATGCCATTAAAAAATTTTCAAGCTTGTGAAGTATTTGATTGTTGGGGGATAGACTTCATGGGACCTTTTCCTAATTCTTTGGGTAATAAATACATTTTCATAGCAGTGGATTACGTTTCTAAGTGGGTAGAAGCACAAGCTTTACCAATTAATGATGCAAGGGATGTGGTAAAATTTCTGAAAAAAACTTTTCACCCGTTTTGGTGTGCCTAAGGTGCTCATTAGTGATAGGGGGACTCATTTTTGTAATACTCAAATGGAAAAAGTTCTCAAACATCTAGGAGTGAACCATAGGTTTACCACCCCCTATTATCCCCAAACAAGTGGACAAGTTGAAGTGGTTAATAGGGAAATCAAAAGAATCTTGGAAAAAATCGTTAACCCTACTAGGAAGGATTGGAGTCTAAAATTAGATGACACTCTTTGGGCATATAGGACAGCTTTTATGACACCAATTGGCACAACTCCTTTTCAGTTAGTTTATGGAAAAGCATGTCATTTACCTGTTGAGATTGAGCATAAAACTTATTGGGCTATAAAACAAGTTAACCTTGATCTTGAGTCAGCTGGAAAGTCAAGGTTGCTCCAACTCACAGCCTTAGAAGAGTTGCGCGAGGATGCTTATGAGAATTCAATGCAGTATAAAGAGAAGGTCAAAATATTTGAAATCAAGGTGGTCGGGACCATACACGGTAAGTAAAATATTCCCCTTTTGGAACCCTTGAAATTACTCACCCCACTGGGCGCACTTTCAAAGTCAATGGCAATTAAGTGAAACGCTATGTTGATGAAATTCTTTGCAACACAGATCAGGTGGATATGCTTTTTGACATTGCAGAATAAAACTTCTTGGGTTATCTTGACTGCTTTTTTTTGTACTATATGTTTTTCTTTTTCATACTATTTTCTTTACTTTTTGCTTATTTTTCTTTTCTAGTTTTTATGCTTTGGTGTGTTTCTTTTGTGTATTTTTCTTTCTAGGTATTTCAACAATGCACATTTCTACTGGAATTCAACTCTTTTATGGGAGAATACACAATGCAATGGAAGTATGTTCTTTCTTCTCTTTTCCTCTTTATTTTTGGTCCTGTGGCAATATTTTCTTGCTCTATTTGTTTGGCCATTGAGGACAATATCCAGTTTAAGTATGGGGGAGTGGTTAGAATGGGAATTCTTCTATGCTTCATTCTTCTTGAAATTCTTTGAACTTTGGAATTCTTCTATTCTTCATTCTTCTTCATTCTTTGAACCTTTTGAGCAAAATTTTCATTTTTTATTTTTTATTTTTTAAGCTTTCAAAATGTATTTTTAATGCATATCTTTGTGATAGATCATAGAGCATATGTTCTATATCATTTGTGGCTTATGCATGACTTTTTGCACGCACTTGGACTAAGTAGTTCTTGATCAAATACTTTACAATATTCTTAAACCTGTTTTTCTGCTAAAATTCATTGAGCATTCTAGAACTTACTTGAATACTTCTTGAGGCAAAATAAGAAAGACAGTCATGATTTAACTTATGGATGACGATAATAGGCCTTCTTTAGATAGTTTGAGCTTTTCAAGCCTACCTATTTTATATTATCCCTAGTGCCTATTTTGAGCCTAAATTGTTAATTTCTTTCTTAAACCCGTTGTCATACTTTGCCCATTACTTCTTTTTGAGAGTTTGATTTACCTTCCATATCTTTTATTGCTCTTGATGGATAAAAGTACAAGTAGAAGAATTATGAGAGAGAATGGTTGTGTAAATGTCATGACTTGTTACTTTTAGTCATGCATCATGTGTTGAGTTGGAGTTGTGAAAGGAGAAAGGAGGAACAAAATGAAAAATTGAGAAAAATAAAAGCTGCTAGAAAATGTTGAAAGAAAAAAGTGAGAAACAAACAAAAGTAGCATTTGAAAATAAGAGAAAAAGAAAATAAAAGCTGAAAGAAAAAGAAAAAAAGAGCATAGGAAGAATGTTGGTTGGGTTGGAATAAGAATTGCTGAAATTTTGATGATCTTATCCAATATGATTGATGAGTTGAGAACTATTGATGAAAAGAAGAATGTAAGATTTGCTTGAACTGTAATATGATTGCTATACAAGGTTATGGGTTTTTGATTAGTTTTGTAATAGGAGAGCAAGCAAAGTTTGGAATCTATTGGTACATTTTGTTTATCCTTTTCTTGCAAACTCTCATTTTCTTTGATATTTGATTTTCCTATATCCTTCGTTTAACAGCTACATTACATACCCTTTAGCCTAACATTACAAGCTTAAAAGTCCTACTTGACCTAAGTAGAATCATGATATGTCTCGGATTAATGGAGAGAATGGATGAAAAATAAGCTTATGGAATGCATATATATATATATTGAACTAAATTCTTTCCAATGGTTTAAGAATGATGTTAAGTGTTGGGATGGTTCTACTAGTCATTCTTCACTGACATAAGTCTTGCATTTGTTATGAAAAATATAGTAGCATATGTTTCGTTGTTTTGAATAAAAAAAGAATTGGAAATATTATTTTGAAATTGATTCAGTGATTTTGGAGTCCTACTTATGTTTTTCTACTTGTCGTTGATACTTTGCTAGAGGACAAGTAAAGAGCTAAATGTGGGGGAATGAGATAGGGCCTAAATTAGTCATATATTTCCTAGTTATTTGAGTCCATTTTTTGATACATTTTGTGCAATAACTGGTCATATTCCTTCATATTTAAGATTTTACCATTGGAAAGGTATTTTGTGCATTATTTCAGATTTTAGGGATAAAATAAGGCAAAATCGTCGCGGAGCAGAATAGAATCGGCACTGGCTAGGACAGGATAGGCGGCGCCGGCCACGTGTTGTTGGCACGCACTTTGAAGAAATGAAAAATCAATGAAACAAGGGTTGAACAGAACACAGCCGGCACCGGTTGGTAGCCTAGAGGTGGTGCCGGCTACGACCTAGAAGAACTTGGTATGAAAATCGAAAAAAATTGACGAACGGACAGAGAGACAGAATGCAATCGGCACCGGCCCTAGGCAGCACAAGCGACGCCAGCTGTGCATTGGTACAGAGGCGGTGCCTCGATTTTTGTGTGCATTTTTGGCAATTTTTGTAGTGTTCGTATTTGCCTACTTCTATTCGGCCAGAAATCCTAGAGGTACGAATTTAGGCATTTCTAAAGCCTATAAATAGAGGAAAAACACAAGTCAAAGGAATGAATTCAAGGTGTAAAACACAAAAATCACTCAAGTTCAAGAAGGAATTCATCAAATCAAGGAGGATTGTATAAGAGAGTCTATGAAAGAAGAAAAATGAGGCTTGTCTATGAGTGCTTTCTTTTACCTTTGTTTTTTTTTTCTTGAGCAATGATATATTAATTATTTTATTGTAATTTGACATTGTTTTCGGTATTCATGATTTTTAGAGTTACTTTGATCTTTTGATTAGTTGATTACTATTCTTGGTATTTAATTACTTATGCTGATTACAAGATTAATTTGTTGTTTCTTTCTATTAACTTGCTTGGAAAAAAGGTTGATGGTGGTCTCAATTCATTAATTTCATATTTGTTGTCTATTAACTTGCTTGGAAAAGGGGTTAATTGCTAAGAACTGGGTAATTAAAGGTCAATTGATGTCTGCTAAGATATGAATTCCTTGGTTAATTTCATGCTTTAAATTTACCAGGATATGGGGATTTAATCAAGAATTGCGTTTAATGCATCTTTTGGGTTAATTAGTTGAGATATGATATGTTATGCTAATTTGTCTAGAAGATAGTGATTTCATGGATTGGAAAATAAGTGAATTTATCTTAATCCTTCATAATGCCAAGATAATGATTATTTATGATACTGATTGGATACTTTAAGGTCATGTTTATTAAAATAATGGTTTGAGTTACATAATTCTCCATCCTTGACATGTATATATTCTTTTATTTTATTTTATTTTATTTTATTTTTTATTCTTTTTCACTTTATTGAGTCGATTAAACAATGAAAGAAAAGTAATTATTGCATACTTGTTCCTTGTGGATCGATACTCGTTTTAAACCCTGCTATGCTTAATAATGAGTACGCTTGGTCATATATGTAATTTAGGGTTAATGTTTTAATTTAAACTTGATAGGGAATGTGCTTATTTTTATATGATTTTTTATACCCAAATTCATACAAATCAATTATCCACAAATAATTTTTGAGAATAATACTTTTATTAATACAATTCAAAATTTTATCAAAAGTTTAGTCTAAGAGGGCATACAACCCACAATCTCCCACTTGCACTCTAAAACTAAGTGAGTCCATAAGTGCCTACCGCTATAGCATCTAAGTGTCTTTTACAGACTCTCTTAGCCAAAGCCTTAGTGAAGGAATCTGTTAGATTGTTCTCCGAGGTAATCTGTTCCACAACCACTTCTCATTTCTGGATGAAATCTAGGATAAAGTAGTACTTCCTATCAATGTGCTTCCCCTTTTTGTGGTTACCTTGTTCTTTGGATTGTGAAACCACACCAATATTGTCGCAATACATCACAATCGATCTGTCCATCTATGGCGTAACTCCTAGTTCTAGTAGGAACTTCCGAAACCAAATTAAATTCTTGGATGCCTTCGAAGCTACACATACTCAACTTCTATGGTTGAGTCAGCAATGCAAAATTGCTTGATTCTCTTCCAATAAATGGCTCTCTAGGCAAGATGAAGACATATCCATAAGTGGATATTTTCTCATTCTTATCCACCTAGAAGTTTGAGTCTGTGTATCATGTAGGAACCAAGTCATCTACCCTATAAACTAGCATATAATCTTTCATACTTTTAAGATACTTAAGAATATGCTTTATAGCCTGACAATGAATCTTCCCCAAGTTTGACTGATATCTACTAACTAAGCCTACGGTAAAGCATATAGCAGGGCTAGTACATAGTATGGCATACATGATGCTTCCCATAGCTGAAGCATATGGAATCCTACTCATTTTATCTTTTTCTTTTTATGATTTTGGACAGTCCTTTGAGTAAAAAGACAACCCATATCTGCAAGGTATCAACTCTTCCTTGCATGAATCCATGCTGAACTTGACCATCATCTTGTCAATGTATGTGGTTTAGAATAATCCTAACATTCTCTACTTCCTATTTTTAAGAAGCTTTATCTTGAGAATGTAATTGGCTTCTCCCAAGTCCTTTATACTAAATTGACTAGATGGCCAAACCTTAGTAGATGGAAATGTCCCTACATTATTCTCAATGAGTAGAATTTCATCCACATATAGTACAAGAAAAATAACATTTATACCTTCCAGTTTACTGTACATACATAGTTCATCCTCATTTTGAATGAAACTGTAATATTTTGCAGTCTCATCAAAATGAATATTCCATGCTCTGGATGCTTACTTATGTCCATAAATAGATTTCTTAAACTTTCAAACCATATGCTCTTGGCCTTCAACACTAAAGCCTTCTGGTTGGAATATATAGATGTCATTACTAAGATGGCCATTTAAAAATGCCATCATAACATCCATTTGCCATATCTCATAGTTATAATAACATGCAATGACAAGGAAGATACGGATGAACTGAAGCATGGCTACTGAGGAAAATATTTCCTCATAATCGATACCTTCTTGCTGAGTATACCCTTTCGCCATAAGCCTAATTTTAAAGGTTTTCACCTTCCCATCCACTCCTATCTTTCTCTTGTATATCCATCTACACATAATCGGTTTTATCCCTACAGGTGATGCTACAAGATCCCAAACTTGATTGAAGTACACATACATAAACTCAGCTATCATTGCTTTATGCCATAAATTTACATTGGCATCTGTAGTAGCCTCCTCGTATCTAGTGGGATCTTGTTCCTGATGGTTGTGGATTGCGTCAAAAGCCTCTCCAGTCCATATTTCTGGGACATTAGATATCCTCTCACTACGACGAAGCTTCATTTGTACAAGTTCCTGAGGCTGTGCCTCTTCTTGTTCTATAATTGGGTTAAAAGAAGTCGATTCAAAAGATAACTTCTTCTCGAGTTCTAACTTTGTTGAACCTTTAATGGATGTACTTTGATCATCTTCTAAATATCTAACATTAGTACTCATAAGTACTTTTTGCTCATTGGGATGATAAAAGTAACCACCTTTTGTTCCTTTTAGATACCCAACAAAATAGCATAATTCTGATCTTGATTCTAACTTGTCTCCCCTGATCAGTACATAAGCTGGACATCCACATATCTTGAGATAATTTAGATTAGGATTATGCCCAGTCCACATCTCATAGGGCATCCTAGTTACTGACTTGGAAGGCACCATGTTCAGAATATAAGTCGTTGTTTCCAAGACATATCCCCAAAAGGACACTGGAAGAGTAACATGAGACATTATACTTTAGACTATTTCCATTAATGTCATGTTCCTTCTCTCAGCTACTCCATTCTGCTGGGGTGTTCTCGGTGCAGAGAGTTGGGATACTATTCCATGATGTACCATGTAGTTTTTGAATTCACCGAAGAGGTACTCTACACCACGATCCGATCATAAGGTCTTGATTAGTTTACCTGTCTGACGCTCCACTTCAACCTTAAACTCTTTGAATCTGTTAAAAGATTCAGACTTGCATCTCATCACATAAAAATAACCATACCTAGTCAATCATCTATGAAGGCGATAAAGTACTCGAACCCCCCTCTTGCTGGTATAAACAAAGGACCACACACATTAGTGTGAACAAGATTCAGTGTTTCCTTGGCTCTATCCGCCTTTTGGGTAAAGGACCTTTTGGTCATTTTTCCCATAAGACATGATTCATACTGAGGCTAATTTTCCAATCTCAATGCGCCCAAAGGCCAATCATGGATTAACCTCTGAATCCTAGTTGAGTTATTTTGACCCAATCTTAGATGGTAAATATATGAATCATTGATATTTGTATTTCTCTTCTACTTTAAAGGTTTAGATTGAGCGTTATTTAATTTATTGTTAATAGGATTAACGAATAATAGATTCCCATACATGTGCCCAATACATAAAAATTCTCTATATCTACTGATAGTTACACCAGAATGGAAAGAGACACAATATCCTTGATTTATTAGTTTTGCAACTGAAACCAAATTCTGTCTAAAATTAGGAACAGATAAAACATCCTTCAATATAACTATTCTATTACAATCTAAAGCAAGTTCCATTTCTCCTACTGTAAGAGCCCAAACTTATGCTCCATTTCCCACGCGTAGTCCATGTTCATTCTTATGGAGTCTTCCAATCTTTCTAAACCCCTGCAAGAAGTTTTAGATATGATAGTGGCTCCTGAATTAACAATTCAAGTGGAAATTGATCCAACCATTGATATGGACTTTAAATAGTAAACATTACCTTTGGGGTTTTTCTTGGCTAGAAGATTTGTACACTCCTTTTTTCAGTGTCTCTTCTTTCCACACTTGGAGCACTTATCCTTAGGTTTGCCTTTGGGTTGGGACTTGGGCTGGTGTACTGCATTACCTTTCTTCTTCTTGAACTTTCTGGGTTTAGGCCTAATTCTTGAAGAAGAAGCCATTGTAGCCCTTGCTATGATTAATATATTATTCAAAATTTGCCGAGCCGAGGAGGCGCTAGGGCCCGGCTGCGGCTTGCAAGCCGTAGCTAGGCCTAGGCCCCCACCTTATCTCTAGGCAGTTCGAGCCGCGGCTCCACAACTGCTCTGTGGCTCGGGCTTCTTCCTTTTTCTTTCTTTTTTTTTTTTTTTGTTTCTTCTGCGATTTTTTCTCAAATAGCTTCTGCAATTCTCTTCGCAATCATAATAGCTGGCTTTCTTGCTATAGATTTTCATCAAAAACAAAAACCACATCCGTTTATACCCTTTAAAATTGGTTTAACGCAATTGCTAAGCAAAAACATTAAATTTACAAAGCTTCCTAAACCTCAATTGCAAGGTGTATAGAGTTCTATCCTATACCAAAACAGCTAAGGTTCACAAGCATTAAATCACACATTTATATGGCCAATTTATTAACTAGCATGCATGCTTCCTAAGCTTTGCAAAGCTTCATCCTTTTGATACCAATTGAAGCTATGAAAACAACAAAGACAATGCATGTGCGGAAAAACAGAAGCCAGAAAAAGAACAACAGCATAGAGCACACAGCAGAGAAACTTTTAAAAATTTATACCTCTGTGCGACATTAATTTCTTTGGCCGTGAAGGATGCGATTGGACCACAAGAATAGCTTCTCCACGTGATGGCGATTCCAAGATTGTTGATGACTCTGCAATTCGCCTACTTCACCTCACTTGCTTGAACACCAATGCTTCTTAAGAACTCAGAATATTCCACTGCCTATTACTTGTTGGTGATACAACTTAGGCAAGGAAAACCGCAGTCTCAAACACACTTCTTGATTCTTTACTATTGATTAGCAAAATTAAGAGAACAAAAAGAAGAGAAAAACGAACAAGAGAGAAGAAGGAGAATAGGCCTCTAGGTTTTATTTCTTTCGTGTGTATCCTTAGTGTATACAAAACACACGACTTCCTCTAATGATAATCAATATACCGGGGTTTTGATATTTCAAAACATCTAGAGGCTAAAAAAAAAAACCCTTTTATTTTTTGTTTAGGCTTTTGGGCCTTTAATGATTTATTATTTTTTTAGAGCTAATAGGACCAAAATAATAACTATTAATTCTTTATTTCTTGGGCCTATAAAAATAAACTAGTAAATAATTAAAGAACCCAAATGAACTAAAATGATTATTTAAGCCTTTTTATCTAGTTTAGGCCTATGTTAATTTTCTAATTATTCAATCTCGGCTTAGGTTCTGAAAAATTAATTAACTAATTAAACTAAATAATAAATATAATTTAATTTCTCTCGTTCTTTTATTTTATTCTAGTCTAAAAATAAATTAATTAGGACTTACGAGCTATTCCGAAGACCAAAAAGATACATCGCCTTGGCTACTAAAATGACTAAAATACCTCTGCTACATAAATAGTTTTATTTTACATTATAATTATTTCCTAATATCACCATAAGAAAATATTAACCTCAAGGACAATACTGCATTAGCTATGTCTTCGACCTACAGGTGAAATGAATAAAATACTACTCTACACATCACCGTGCATTTAGAGAAGAAAACGTGTACTAATACCTCTATAAAAGACATCTACCATCTTTAGGCTTCTAGTCTAATGATCCACAATTTCTTGGAATATTTTTGCTTTCTAAGGGAACTACCCTAAAGCAAATATCCAAGTCATGTTCCCCAAAACCCTGGTTAATTATATTATTCGGACAACCACAAGGAGCGATATAGTGTAAAAACTATGTTATACAAGTCTGTCTTAACTAACTAGTTACATATATCCAATATACAAAAATATCAGTCTTGCTAAAGAACATCAACTATAGTATGTCAAACCATACGCTTCCAGTTTCGTTAGACCACCAACTCATACTCAAGTTGTGGAGTACAAGTCCACATTGTAGTAATAGTAATCTAGGTTCTACCATATAGTACTTTTACAAACCACTGCGACAGCTCCAGTTTTACGTATTTGGAATACGCTTGTGTTATGAAATGAGAGGACTACTCATTCGCTAAAGGTAAGTCATTCTATCATTAGAATTCATAACACAATAACTTTACCATGATGAGATTTTCATTTTCATCATTCGGTTAAGAATAATAGTTTATGTGTTAAGTAATCCATGGTCCTATACCTTACTGTGAAAGACATCCATTCACATGAACCATTACTTAAACATAATGAGTGTTTTCTAATGAAAAAATGTGCACAAAAGTAAAGAAGTACACACAGATAGTTTCTGAGAATAATACTTTTTTTAATACGAGTTCAAATTAAATCAGAAACCTAGTCAAAGAGGGCAAACAACCCAACAAGTACAACATTCTCCAATAGATTAAAATTGCAAAAGATTGAAGGTTAGCTAATTTATTAGCCAATTAAATTTCAATTGTAATCTTGCAATTTTACTTTTGTGTCTTGGTTGACCATAAAATTATTTTTTATTTTGCAGTTTTTACCATATTCTTTTTTTGAATTGTGTATCATTCATGGTAACATGCCATGTAATTTGCATTAAAATCTCTCTAGGTACTATTTTGTTATGCATAAATTTTATTTTTTAAAATAAATTAAGTTTGTAATGGTTAATTTTTTTTAAACCTTTGGCCTCCCATATTAGCCCATTAGTAAAATTAATGTTTGCTTCAAGCCATTTTAAATGGTATCCCCATAGGAAGGCTATATTATATTGGTTACCACATTGAGTCCTTAATATTTTTTCTCTTATTTTTACAAACTTAATTCATTCATAATTACCCTATAGGTGGTGGTTGGATGAAAATTAATATATATATATATATATATATATATATATATATATCAATATAGGGGTTATACACTTAAATCAAAGACATTACAAGGACTTCCTATAGAATATCTAAATAATGTCTATGATAGCTAAAATATTAATGACACTAAAACAAATGTTGCCATTAGATGCAAGAGATACTAATTTTAGTGGGAGGGCCTAGACTTAACTGTAAGTTACATTCTTATCTCTTATAGAAGTACATGTTACTTTAGGGTTTTAGGTTGCAGATCCTGGCCTGCCGATTAGTCACACTATTTTCTCCTATAGAGGTGCATATTACTTTGGAGTTTTAGGTTATCGTAATTTGGTAGTAATTTTTATTACTGCTTAAATTATTATCATAATATTTTGATCACACATTATGGTATGATATTAGCACATATATTTTATTTTATTTTATTTCAAAAAATGACTGCTAATAATTTTTCCGTAATCTTAGAAAAGAACCTGTTGGTTGGAGAAAATTTTACTGATTATAAATGGAATCTTATAATCGTACTCACTGCCGAGAAGCTAAAATATGCGCTAACTGAATTATGTCCTCCTAAGCCAACTAATCTGTCCACGTCCGAACAAAGGGCGGCTTATGAGAAGTGGTTAAGTTCTGATGAGATAGCTCGTGGCTACATTTTGAGATTTATCTCAAATATGTTGCAGCAAAAACATGAGAACATGGTAACCACTTCAGATATCATGAAAATCCTCCAGTAAATGTTTAAGCACAAAGGACATCAAGCTCGTCAATAAGTAGCAATAAGGTGCATAATGAATATGTGCATGAAACTTGGAATGCTCGTGAGAAATAATATGTTAGAATTGATCGCTTAGTTTAACATGGTCGAGATCTTAGGGCCGAAATTAAGCCCAAGACTCAGGCCAACATTGCTCTGGAAACACTTCTAGAAATGTTCTTATAGTTCATGGTTAGTTATAACATAAACAAGGTGGAAATGTCTCTTACAGAGTTGATGAAGAGCTTGAGAGCACCGAAACAAAACCAAAACTAGAAAGTGGCAACGCTCCTATTGGGGCTTATAGTAGATCTTCCTTTTCTAGGCCCAAAGGTAAATGAGGAAATAAGAGGAAGCAAAATAACAAAAATGAGCCTAAGCAATAGATTAAGAAGGTAAAAATGGATGAAAAGCCCAAAGGCAAATGTTTCCCTTACATGCAAAAAGGATATTGGAAGTCTCAGTGTTTGAATTACTTTGTTAAATGCAATCAGGGTACTGGTGAGTTATCCTACAATTAAACTTGTTTAGTGATTACAAATACTTGGATAGTAGATTCTGGAGCCACTAATCATGTTCACAATTCATTGTAGGGGTTCCAAATAACCAAACATCTCAATAAACGAGAGTATACTCTAAGGGCTTGTGCACATTAGTGATATCAACAAGAGCTATTGGAGATGTGTAACTTTATTTTGATAATAAATATTTAGTTTTGAAAGATAGTTAATATGTTCCCGACAATTATTGAAATTTGGTTTTAGTATCTTTGTTATTCAAACAAAAACATTCTATTAATTCTTACAGATTTTCAATAGAGATATTTTTGAATTCCTTGATATATCATGGAAACATAAATCAAGATCTATAAATTTCAAGACCTAGCAATAGTTTGTTATATCATACTGAATCTAACAAACGCATTAAGTTCTCTACTACTAATGAGACCCCATTATGGCATCTTAACTTGGTCATATTAAACTAATCAAGATTCAAAAACACGTAAAAGATAGTCCTTTAAGTGACTTTTTGTAGGTTAAAATGACCAAAAGATCCTTTTCTTGAAAAGTAAATAGAGCCAAGGAAGTCCTAGAATTAGTGCACTCTAATGTATATGGACCAATAAGTATCCAAGTTAGAGATGGGTATGAGTATTTTATTACTTTTATGGATGATTACTAAAGATATGGATATGTTTACCTAATGACTGATAAGTCTAATGGCTTAGAAAAATTGAAAGAAATTAAGACTCAGGCTGAGAAGTAGTTGGGTAAGAACATTAAGACACTTTGACCAGACCGAAGTAGAGAATATCTATCCCATAACTTTAGATCATACTTGTCAGCAAATGAAATTTTATCACAACTAATTGCACCAGGAACTCATCTACAAAATGGAGTTGTAGAAAGGATAATCAAGACCTTGTTAGACATGCTCAGACTAATACTTGGTTTTTCTACACTAATTATATCTTTTTAGGGAAATGCTATACAAACTGCGATATATATATTGAATATGATTATATCTAAATCTATCCCTAAGACTCCACTAGAATTGTGGAATGGTCAGAAGCCTAATTTAACAAGTCTTTATTTGTTAAACACAGAAAGACTTGATTTATAATTAAATTCGAAATGAATTATATGCGATCTAAAATAAATTTGGGTAATTTATTTTATTGAGATTGCCTTGATTTTGTTGAAGCCTATCTTTGACTTTGGTAATAAAATTAAGGCTATATTTTGATATATTGGATTGAACCATAGATGTTAAGTTTGTGGAATGGGCCATACATATTAAACAATTTGGGATTGTCTTGCATAACACCTTAATCTTGAGGAAATAATGATATATATTTATTAATTTCAAGTTCTTTAAGTTACCAATGAGTGAGATTAATTTAATAATGAATATCTTGGTATTTTGAGAATTAAAGTAAAATAAATATGGAATAATTATTCTGCAATATGGAATCCACCTTCTTTAATAGGTAAAATCATTTCCTCATGAGTTCTCTTCAGAGACAATAGAATCTGAGCTCAATTATTCAATAGTGTCAATTGAATTCAATTTTGAAGTGTGACGTGGTCATATTGTACTCTCAAATTGAAGATGAGAATCGAGGATTTAAATGAGGGACACTTTGGTCATATCGCTCCATTCATAGTATTTTGTTGATTAACGGGGGTAATTTGTTAGATCAATTAATCATAGAATGAAATTATTAACTCCAATAATTTTGAATTGTCTAACAGTGTAGTTATGTTATTTTAGTAGAGTAGAATATAATTAGTGAATTATTCTAGGTCTGCAAAAGAATTTATTATAGCTTAGTCTACTTGTATCCGGTTAGGTCTCGTCAGTGGCTCCTAATTATTAGACAATAATAAATTATAAATATTTTTATTTTCTTAATGAAAATTGCAATAAACAAAAACCGTATTTGAAATTGAATAGGATAAGTGGAGATAGTTGCACCCAACTATGCTTGTCTTGTTCTATTAGGATTCGTATTTGATATTGTGACAAATATACAGAGATAGTTGGAAATAGCCAATTATATACATTGGTTTTGGACACTATATCAAGGTTATATGAGAAACAATGTTCTCTCAGTTTTGTGTGAGTTCACCCTCTACAAAGAAATAGAAAAATACAATAAATAATTTTTCGGTCCTAGGAGATTACATTGAAGAAGTTTGGAGGTTTAGAGTATTACAAAAGGCCATAAGCTTCTCGGATAGTATTTTAGAAGACGATATCGACATAGATATGATTTGTTTCTCATGTGTTTGTAAGGTTTAATCTGTTAATACATAAATATATCGATCTTTTTCCTAATAATGTGATTATATGAATTTATAAGAACCCATAGGTGGTGCAGAAATGCACATCTTCTCTAACATAGCTGCCATCAAATCTGTAAGTGTGAAATTTCACTATCTAATCATCTGTTGATGCAAGTCCCTGTGCTTGCCATAATGATTGCAAAGTCTGTGCTAGCCCTATGCCTGCCATATCAATATAGAGGTTATGCACTTAAATTAAAAACATTACAAGGACTTCCTATAGAATATTTAAATGATGTCTATGAAAGCCAAAATATTGACAACGCTAAGACATATAATGCATTTAGATATAGGACATATTAATTTTATTGGGAGGGTCTATGTAACACCCCACTACCTATGCCCCATTAGGGCGGGGATGTCGCCCTATCCACGGACAAGGGGTCTTTATAACTAGGACATACAAAATAAAATAAAAAAAATACTTCAAAATTAAGCTTATAACAACCCAGCAATATATGAACAAATTCAAAAAAAATTGTCTGATACTGTGTCTCAAAAGAAATACATAGGAGAATTAACAATAAATCTTCAAGACATAGGTAATACTCTAGCTAATAACCTTCATTGCAGGATCGACCTGAAAACATGGTATAAAAGGTGGTGAGATATAAATCTCAATAAGCCCGTGTGTGCTTTGAGTGTTTCAGGTAAAACAATTCATGCATGCAAGTTGTAAAAGTTTTATAAAAGAAAGTGTTGGCAAGCATTAAATAAATGTCATAAATGAAGAGTGGTTTTTTTTCCCAAAACATACATGTGCACCATAAATACAATCACTCAAAAGAGGTAGCCATGGCACCACACTTCATGCACCATGACAATATAACGATCAGAATGCCACACGTTGAGCATACTGACACAAGGTAGGTGTACAGCCTACCGGGTAAGATACTTCTCCATCTCTGCACCCAAACTTACTGGTTGTCCACTCTGAAAACACACAGTCACTTGACTGAACTTGCTAGCTCAGACCGGTAAGACCTACAGGACTGGCATCCTATCCAGGAAGGACTCACCCCTCAGAGGTGGACACCTACTGAGAGACTTACCCTATCCCTTCAAAGACTAATCCTAGTAGTCCACCCTTATTGAGTACTCAATGTTGTTTGTCCCACTCAGGACAAAATGATCATACAATGAATCACTTGAAAATAGCAATTAAGGTTTCTAAAATTCTTGTAAAAGTTGGGTTTTTAGAAAAAGTTTAGTGTTTGTGTGTAAAATTGCTTGTTTAATTTCAAATGATTTGCATGACTGAAATAAAAAGAAAAATTGTCCTTAATTGCCTTTACAGAACAAATGCTCGTATACATTGAGTTTGACCTACCACATTAACTTTGGTCTTTAAATGACTCCTTGCAGAAACTTACCTGATCTTTTTCTCTTCTTGGTTTCAAAAGTCTTCCAAGGTCAACCTAACCCCGCCTAGGGTAAACACAAGGTATAAGATAACATTCGAACCATATCAGCCATACATAAATAATTCCTAGTTCAACTAGTCACAACCACAACTAACCATGACCATAATGTCTTAGGCTTTAATACTAGTCGATAAAGTATTTTATAAAATAAATTTAGCTTGATAAGTTAAAATAAATAGGGGTTATAAAATAAATAATAAGAAGTTATAGTTCCAAATAATAAATTATGAGTATTATTGCTAATAAATAAACTAGTGTTAAATATTGGATAATCCTAAGCCCTAAATAATATTGGTAAATGGTAATATTTAAATAGCATTATTATAAATAATAAATTACACTTAATTTTTAATTAATAATTAATAGATAATAAATAACCAATAAAATTAATAATAAATGAATTATACTTAATTTTTAATTAATAAAGAATAAATAAATTTTGATATAAATAATATTTATGGATATAGGTAAAAGTTTTAGTAAGGCTAGTTATTATGGTCTACAAGGTCATTTGATATTAATTAATTCTAATATTTTATTATTTATTATTATTTTTTTCTAATAAAATATTTTATACATTAAATTGAATAATAATTCTAATTTAATTAATAAAAATTGTTAATAAAAATAATTTTAGAATTAACAAAGAAAATAGTTTTTACCATAATTTCCTATTGTTTGAAAAGATCCATGAACACCTTCCCATATAATAAATAATATACTAATCCATCCATGAACATATACTTGAATCAACATATACTAACACATGGTCAATCTCCTACTAGGCATAATCATAATCGATGGCCTTATTGAAAAATAAGAACATAAAAGCCTAATCACCAATGGTGTCATAATATCTATCATGCATCAAAACATCCATAAATTCCTTTAATCATGATGAGCATATATTGATTCAAAAGGAAAATCCATAAAGCCTAATCATACATTCCAACTCCCATGTCCTAACTTCATCCCCTTCATCCATATACATATACTCAACCCCTACTTTATTTAATCATCCTATCAATATCTAGGAGTCATGATTCCATAAATTAAAAAGGAAGATTCATGGAAATATACTTGATGGATGATTGATTTGATGAAAGCTTCCCTGGTTAGTGAAGATCCACAAGAGCTTGAAAGCCTTTAGTGGTCCGGAAAACAGCTATGGTTGATCAGCACCATTTCGGCCAAGAGAGAGAGAGAGAGAGAGAGAGAGAGAGAGAGAGAGAGAGAGAGAGAGACGAATGACATTAGAAAGAAATATTAGAAGTTGAGTAGAAGAGAAAGAACAAGGAGATTGTTCTTATTTTACCTTTTGGTGTTCTTGGAACCTTCAACAAAAAAGTTAGTTTTGATGCATTCGGAAATTCTACTTTGCATGATTTAGTGTTATAAAGGCCAGAAATGAAGACTATAGGTTGAATATGGATGATCTTAAGTGTTTGGGAGTAATTGGAGGTGTTTAGGATAGGCTTAGGCTTGAAGATAAGAAGTGTGTGTTCTTGGTGTTCTTGATAGAGTTTGAGACTTCAAGAATTGTTAGAATTGTGTTGGTCGAATGGCCTAGTGTAGATGGGAGTTTCGGTTATCAAGAATGAGGGAGAAGATTTTTAGATTTTTTTGAAATTCAAATGGAGGATAATAAGGAGTTGTTTGAGGTAAAAGATTAGTTAATGGAGTTTGTTCATGGAAGGTCTTTTGTTCTTCAATGGTGTAAGGCTGCATTAGCTAGGTTTTAATCAAAGAGTGAAGGGTTGTTCAGTACATAAGGCTGGCCAAAAATGGATTATAATGGTAGAGAATTTTCTGGTTTGATCACTTGCTATAGGAGTGTTTTAATGGAGCAAAAATCTGTAATTTAGTTTGAAGTTTGAATAAGTTTTAGATAGGGTAATCTTAGGAGCTTTTTGAGGTGTGATCATGGAGTCCAAACATTCAAGGTTGGTGTGGAGGCTAAGGTGTTCAGTCCATGGCTGAACAAGGTCTGAATTGCAAAGGTTTGAGTAAAGAATTTCGGCCTTTGCCTTGAGAAAACAAGCTGGAAAATTTATGGATTTTAATGCTTCAAGAATACTTGGAATGGGATGTTTTTGGTGCAGAATTTTCTGCCCTCTTTGGCCCGATTTTGTATCTGGTTCTCAAGGGTGTTTGAAGGTCTTTTAATGGTGGTTCTCCAGCCTTTATCTTGAAGAAAAATAGAGGAAGTTCTAGCTATTCTTATGATTTACTAGAGGCTTCAAATTCCAACTTCAATGCAGCGAAATTACTGAAACAAAATTCTGGTTTTGGAAGGGTTGTGCAGTCCAAAAATTCACTGAATTTTCAGCCTTCAACCTTGCATGAAATGTCCATTTTTCTGGCAGTAATTGGGTAAGAAAGTTGGCTGAAACTTTTGAAAACAACCTTGAAAGAATTTTGGAAATTTTCCAGATTTTCCTTTACCAAAACATGAACAAGATGAAGATGGAGTTTGAAGGAATAGCTATGGTGTTTTCTTTTCCTTGGAATTCCTACCTAATTCTCCTCCCTATTTTCAGCCTCATCAATCCCACAAGAGCTGATTTTTCGAATTCTAATGCTAGGGATTTATCACATAATTTTTGGAATTAAAAATGGACTAATGGATTAAGGATAGTTTAAATTATAAAGATGTTTGGACAAAGCTAGCTAAATTAAAGGGAACAAGAATTCCTCTAGAATTCTTTTTAGAACAAGATCACATGATCAAGACATTACCTTCATGTCTCCCTTAAGACAACATTCCTATCTTTAAGGAATGTAAGAAAATCGAAAATTCAAACATAGTTAAGATAATCATGAATAAAACTTAAGCGATGGGATTTGAACTCAAGACTTTAAAGATTAATTCACAAAGTTCTAACCACTTAACCACACTAACTCTTGTTTTTATTTTTCTCACCCAAATGTTCTTCTTATCTAAACCTCAAGCCTTCTTCCTATTTTGACTTCAAGCAAAATTACCTTTTTACCCTTTCTACCCAACAAGTATAAATAAAGCATCTAACCTATAAACCACAATTCTAAGGCACATAAAATCATTTAAAAATTATATTTTTATGTATGATGACATGATATGCATCTCATCTCCCCTTACTCTAAGGTTGGCTTTAGGTGAGGTTCACAGTCTAGACCTTACTGTAAGTTACATTCTTATCTCCTATAGAGGTACAAGTCACTTTGGGCTTTTAGGTTGTAGAACCTAGCCTACTTGTAAATCACATTGTTATCTCCTAGAGAGGTGCATATTACTTTGGAATTTTAGGTTATCATAATTTATATTAATTTTTATTACTACTTAAAATATTATCATAATACTATGATCACATATGATCATGGTATGATATTAGCACAAATGTTTTATTATATTTAATTTCAGAAAACAACTTCCAACACTTTTTCCCTAATTTGAGCAAAGAACCAGCTGGTTCGAGAAAATTTATTGTAAATGGAATCTCATAATCGTACTCATTGTCGAGAAGCTCAAATATGTGCAAAAAGAACCATGATGTCCTCCTAAGCTAACTGATCTCTCCACGTCCGAACAAAGGGTGCCTTATGAGAAGTGGTTAAGTTTTGATGAGATAGCTCGAGGCTACATTTTGGAATCTATCTCAAATGTGTTGCAACTAAAACATGAGAACATGGCAACCACTTCAGATATCATGAAAAACCTCCAGTAAAGTTTAAGCACAAAGGACATCAAACTCATCAAGTAGCAACGAGGCGTATAATGAATATGCATATGAAACCTACAATGCTTGTGAGAGATCATATGTTAGAATTGATCGCTCAGTATAACATGACAGAGATCTTAAGGGCTGAAATTAAGCCCGAGACTCTGGTTGACATAGCTCAGGAAACTCTTCCAGAAATGTTCTTACAGTTTATGGTTAATTATAACTTCAAAAATGTGGAGATATCTCTTGTAGAGTTTATGAAGGAGCTTGAGAGCACCGACACTATAGTAAAACAAGAAAGTGACAATGCTCTTATTGTGACTCATGGTGGATCTTCCTATTCGAAGCCCAAAGGCAAATGAAGAAAAAAAAGGAAGCAAAATAACAAAAATGTGCCTAAGAAATAGACTAAGAAGGCAAAAGTGGATGAAAATCCTCAAGGAAAATGTTTCCATTGCATGCAAAACTGACATTGGAAATCTTAGTGCTTAGCTTACTTTGTCAAATGCAATCAAGGTACTGGTGAGTTATCCTACACTTAAACTTATTTAGTGATTGATTTTACAAACACTTGGATAGTAGATTCTGGAGCCAAGAATCATATTCGCAATTCATTGTAGGGGTTAAAAATAACCAAATATCTCATTAAAAAAGAGCATACTATAATGGTTAGTGTAGGATTCCTGATATCTACAAGAGCTATCGGAGATAGGTATCTTTATTTTGATAATAAGCATTTGGTTTTGAAAGATAGTTATTATGTTCCCAACATTTATCGAAATTTGACTTCAATATCTTTGTTATTCAAACAAAAACATTCTATTAAGTTTTATAGACTTTCAGTAGAGATATTTTTGAATAACTCATTGATATATCGTGGAAATTTAAAGAAATATCTATACGTTTGAAAACCTATCAATAGCTTGTTATATCATACTAAATCTACTAAATGCATTAAGTTCTCTCCTACTAATAAGACTCCATTATGGCATCTTGACTTGGTCATATTAATGTAAATAGGATCCAAAAACACGTAAAAGAAGGATCTTTAGGTGACTTAAAAGTGAAATCTTTTCAATTTAGCGAATCTTGTTTGTTGGGTAAAATAACGAAAGGATCCTTTTCTTCAAAAGGAAATAGAGCGAAACCAATGATAAAAAAAGAACCACGCAACCATAAGTGTGTACTTTGACAATGGTGGTGTAGTGGCAAAAATGAAAGAACCATGCAACCATCAGTGTGGTAAACATATTGAATGAAAATATCACCAATTTAGGGAGATTGTTCAAGATGGAGATGAAGAAATATGCAAGATTTCTTCAGCTAAAAATCTTGTTGATCCTTTTACTAAAAGTTTAACTGTAATAGTTTTTGGAAGTCATATCAAATGTATGGATATTTTTGATTTGTCCTATTAACTCTAGGACAAATGAGAGAATTTTGTTAGATTTGCCCTTCAAGTAAGTACAACATTTAAAATTGAATAAAGTATGTTTTATATATTTCTATATATGTATAAGCCTGTTTGTCTACGAATTATTTAGATATTACGAATTAAATGTTTATCTGTTCAACACAGAAAGACTTGATTTTATAATTGAATTCAAAATAAATTATCCGTGATCTAAAATGAATTTGGATAGTTTATTTTGTTGAGATCGTCTTGATTTTGTTGAAGCCTATCTTTGACTTTGGCAATAAAATTAAGGATATATTTTGATATATTGGATTAGACCATCGATGTTAAGTTTGTGGAATGGACCGCACAAATTAAACATTATATGATTGTCTTGCATAATACCTTTATCCTGAGGAAATAATGATATATATTTGTTAATTTGAAATTCCTTGAGTTACCAATGAGTGAGATTAATTTAACAATCAATATCTCGGTATCTTGGGAATTAAAGTAAAATAAATATGGAATAATTATTCTGCAATACGAAATCCATCACCTTTAACAGGTAAAATCATTTCCTCATGAGCTCTCCTAAGAGATAGTTAAATCTGAGCTCAGTTATTCAATAGTGTCTATTGAATTCAATTTGTAAGTGTGACGTGGTCACATTGTACTGTTAAATTGAAGATGAGAATCGAGGATATGAATGAGGGACACTTTGGTCATATCGCCTCAATCAAAGTATTATATTGATCGAGGGGGGTAATTTGTTAGATCATTTAATCATAGAATGAAATTATTTGCTCCAGTAATTTCAAATAGTCTAACAATGCAGTTACGTTCTTTTAGTGGAATAGAATGTAATTAATGAATTATTTTGGGTCTACAAAATAAATTATTATAACTTAGTCTAATTGTATCCAGTCAAGTCTCGTCAGTGGCTCCTAATTATTGGACGATAATAAATTATAAATATTTATATTTTATTAATGGAAATTACAATAAAACAAAATTTGTATTTGAGATAGAATAGGATAAGTGAAGATAGTTGTACCCAGCTATGCTTGTCTTGTTCTATTAGGATTCTTTTTTGATATAGAGTCAAATATATATATAGAGATAGTTGGAAATAGCAATTATATATATTGGTTTAAGACTCTATATTAGGTTTACATGAAGAACAACATTCTCTTAGTTTTGTGTGAATCCACCCTCTACAAAGGGATAGAAAAATATGATAGATAATTTTTTGGTCCCAGGAGATTACATTGAATATGCTTGGAGGTTTAGAGTATTATGAAAGGCCATAAGCTTCTCGAATAGTATTTTAGAAGACAATATCTATATAGGTATGATTTGTTTCTCATGTGTTTATAAGGTTTAATATGCTAATACAAAAATATATCGATCTTATTCGTAATAATGTGACGATATGAATTTCATATCTTTTTTCTTTCTAATGCAAGCTAACAAGGATAACATCATTTTTATTAATTTTTTAAACACAATGAAGAATAGAACAAGGATAAAAATAGTGTAAATAAAAGTCTTAGGATACTGTTAGAGAAAAAAATTTGCAAGAGTTTCCCCTAAAAATAAATCTTCTCCCTTCACAAAGGCCACTACTATTGCAAAGAAATTTGCATTCAGATATTTCAAATTCACAGGAAATTAATCATCACATAATCACATAATTATTCACATATTTTAACATATAAATTATAAATGATAAAATCATTTGATATCTTACCTATCCATTGGAATCATCCTTTGATATATATTCCTCTTCATCTATAGAGGTATCATTATTTGTATCCCATTTGCCTTCATCTTCTTCTTCATTTGCAGGAGAATTTTCAACTCCTGTTAGGTGGAAGAGCATCATAACTTTAGTTTGTTGAACTATGTTTAGTAGGATTGCTTTCTATTCAAATGTAATTTATCTTCTGTAGGAAGTTTAATGTACTCTAAAACAAAACCAGAATGGTAATTTTGGAGTAGCATTTATTATAGGATTCTGGTTTATGCAATTACGCTCAAACCAATGACTTCTTTGGCAACATGGTAGGCCATAGCAACATGGAAGTAAATTTGTGAGAATTTAGCAAGGGTTTATCTTTTTTTCTTGTAGTAAAAAAAGAAGAAAAATCAATTCATTGCTTAGCTGTCACAAAATTCCACAATTTGTTGCGGTTTAGCCAGAGTGGGTCAGCTTGTTGATGTCATCAATTCGCCGTCGTTAAACTGTAATAGATTTGTAATAGCAACTTGGCCCTCACAAAATGCCATCACAAAATAGTGAGTTTTTTTTTTTTTTTTGTAGTGGTAGGGCTGTTCACGGGACTAGATAATACCTTATTTGAATAATCAGATTGAAAAGAATCAAAACTGGAAAAAAGAAAAAACCGTTGACTTTTAACTTTTTTCAAATTGAACCATCCCTAAATTTTTTATGTAATATCCATATCGTACTGAACTGAAGAATCGAAATTAGAACCAAATATATAAATGTGTGTGTGTGTGTGTGTGTGTGTGTGTGTGTGTGTGTATTTATTTATTTATAAGAAGAAAGATAAGAGATTCTAATTTTTTTCCTAATGATTCAGAGATTACAAATAATATAATCAATTCTAATTTTTAGGGCAATGTTTTATGACTAAATTGTGCATTTTATTTATTATGACTAAGATTTGTATTAAGGTTGTGATTGGTCACTGCCATATAGAGGTTGTTTCAATTTTATTTTAGAACCTTATTTTATATTAAGATTTTAAAATTATTAATATATAATTTTCAAATTTATAGATAACATAATATTTTTGTGAAAAGAAAATTGTTTAAAATTTTTGAAAACCAAATTGGAACCATCTTAATTTTTTTAGAACTAAAAATTTAAATATCTGTCTCAAATTTTGAGACAAGACAGAACGGAGATTTTGACAACATGATTCGAAACTAGTAAATTTCATTGAGGATTCTTATACTACACCTATATGGTGGTAGTAGATTTCATTGAGGATTCTATTATAATTAATTTAATTCTAATTAGATCTACAAAAGACAAGAAAAACAAAGGACCATTCGAGATTGTACTATTGGAACTACACTAGCTTATAAAAGCGCTAGAAAAGGAGAAAAAAATAGGAAAATAAAAATCTCTCTTGCTTTAGTATTAGGCCTTTTCATTTAGAATCATCAATGGAACGTAAATATTAATACCTAATTTTGTGTTCACTCTAAAGGTATGTCGTTGGGAGGGAGGGGATGTTCTACAATTAATTTTAGTGGCATTGAGAAATTGTATTTTTCCAATAAAAAAACAAAAAAAAAAATATTGTAGATCAAATAAAAAGAAATCAATAAAAAAGTTTATTTTTCCCTCCGAATATATAGCAGGGATTAGGGTATTGAGACGATGTTGATTGCTCGATCCCACATTAAGGTTTAATATGCTATTTAATTTGGTTGAATTATATATCATTCATGTTAACATGCCATATAGTTTGCATTAACACCGCTCTATGTACTATTTAGTTATGTATGAATAAATTAATATTTTTTTATTAAAAAAATTAAGTGTGAAATGGTTAATTTTAAATAACCTTAGGCCTCCCCTATAAGCCCATTAGTAAAATTGACGTTTGATTCGTGCCATTTTAAATGATCTCCCTATAAGAAGGCTACGTTTTATTGGTTACTAGATTGGGTATAAAAAAATTAATTATTATTTTTTTAAGTTTAATTCATTCATAATTATCCTATAGGTGATGTGATTGGATTGGAAACTTTATATTAAAAAATAAAATAAAATAAATTTTGAATATAGGGGTTACACTTAAATCAAAGACATTATAAGGACTTCCTATAGAATATCCAAATAATGTCTATGATGGCCAAAATATTAATAACACTAAAACTAATATTTCATTTAGATGCAAGATATATTAATTTTAGTAGGATGATCTAGGCCTAACTATAAGTTATATTGTTATCTCCTATAGAGGTGCATATTACTTTGGGGTTTTAGGTTGTGGATCTTGACCTAACTATAAGTTACATTGTTATCTCTTATAGAGGTACATGTTACTATAGAGTTTTAGGTTGTCATATATTGATAGTAGTTTCTATCACTACTTAAAATATTATCATATTGATCATGCACATACCATTTTATATTGATCAGGCATCATGATATGATGAATGACTCATACGTTTTATTTTATTTAATTTTAGAAAAGTGACTTCGACCACTTTATCCCAAATTTTAACAAAGTACCAACTGGCTGGAGAAAATTTTATTGATTGAAAATGGAACCTCATAATTGTACTCACTGTTGAGAAGCTCAAATATGTGCTAACTGAACTGTGTCCTGCTAAGCCTTATGAACAGTCCACGCGCGAACTAAAGGAGGCTTATGATAAGTGGTTGAGTTCTGATAAGATGGCTTACTGCTACATTTTGGGATCTATCTCAAATGTGTTGCAGCAGAAACATGAGAACATGACAACCATTACAAATATCATGAGAAGCCTCTAGCAAATGTTTGAGCACAAAGGACGTCAAGCCCGTCAAGTAGCAATGAGGCACATAATGAATATGTGCATGAAACCTAGAACGCCTATGAGATATCATATGTTAGAATTAATCGCTCAGTTTAACGTGGCAGAGGTCTTAGGAGCTGAAATTAAACCTGAGACTCAGGTTGACATGGCTCTAGAAACTCTCACAGAGATGTTTTCATAGTTCAAAGTTAATTATAATATGAACAAGATAGATATGTATCTTACAGAGTTAATAAAGGAGTTGGATAGCGCCGAGGCTACCTTAAAAGTGGGAAGTGGCAACGCTCTTGTTCTAACTCATGCTGGATCTTCCCCTTCCAAGCCTAAGGGCAAAGGAGGAAATAAGAGGAAGTAGAGTAATAATAAAGGGCCCAAGTAGTAGGTTAAGAAAGTAAGAGTGGATGAAAAGCCCAAAGGCAAATGTTTCCATTGCAAGCAAAAGAGACATTGGAAGTCACAATGCCCAGATTACTTAGCTAAACGCAAGCAAGGTACTGGTGAGTTATCCTACATTGAAACTTGTTTAGTGGTTGATTCTACAAATACTTGGATAGTAGATTCTAAAGCCACTAACCATGTTTGCAATTCATTGCAGGGGTTCCAAGTAACCAGACATCTCAATGAAGGAGAGCATACTCTAAGGGTCAGCACAGGATCAGTGATATCTGCAAGAGCTATTGGAGATGTTTATCTTTATTTTGGTAATAAACATTTGGTTTTGAAAGATTGTTATTATGTTCCCGACATTTATCGAAATTTGATTTCAGTTTCTTTATTATTCAAACAAAAATATTCTGTTAAGTTTTATAAACTATTAGTAGAGATATTTTGAATAACTCTTTGATATGTCATGGATATTTAAATAACAATTTGTATGTTTTGAAACCTACCAATAGTTCATTATATCACACTGAAACTAATAAACGCATTAAGTTATCTCCTACTAATGAGACTCTCCTATGGCAATTTAGACTTGGTCATATTTATCTAAATAGGATTCAAAGACTTGTAAAAGAAGGTCCTTTAAGTGACTTAAAGATAGAACATTTTCAAGTTTGCGAATCTTGTTTGGAAGGTAAAATGACCAAACGATTATTTCCTTTCAAAGGAAATAGAGTAAAGGAAGTCTTAGAACTAGTGCATTCTGATGTATGTGGACCAATTATTGTCCAACCTAGAGGTGGGTATGAGTATTTCATTATTTTTACGGATGATGACTCAAAATATGGATATGTTTACCTAATAACTCATAAGTCTGATGTCTTAGAAAAATTCAAAGAATTTAAGGCTGAGACTGAGAAGCAGTTAGGAAAGAACATTAAGACACTTCAATCAGATCGAGGTGGAGAATATCTATCCCATTACATTAGATCTTACTTATCAGAAAATGAGATTTTATCCCAACTAAATGCACCTAGCACTCCTCAACAAAATGGAGTGGCAGAAAGGAGAAACAGGACCTTGTTAGATATGGTCAGAACAATGCTAAGCTTCTCTACACTCAATACATCCTTTTGGGGGTATGCTATACAAACTGCAACATATATATTGAATATGGTTCCATCAAAGTCTATCCCTAAGATTCCATTGGAATTGTGGAATGGACGGAAGCCTAATTTGACACACATCCAGATTTGGGGTTGTCCTGCATATGTGCTAAAGGGAAAGATGGATAAGATGGAGTCACGATCAAATTTATGTTTGTTTGTTGGGTATCTAAAAGGAACAAGGGAAAACTACTTCTATAGTCCTCAAGATAAGAAAATATTTGTAAGCACAAATGCAATTTTTTTTAGAGGACAAGTACATAGAAGAACGAGGATCTAAGAGTGGGGTTATTTTGGAAAAAACCAAAGGAAATAATCCCAAGCAAATGGTTACAGAAACCCATACTCAAGATTCACGTGGAAGATTCGTATCTATGCCACTGAACATGCCAGATTCCAGTGGGAGAGAAATAGATGTTACACCTTCTATACCCACTGGCTCTTCAACACATAGAGTGGAAGAACCTCCTGCCCCTGTTCAAAATCCAGTTGTTGAGGAATCAGTAGATCTAGTTCCAGTCAACGAGAAGGTGAAAAATCTAATCATCCAAGAACCTCCACAGCTTAGACGTAGTGGGAGAGTTATTCGACGTCCCTCTAGATACTTACTCTATGGAGAAGCTTTTCAAGCAATCTCTTTTAAGGAAGAAGAGGATCCCACTACGTATAAAGAAGTTGTAGAGGACATAGACGCAGATCATTGAAAGAGTGCAATGGATTCAGACATGTCCCATTTACTCTAGGACTAGGACAAGTGGGAGAATTTTTATTAGATATGCCCATCGAATAAATACAATATTTTTATTTTGAAATTAAATAAAGTATGTCTTTATATATTTATATGCATGAATTATGTATGTTTTAGATATTATAAATCAAGTGTTTATTTGTTAAACACAGAAAAACTTGATTTATAATTTAATTCGAAATAAATTATCTGCGATCTAAAATAAATTTGGGAAATTTATTTTGAAGAGATCGTCTTAATTTTATTGAAGCCTGTCTTTGACTTTGGTAATAAAATTAAGGATATATATTTGATATATTGGATGGACCATCAATATTTATTTGTGGAATAGACCATACAAATAAAATATTAAAAGATTGTCGTACATAATACCTTAATCCTGAGCAAACAATTATTTATATTTACTAACTTGAAGTTCCTTGAGTTGCCAAAGAGTGAGATTAACTTGATAATCAATATCTCGGCATCTTAGGAATTAAAGTGAAATAAATATGAAATAACTATTATGCAATATGAAATCTGTCACCTTTAATAGGTAAGATCATTTCCTCATGAGTTCTTCTAAGGGACAGTTAAATCTGAGCTCAGTAATTCAATAGTGTCTATTGAATTCATTTTGTAAATGTAACGTGGTCACATGGTACTGTCAGATTGAAGATGAGAATTGAGGATTTAAATGAGGGGCACTGTGGTCATACTGCCTCATTCAAAGTATGCTATTGATTGACAGGGATAATTTGTTCGATCGATCAGTTAATGGATATAATTATTAACTTCAGTAATTGCGATTAGACTAAGAGTGCAGTTATGTTCTTTTAGTGGAGTAAAACGTAATTAATAAATTATTTTTATTGATAAAATAATTTATTGTAGCTTAGTCTAATTGTATCCGGCCAGGTCCCTTTAGTAGCTCCTAATTATGGGACAATAATAAATTATAATTTATTTATAATTTATTAATGAAAATTGCAAAAAACAAAAAATCTCATTTTAGATGGAATAGGATAAGTGGAAATAGTTGTACCCAACTATACTTTTCTTATTCTATCAGGATTCGTATTTTGAGGTAGAGTCTAATATACATATTAGGATATAACTCTATTTTCGATATACAAGAGAAACATCGTTATTATTCTCTGAGTTTTTTCTATCAGTTTTTGTGTGAGTCCACCCTCAACAAAGAGAGAAACAAAATACGATTAGCAATTTTCTGGTCTAAGGAGATTACATTGAAGAAGACTTGGGGGTCTGGAGTATTACCAGAAGGTCAAAGACTTCAAGAATCGTATTAGTGAAGACGATATCTACAAATGTATGATCTGTTTTCACGTATTCTCAAGGTTTAATCTGGTTGACACATAAGCATGTTGATCCTATTAACTAACAGACATGCAGCTTGTAGTAGAACTGTTTTGCACCGTTGACCATTTACCAGAAAATCACTGTGCAAAGTCTTGGTGAGTGTAGTTAACCTTCATGTTGTGTGGCTGGATTATTTATACCAGCACATCTTTGACTTCGTTTATTTAATGAAGACTGCTTTCCCGCACAAAATGGAAAATAGAGAGGCGCGACGTTTGTCTGCAAAGAACTATAGGTGAGGCAATTAGGTTAGGCCATTTTATAACAACAGACCCTGACGCATACACACAATTGAGGAAAACATTTAAGCTACAAAAACTAACCATTAGCATGAGCAGAAAACACATGGTACACTAGCTGATTCAATACACATGGGATTAATCGGCCTAGCTTTGTGCATCTGCAAGCAATAGAAATGATTTTTTAGCCTTATAATTGAGGCAAATGCCACTATGGCTGTCCAGAAAAGGCAAATATGATCACAAATATAACCATGGATGTTAGCCACAATATTAGGCTGAGTACCTACACGGAAGGAAGGCTAGTTGTGCTGCACTACACACGTATAGATATCACATTGCTTAACGATATTTGCTACACACTAAAAAAAATAAAAATAAAAATCTAAGTACACAAATATAAATCCACATTTATATCGTATTCAAGGGATACACAAGGATGTTACCTATCGATTGTTAGGATGTACAAGAGGTTTCAATTATGTGGTAATTGTTTTCCACAGTGATGTTTTCCATGTATCTAGTACACTATTGGCTCTGTTGCTCTCCTCGATTTCACAGCACGCAAGCTTTTGCACGTTTAATTACATCTATAAAAGAATATTGTGTTCAAAAGAAAGGAATCAACAATGTCGAAGTAAGCGTGGTACAAAAAATACTTGGTGTGTTGCCATGCTTTACATTTTGCAAGCCCTAAGTGGCCTTCATTTGTCAAGGAAACTCTTCAGTCGTTTTCATGTTTTGCACGCACCATGTTTTTTCATACCTTTTGTAGTTTGGAACTTTAATTCTACTAGTTGGGAGGAAGGTTACATCCTTGCCACATTATTTTGCCTGAACTCCATTTCCAATGACTTTCCTTTTTCCATCCCACATATAGACAATACTTCATAATTGTTTTCAACCTTGCGATTTATCTCGGCGGCCATAGAATTGGCTGCATTAGTTGCATTTTATGACTCAAAGGCTTAGGCAACTATTCATATCAACAAGGAACCCGTTATCTTGTACTTCTCTAGAGCACAAAAGTTCGTAATAAGCAAATATAATGCCTACATCATTCTTTACAACCAAGCCATCCATAGCTTTGCATGCCCATCAACTGGTTACATATTGATTAGGAACTATTTTCATGCTAAAGTGTTCTTCTACTTTCAAAAAACATGAACATAATATTCTAACACTCTTGAACAACAAAATACTATATGTTATAGTTTTGGTCGGTGCATCGAAGAAAACAATCTTCTCCTTCAACGATCCACCATGCTGTCCAACAATGCAGCCAATAGGAGAACCAAGCGCGGCACTCGTTCATTATATAACTAGGCCCAATGATTCATCAAATTGGGCATGAAACTCATTGAAAGATGGGGGTGTGCACACTTCGCTACACATTTTAGCATTTGCCATCAAGGGTAATTTTAGCCTATTTTTTACTCAAAGATCACCTCTCTATATTGCTTTGAGGCAACAACACAGGTAAAATGAGCGAAAAAATTGCAAAATATCATGATCTACTCTCAGATGGTCCTTTAAGTCAGTATTAAAGCTTTCACTAATTTATATCCTGCACACCCCAACTATCCATGTACTTCTCCAATAGTATTTTGCCTATTTTACTTAGGCTGCAAGGATGCTTTTGATTTATTCATTTGCCTTCAGCTATAAACAAGCACGAGTTCCTGCCAAGTCTCAAAAAACTCTGTCTCATTTTCAATATGCAGCATAAAATTTTAAAAGCTATCCGAGAGTGACAAATCCATCCCACAAAGGTGCCTTGAGTATCTTATGAAAATTTTCCAAATATGGAAACTATATCTATCATAAAATGTTTGAAAAAGAACTGTGGAAATTGTGACAGCCATCACGGGGTCTTGGTCAATAAAGATAGTTTTCTGCTGCTTGCCAGTTATAGCTTTGATGAACGACATGAAAAGCCAATTAAAAGAATCAATGGTTTTCTTCTACAATTAGCAGATCAAAAAATCACCAATTGCTTATATTGGTTGAACCCAACAAATACTCCAAGAGACTGTACTACTTGATCATCTTACTTGTAATGTCAAATGTGATCATGTCCCTAAAAAGAGTATTCCACATTCGTGTATGCATTGGCTAAAAAAATATTTGTGATTAGATCATCATAGTCGAGTTGCATTACATGGAAGAAAGAAGGATTCACAAAAGCTAGCTTATATCTCAATATTGCCTCAGCATCACTATACCATATATATATATATATATATATATATATATATATATATATATATATTCCTTCTATTACAGAGGAATTGCTTCAGGTCTTCCTTAGTACACCCCAAATTTTCTTTACTGCCTGCTTCTGATGATATCAACTCATGGGATTGCATTAGAGATAGCCATGCAACATTGGCTAAGGATGTTTTTATGCCTTGTGAATTATCCATCTTCCACTATGACGGCATGAGGAGAATATAGGTAGGAATATGAAGGTCATAATTGTGTTTCGGTTCAAACTCCGCCGGCTTGTATTTTTCTTTCTCCCTATTTAGTACAATGATCGTCCGAGCAAGACAACCATTATTCATTTCTATTCGGGGATACTTTATTTCTCTTTCATGTTTGTCAATCATTCTAAACCCTCCTTTCCAACATGTAAACTTCCTAGACATCAACACACCATTGTACTTCTTGTTCCCATACTCTTTCCATATACCCAAGCCCATTGCTGTACTATAACAATTGTAAAAGTTGCACACATTTTCTTCAAAATAAAAAAAACTGTTTGACAATAGGTACCAAGTAAATGTTCATATTTGTACTATCCTCCATTAAAAGGGACCTATATACTTCAACCCCCAAAAAAAAAAGTTAACTAAATTAAAATAGCTTAGCACATTTACAAAAAAAATTCGTAATTGCATTAAATGGGAACCTACACAGTTCAATAATTCCAACAAAAAATTGCTATATATATCCAAAAAATATTTTCTTGATTCAATTTAAAGAATTATAAAGGCAAGAAAAAATAAAATGAATGTTTTTTGGAATGGTACTTTAAATGTCTTCGCAAAAGAAAGCCTCAATCAATCATATGTACACCATAACAAGTTAATATTAACATGATCCACAAACACATATATACTAATGGACATGAAAGTATTTTGGTGAAATATCTTTATTGAGGGAGTAACATATTTATGTGTGTGTGTGTGTGTGTGTGTGTGTGTGTGTGTGTGTAATTCAACCATTCTTAATTTAACCTTAGTAACATCAAAGGGAAGGGAATATATAAATAAATTTGGATGGATACCCCGTCGAGTATTATGTGACCTATACAATTAATGAGGTGTGTATTGACATAGAAAAGTAATACCTTTAACATACCTGTATACATTGTGTAATTCCTCCCCACATAGATATGAACATAAATATTAACCCAAACCTAATTTCATTGGAAGCATTTCTTCAAAACAACATACTTAATTGTTGCTAGAAGACAATGAGAGTGAGAGAGAAAAATTTTTTAAGAAAAATTCTTAACTGTTGATTAATGCCTAAAAGGTACATAATTTCATACAATTTGTGTTATAATTGTTTACTATCAATGTATAGATGAATGCTCACTTCCCCTATTTTCAACTTGTTTTATGTAGATAGCATAAGATGAAGATTTGTTTGAAAAATAAGGTGAAAAGTAGTCAAAAAAGCTTCAGAGAACAAAACTGCCACATGTTAAGACATCTTAACAGTCACCTACTATATTGAGAAATCAGAAGGCCCAAACTATTAGGAGTAATCGACGTCAATCAAGGTGAGTTAATAGGCATTCGTTAAAAGTTGGATCTTTAAAGAGAGAGAGAGAGAGAGTAAGCGGCACTAGACAACACATACTAACAGGCATCGATTTAATTTGCAAAATACACCTATTTTGTAATTTTCTTGGTTTTTGGAAGCTCAAAGTATAAATGGCCTTTTTATGACACATTAGGACATGATTTGACAGAGAGGAAGCCTCCACAAACTCACAAGCCACCAAGAAACCACCAAAAGGAATATGAAGGACTCTATTAAAGGGAAATAGATCATCTTTCAAAGGGAATTGCAAAGAATAAAGGGCTTCACTTGTCTAAGAATTTTTCCTTCTCTCTTCTTATAATTTTGTTTTGATTATGTTAGGTTTTATGGATTAATATTGTAGTTAAAGGGAAGAACCCTTATTTTGTTAGATATTGAATTCCTTTGGTTTATTTAAATATATTTCTAACATTCAATAAATTACTTTGATTTGTGAAAATGGATTGATTAGGTTTCTCCTATTTTAATGATTTCAAAATATGATGTTAGAATTTGGTACCTTAGTTAATTGATTCACTCTATGGGTTTTCCTTTGATTAACTTGAAAGAGAAGTTGAAGGAAGGGAACTTGGCGATTGATGGGTAGTTGGTGTTGCCTAGAGATAGGGACACCACTTCCCCCAAAATTGAGTTAGGTAGTTGAATTTAATACCCTTTAGACTTGATTAGTGAGGTGGAGATACCTATTAGTTAGGCTTAGAGTAGAAGGCTCAGAACTCGGGAGACAGTGCGTCTTGTATGGGGTTACCCAAGTGGTGTTAGATTTGGATTGTTAAATAGCTAAATTGGATATTTAATGTTTGGCTTGATTTTGGGTGATTCTACTTAATTACATGTTTAATCTTATTTTCTTATTGCTTTGGGTGTTTTATGACCTTAGGTGACATCTTTTTTATGTGGGTTGTACTCTTTAGGCAAAATTGTCACATTTGTTTATATCTTGGCGACATCAAACGGAGTGGGCTCAGGGACTTTGATTTTATGCACCATCAGGTCACTACTAGCACTAGTTATGTTGAGAATGACCACTCATACTCAACTGTTTGAGAAGGACAACGGTTGATTTAATTTACCTGCTCAGTGAGTAGTGTCAGGTCCTCTTACAGGTCACAATTCCTTTGGTCTAAGCTAATCTAGGCCTCCTTAAACTGTTACATTATAGCCTCAATGGGCTCTGAAATCCTCCTCATTTGCACTGTCAGAGAAAAGGCACCATCGTTGTCTGGAGCACCCATATAATCCTCCAGACAAGCTAAAAGTTCATGGACAATACGAGGGTCAAGAACAACAGTAGTAGAATGAGTCCCGGGAGCCATCACCCATCTTGGACCAATAATGAGCCAACTTATCTTTGATACCAAAAATTATCACAGTGTTAGTCTCCGGCACCAAAGCGAACTCTGCACATCAGCACTAGCCAGCAAGACTAGTCAACCTTACCTATGTTTTAGAAGTGAACTCACAAGAAACAAGTATAAAAATTGAATGCTAGCCTGAAATTAAAGGAACACACTCGAAATACAGCTAAAAAGGCCAAACTTGCATTCATCATAGAACTTACATGGAAACAATGCAACAATGCTGGCACAATTAGTTCCTAGTCTTACAAGTCTGGCCAAGCTAAAAAAAAAAAAATAAGTATTTATAGATAAGGGATGAGTTGGTTACACCCTAACCAACATAGGAAAACTGCCCACTATCCTAGAAACCCATGACTTGGAACATGCTAACATCATAGGTGCTGTGTTGGAAAAAGCCACATTGGCAATCTGGGTCTTACAAGTCTTGTAACCACCATCTGACTTGACAATCCTGTCCAACCAACCAACCAAGCTATGTCTACCTTAGCTACCCACAGCCAATGAGAGCACCAAGGGGCGAACCGGAGCGACCCATGAGCCACTATAGTATCTCTGGCATATACTAAACCCACAATGTCAAGGTGCGTGTTAAACTTGCCAATGCCCATACTAAGGCTAAGCCGACCCGAGTAAGTATGTGCTGACAATTACCTATAATGCACAACAAGTGCACTTGCCTATATATGTGCACTGTAGAATATGACTTTGCATTTTAATTGGTAAAACTTATGTGATTTTGGGGCATTGTTGATTTAAATTTTATGTACACATAAGCATGCATATCACTCCAGAATACTAATGCAAATCCAACAATCCCACAACACAAAACACTGCACCAAAATTATCACAATATAGCTCAAAATTCCCTAATAATACCACAAAATTAAAAAAAATCAACAATTCTAAAAAATTGCAAAACAAAGTCCAATGAGCAAATTGATTGCCAAGAATCCAAAATATGAATTTTTCATAATTTCAAATTCCTAAAAAGCACATATTCAAGCTAAAAAAAAAAATTCTTTCTTAATACAAAATAATCTAAAATATCAAGAATTTCAAGAGAATCAATGATTGAACTTGAAGAAACTCACCACCTTATTGTTCTTTACTCAATGGGTTGCTCAAAAACTTCAAGAACTTGGTGAAAATCAAAGCTTTTTGAAGGGAGTTTTGAAGAAGGATTCAAGAAAAGTGCAATTTGGAGTGAAGAAAATCAAGCATAGGCTGAAAAAGAAAGATGGGAAATTTGAATTTTTCACAAGAAATTGATAAAAGATGGAAAAATAATGGCGGGGACACAAAAAAATAGGCGGCGGCTGGTTGGAGAAAAGAAGGAGAGCACACAGCTGCAAAGGGAATGGAAAAAGTGCAGGAAAAATGAAGAGCCATGACTGTTTCTAGTATTTGGTTAAAACAGGGCAGACCCGCCTGACCCCGCCTGGCAGCCACACTCGGTTGTACTCGAAAGTCACTTGGTAGAGGTTAAAATGGTGTCATCCCCATTACCTTGGAAAAATTCCATTTTGCTATAATCCTGGTATTTTTTTAGTTTTTCAAAATAAATTTATCGAAGAATCATCCCAAAATAATAAAAAAAATACAATTGTCCATAAGAAAGAAACTTAAAGTAAATAAACTAAATTGTCCCCAAATTAAATGATCAAAGAAAGTAAAAAAAATAATCATCTCTTCCTATAATCATGCTTACGTGGATTATTTTTCGTGTTTTTTGGTAAAGTCCGAACTTGTTTCTCCCTAAAAAGCTTAACTAGTTGGCCAATTTGATTTTTGAAATTGTTAAGAGAAGCCTTTTGATTTCTCATTGAAGCCTTTATACCTTGAAAGCCCGAATATGTAGAACCTACTAGCTTAAATACCAAGTATTCCAATGAAGGCTCAGGAGGATAAGATAGTAGTACTTGCTATGCATGGTATGGCAGAGAAGCTTAGGTTCTTTGATGTCCATTGGGTTGGATGCCTTAAGGTTGTACTAGCCTAGTTGTCCTGGATTACTCCAAGAGAAACTAGGATGGTCCCTCGATCTTGAGTTGCAAGTATTGCTATAAATATTGTTAGTTTGACGCCCATTCCCCAGATAGTTAACCTGCTCATTTACATGTTCTTGAAATGACCGCATGTTTCGGCACTTATTATTGAGGTTTTCTCATCAACAAAAATCATAATTAATGTATATCACTTGGCCTTGAGGAAGGGCTCTAGTAACATACTCAATTTTCCTTGAAAGTGCTTGCACCTTAGCTTCCAAGTCCACTATGACATCAATTTTGTGCACACCTTGAACGCGAACCCTTGACCATGGAGCCTCTCGTGAGTAGTTATTCATTGCAATATTCTCTACAAACTGATACAACTCCTCTAGAATCTTAGTACTTGTCATTCCCCTAACTGCATAATGTTCATTCTGTGTGTATTAAAAAATAATACCAACAATGTCAACAAACACTTCAAGTTTTAAAGATTAAAATGCCAATTTTACTCACACAGAACATATTTAGGCAAGTATACCTATTATGTAGCATAAAGTGACAATGGCAAGTATCTAAGGACTAAAAGGAAAGATTGCAAGTACCTTTACTTGATTCTTATTTCAATGTTTAGCCAATTAATTAAATGGTAAAAGAACTGACTAGTTACACTAGAAAGAAATTTAAGCCCACACAAGACAAAGTCACAAGATCGCCAAGGAATATGGAAAAGAGAGAAAGGCCATGTAATAGAAAGGATTCTCCTAAATGAACACTAAGTGAATAGCACCTCTTAGATCAATTAATCCTAAATGTAGGCAGCGATACGAGTTTCAAAATTCAATTTCACTCTCTCTCGAGTTATGAAATCCCTAATTCCTAATTGAATTAATTAGTATGTCTACCTAATTAGCTAAACCAAAGGAAGCATTAAGCACAACTCTTATACCCAAGGTACCCAGAGGTCATAAAATCTCTATCTCTAGGAGATTTCATTAATCCTTGAATTATAAAGTTCAAATCCTCAAACCATCTCTGAAGTTAGATAAGGACAATGAAGTTAAATTAATGCTGAAAACCATAACTCCATCTTTTTAAATCATTAAGGCAGAACAAGTAAATTGAAGAAAGTTAATCAAACCCAATTCAACCAACTGAATACAATAAAACCCAAATAATCAAATGTCATAGATAAAAATCAATAGATCCAAGGAAAATACATCAACGCAAAACATATAATAGGGTATAATATTCCATTAAAACTATAAATCAAAAGTTTATATATTAACAAAGTAAGATTTACAAAAAGAGGGAAAGAGAAACTCATGGACAAGCCCTTGTTCTCTTCTTCTAGAAATCTTCTTTGTAATCTCTCTTCTTCCTTGATGGCCAAGATCCTCCTCTTTCTTTGTGTGCACTCCAAGCTTTCTAGGATTCCAAGATGAATATCAAAGGTCCAAGACATCAAGTGAGGGTTTATTAGTTATTATTTACAGCCTCCATCTCTTAAATGCCCTAAAATCTACAAAATAGGGATTTCTGTTGACCTAGGTGGCCTTGCCTTATGCAACATAGGTTAGGCTGACTATGTTATTTTTTTCTCGGTGCATGGACCTAGGTAGTGCCACCTAAGCTTAGTAATTCTTCCCCTAATTTTGCCAGGCCCTGCTGCCTTACTATTGAGCCTAGTAGCCCTGCCTTATGCGACCTAGGTAGGGCCGCCTAGTATTATGTCTCCTAGGTGTTTTTGCTCCAATATTTTTCCCCCTTTTCATCACTGTTCTTTATCAAATATTCTTTCAATGACTCCTACACAAAATAAGGTAAAAAGGGTGGGGGTAAGTAGTAATATAGATAGATTTCTTAACAAATATAGTACAAAATGACAAGAAAATATGTACATTTTCATCACTTATCATTGAAGCATCAATTAATTACTTGGAAGCGAAAGTAAGCTCATTGTGGAATGTTTGCATTTGCACTCCAAGCTCCAAACCATGACGTTGATACTTTCTGAACATCTTCCTCCATCTTTCCCAATAGTCATATAGCCTTTCTTACTCAATGTATTTTAAGGTAAAGATATTGGTCCTCAATTTTGCTATCCTCACTGGTGGAAAATATCTAGCAAGTAACTCTTCAACATGATCATTCCAAGTTTTAATTGATCTTATTGGCAATAATTTTAGCCAAAATTTGGCTCTATCCCTAAGAGAGTAAGGAAAAAGTCTCAATCAGATTGTCTTGAAAAAGTATCACAAATTTCCAAGAAACTTGCGATGTTAGCATTTGGATTTTACTCAAGTAAGCTATCAAATTGCATAGTCTGTTGAACTATTTGGATAATGTTCAACTTGATCTCAAAGTTATTGGAATCCATCCTTGCTCTAGTAATGCTTGAATTAACCCCAGATAAGGCTGTGTTAGCAAAATCAGCCATTGTCCTTCTATTTTTACCACCATCAACACCATTAGCATTGTTTTAGGTACCCTCCACATCTTGAAAAGATTGGTTCTCTTTTACCATCTAATCACTAGCTGGGCTATTTTGGTTAAATCTCTATTTAATTTCCCTCCTTAGCTTGCATAATGTTCGTTCAATTTCAAGATCAAATTCCACAATCTGTCCTTGAGTTTATCAAGTTAAAAACTACAAAATTTAACCTGCAAAATAATTACACAAATGCAACAATTACTACAACTCAAAAGTTACAAAAAATTAATTATACAACACCATTAGGTAATTTAGACAAATTTATCTACGAAATACAAATAAATGATGTCATATAAAATACAAGTATACAACTACACAAATATCCACACAATATTAAAATACAACAGGAAGTAATATTTACATACATACATGGTTAAATCAACATTTCGACTTTCATTACATTACTTTCCTGGCAACGATGCCAAAACCTTGTTGTGAATATTTTGGTGTAGAAAATATTAACTCAAATTCCACAATTAACCAAGTTTTAAATTTATAAAACATCAACTCCAAAACTACATACCAAAACTACAATTGTGCAGGCGCACTCACCGCATGGTATAGTATAAGGTATCGATGAATATCATCCTCTAGGAAGCAAGCACAATTAATCACCATTATTCCATTGTATTGCCTACCAAATATAAGGGATAAGAAAATATACACTACAAGAAATCTGTCAATTTGCCACGGTAACAATCTGTGGCTAAACTAGAGTTTGCCACGGATCTGCGACGGAAAAGGTCTGTGGCAAACACCTTTGTCGCTAAGCATTTTTTTTTGCCACGGAAATATTTTTCGTGGCAATTTGCCATGGATTTACCACGGATTGTTCAAGTTGGTATCACATTTAGGGAGAAATGAGAAATATTACGATGGAATCGTGGCAAATAAGTGGCAATCTGTCACGAATTTGCCACAGACATTTCTCAAACTAGTACAATCCATGGCAAATTCATGACAGATTGCCACGGATGTTTCTCAAGCAGTACAGTTCGTGGCAAATCCATGGCAATCTGCCATGGATTTGCCACAAATATTTCTCAAGTAGGTATCATCTATGACAAATCCGTAGCAGATTACCATGGATTTGCCACGGATATTTCTCAAGCAGGTACAGTCCGTGGCAAATCCTAGGCAATCTGCCATGGATTTTCCATGAAAACAATTTGGAACATATGCTGTCCGTGGCAGATTGCCACAGATTTGCTAGGGATGTTTCTCAAGCAGATACCATCTGTGGCAAACTGTCACAGATTTGCCATGGACATTTCTCAAGTAGGTACAGTCCATGGCAAATCCTTGACAATCAGCCACAGATTTTCCACAGACGTTTCTCAAGTAGGTACCGTCCGTGGCAAATCCGTGGCAATCTCGGACATTTCTCCAACAGGTATAGTCCATGGTAAATCCATGAAAATTTATCACGAATTTGCTACAAAAATAATATGGAATATAGGCTGTCCATGGCAAGTCCGTGGTAGATTACCATGGATATTTCTCAAGAAGGTACAGTTCGTGGCAAATCCTTGGCAATCTGCCACGGCTTTGCTACTAAAATAATATGAAACATATGCTGTCCACGGAAAATTGCCACCGATTTGCAACGGACAATACTCAAGTAGATCCCATTCGTGGCAAATCCATGGCAAATTGCCACAAATTTTGGTACTATCTTCCGTGGCAGATTGCCACAGATTTGTCACTAAATCAAAATCTGTGGCAGTCTACAATTTCAGCTTCAAAACCTGTTACATTTCCCTATTCATAATTCCATAACAACCAGTATACCCTACACACATGCATAATCCCCGTTACACTCCCTGCCTACAAAGTTTCGAGTCACATTCCCCAGACACATACACAATAAACAACCTATAACATTTATAATCCATTTTCCATACATGCATATTCACTATGCACAACCTACAACGTTCTTGAGTATCATACTCCTTGCACACATGCACAACACAGCGCCTACAACGTCTTAAATCATATCCCCACCACACAATGCACAACTGCAAAACACATCTACCACAATTGTTTTAGCAAACCATAAAATTTCATAATTTGTTTAGAGCCTAAATATATAAATAATCATATATCATCAAAATATCTAAAAATAGTAAATATAAATTCATAATAATACTAAATCCATAATCAAAGCGATGAAAACTTAACATCCACATGAAAATAGAACCAATCTAACTATCATCCGCTGCTGAAGGGTCAAAGTCATCCTCATCAAAATCATCAGAGTCATAAGAGGGAATGGAGGGCACTTGTAATTTAAGATGCTGTATCACCGTGCGATTCATATCAATCAATACAGACATCTTCTTATCCTTTTTCTCCAAAGTCCTCTTCATCCTTTTCCTCTCTTTCTCTATCTCTTTGTCCTTCTTGTCTAACTGTTGCTGAAGCTACTGCTGAAGCTGCTGCTAAAGTTGTTGTTGAAGTTGCTGCTGAAGGGTCTATTTAAGCTCACCACGAAGCTTCTCTATATCCACTGATGATCCCAAAAACGAGGCCCTAGACTGACGGTACTGAAGTCTGAAGTGTGAGGCCTTGGATCCTATGCCATAGACCCTTCCCTTTTTCAATCCACCTGTAGCCGACAAAATCATAGCTTTCTTATCTGGCACGGAACTTGAAGTGGATGCTGAATTAGTAGACTCCATTTGAAAGTATTGCAACTTCATCATTTGGACATCTTTCTGAATAATTCGAAGGTGAAACTATAAACAAAAATTAAAGTGTTATGCAATTTCATAAAAATGAAATTAATATGTAGCATACACTAATCTTGCGGGATTTCTTATCTACAAATTCGCCCTTATTGGGCCCATCTAGAAATTGGTGTAATTTTTCAAACAATGCAAGATAGTCAAAGTCATCCCCTTGCTTCGCACGCTGCAAGAAGTATTAAAGTGATAATTAGGTTCAAAATTTGATTCAACATGCACAAATTTAATAGCAATTATTAAAGTAAACATTTAACTATAGATCATATAAGATAAAAGACTGCTCTCGACTCATGCTCCGTAAAGCTAATGGACCCTCCAGTGTGTTCAGCAGAACTAGCCCTTCTATTTTCTTTGGCCATATTTGATTTTTTTTGCCAATCCTCGGACTGCTAGTATCTGCACAATTGGTGATATATGTCCTCTAACATCCAAGCATGCCTCTTCTTGTGTACATTCCTGATCTTTAAAAGGGTATCAGTCAATCTTGCCCGACATCTTTCCTCCCACGCTGAACGTATCCGTGGCAAATGATCCAGGTGCCATGTCCAGTGTTTCTACAATAATGAACTGGTTAGTACATTATAAAATGACTACTCATTTTGAGATAAAGGTAGATGATAGGTATTTAGACAGATAGTAAAATGTGAACATACAACAACAAAAAAGTAATAGACAAATACATACAACAAACTCCTTAAACCAAACATCCCTAACATCAGCAAGTACATTGTTGAATCACGGCTAACAATCCTTAAATCACTGCTTTATTATTGTGGTGATAGTTTTTGCACACTCAGACTGATGTGTGAATCTATAATAATTAGACAAATGTTAATAACCATAGCATAATAGGCTAGATTTGAATGGAAAATAATTAAGGGAAAAAGACCACAAAATGGATTGAGCAACCTAGATAGCAACACAGAATATGAAATTGAAGTAAAATATAAGAAAAACATTATGTGCTACTTACGTATCACCATAGGGCTCGATTGTGTTATTATCCACATGTTGTGATGTAGTACTAGCTACTAAAGGGTGAAGTGATGGATTGGGAGACTCAACACCCTGCTGATGTTGTCCATGATCGGTAGACTCAATAGGTGAACATGAAGTAGATTGTAGACCTCCAACAACAAGAAAACAAGAAGTCTCTGGTGTATGTAAGGAAAACCCCAGCTATTCACCAAGTCCATTGTTGTCCGGGGGTATCTGACTGGGAGCAGAAATGGATGTCAGCTACTGAGTAGAAGAAGGCAATGCATCTGGATGACTAGAATGAGTGGCAACTGGAGTTCTAACTTCTGGGGCATGAGATGAAGGTTGCCCTACCTCTGGAGCAGATATAAATGAACCATAACTTGAACACTTCTTTTTTCATCCTTTAGCCATATCTGTCTATTTGTATAGAGTCATTGACCAAGTTAATTTTATAATAATAATAATAATAATAATAATAATAATAATAATAATAATAATAATAATAATAATAATAATAATAATAATAATAATAATAATAATAACAATAATAATAAGTCATATGACAATAATCATGTGTTTTCAATACTTAATTAAAAGAAGAGAAAATGAAGATGACAAAAAAAATAACAAAGAAAAAGAAGTATGAAATATGTATAAGAATATAGCTTGTAAAATAAATGAACAACTTCAACAAATTCAATATTTTAGTCATTTATTTTTATCACTACTTTGTATAACATACTTTCAAGTGAGATCTCAATGATAATATAGTTCTTCAAAATAATTTTCAATGGCTTTTACAGTTGGAATAAAAATAAAATTATATTGTTTCTTTAAATTTTATAATTTCAATGCAAACGTATATTTCGATACTAAAAAATAATACATCTTATTTTCAATTCCATTTCAAGAATGAACACATTAGAAAATAAATAAAATCAATATACTTACAAAATATTTCATCATTGTTATTTAAAATGTATGGAACCAAAATTAATACAACCTAATATAATTAATAAATTATAACTAAAAAAAGAAAAAAATGTCGTGGCAAATCTGTGGCAATATGCCACGGAATTGCCACGGATTAGTGGCAATTTTGTGATTTGGTGGCAAATCCGTGACAAATAGCCACGGATTTGCCATGGAATACACAACAAAAATTTAGTCATTTCTTTTTATCACTACTTTGCGTAACATACTTTCAGGTGAGATCTCAATGATAATATAGTTCTTCAAAACAATTTTTAATGGCTTTTACAGTTGGAATAAAAATAAAATTATATCGTTTCTTTGATATTTATAATTTTAATACAAACATATATTTCAATACTAAAAAATAATACATCTTATTTTCAATTCCATTTCAAGAATGAAAGCATTAGAAAATAAATAAATCGAGATACTTACAAAATATTTCATTGTTGTTATTTAAAATGTATAGAACAAAAATTAATACAGACCAATATAATTAATAAATTAGAACAAAAAAAATTACCATGGAAATCTACCACGGAATTGCCACAGATTAGTGGCAATTTTGTGATTCCGTGACAAATCCCTGGCAAATACCTACGGATTTGCCACGGAACACACAACAAAAATTTAGTCTATTCTTTTTATCATTACTTTGCGTAACATTCTTTTTTATGTACTCTCAATGATAATATAGTTCTTCAAAACATTTTTCAATAGCTTTTACAATCGAAATAAAATAAAATTATATCGTTTCTTTAAAATTTGTAATTTTAATACAAATGTATATTTCGATAATAAAAAATAATACATCTTATTTTCAATTCCATTTCAAGAATGAATGCATTAGAAAATAAATAAATTAGGATGCTTACAAAATATTTCGTCGTTGTTATTTAAAATGTATGGAATAAAAGTTAATACAAACCAAATAATTAATAAATTAGAACAAAAAAGGAAAAAAAATGCCGTGGTAAATCTGTGGCAATCTGCCATAGAATTGTCACGGATTAGTGGTAATTTTGTGATTCCATGGCAAATCTATGGGAAATAGCCACCGATTTGCCACGGAACACATAACAAAAATTTAGGCATTTCTTTTTATCACTACTTTGTATAACATACTTTCTGGTTAGATCTCAATGATAGTATAGTTCTTCAAAACAATTTTCAATGGCTTTTACAGTCGAAATAAAAATAAAATTATATAATTTCTTTAATATTTATAATTTTAATACAAACGTATATTTCGATACTAAAAAATAATACATCTTATTTTTAATTCCATTTCAAGAATGAACGCATTAGAAAATAAAAAAATCAAGATACTTACAAAATATTTCGTCATTGTTATTTGAAATATATGGAACAAAAATTAATACAAATCAATATAATTAATAAATTAGAACAAAAAAAAAGAAAAAAATGCCGTGGCAAATCCGTGGCAATCGGCCACGGAATTGCCACGGATTAGTGGCAATTTTGTGATTCCGTGGCAAATCCCTAACAAATAGCCACGAATTTGCCACGGAACACACAACAAAAATTTAACGTTTTCTTTTTATCACTACTTTGCATGACATTATTTTTTATATACTCTCAATGATAATATAGTTCATCAAAACAATTTTCAATAGCTTTTACAGTCGAAATATAATAAAATTATATCGTTTCTTTAAATTTTCTAATTTTAAACAAACGTATATTTCAATACTAAAAAATAATACATCTTACTTTCAATTCCATTTCAAGAATGAATGCATTAGAAAATAAATAAATCAAGATACTTGCAAAATATTTAGTCGTTGTTATTTAAAATGTATGGAATAAAAATTAATGCAAACCAATATAATTAATAAATTAGAACAAAAAATGAAAAAAAATGTCGTGGCACATCTGTGGAAATCTGCCATGGATTAGTGGCAATTTTGTGATTCTGTAACAAAACCGTGACAAATAGCCACGGATTTGCCACGGAACACACAACAAAAATTTAGTCATTTCTTTTTATCACTACTTTGCGTAACATACTTTCAAGTGAGATCTCAATGATAATAAAGTTTTTCAAAATAATTTTCAATGGCTTTTATAGTCGAAATAAAAATAAAATTATATCATTTCTTTAATATTTATAATTTTAATTCAAACATATATTTCGATACTAAAAAATAATACATCTTATTTTCAATTCCATTTCAAGAATGAACGCATTAGAAAATAAATAAATCAAGATACTTACAAAATATTTTATCATTGTTATTTAAAATGTATGGAACCGAAATTAATACAAACTAATATAATTAATAAATTAGAACTAAAAAAGAAAAAAAATGTCATGGCAAATCCGTGGCAATCTGCCACGGAATTGCCACTGGTTAGTGGCAATTTTGTGATTCCGTGGCAAATAGCCACGGATCTGCCACGAAACACACAACAAAAATTTAACCCTTTATTTTTATCACTACTCTATGTTTCCGTGGCAAATCCGTGGCTAGTGTTTGGCATAATTTTGGCACGAAAATGTTTCCATTGCAAATCGGTGGCTAATATTTAGCATAATTTTTTAGCACCTTTTTTTGCTATTGATTTGCGACGGAATATATTTGCATCGCTACTTGCTACTACTTCCATCGCAATTCCGTGGTAAATTGCCACAGATTTGCTAGGGTATTTTTTTTCCCTCCCTTCGTAAGTTGCTTGTATTTTGCTCTTCTGTGGCAAAATCCATCGTTGATTGCAACGGAAAATATTCCGTGGCAAAAATCTGTGGCAGATTTAAAATTTTCTTGTAGTGATAACTCACTTAAATAAACCACAATTACACTACACAAGAATGATCATACGGACATCAAGAATTACGATAAGGAGAAAGGGCATGCATTTAGATGAAAAATCTTCAAGAAAAAACCAGGTACTGAATACACGATCAATCAATTTATCACCAAACTAGTGTCATGAATAATTCCATTGTAAAATGTACTCTCTCTCGAATTATGAATTTCCTATGTCTTAGCCAAGTAATGGATATCTCTACCTCATTAGACTAACCGAAAAATGCAATAAAAACAATCCCAACACAAGAAACAAATATCCCTATCTTTGGGTAAAACTTGTAACATCACATTCGTTTACAAAAGAGTGAAAATGTGAATTTGCATTCCTGGGCATATGTGATCACATTATTATTATTGGGAAATATATTTATATGTTTTAATTTTTAGGATAATTGAAATGCCTCTAAATAGGGCTGTTCAAAATACGGTTTGAACCGTTTTTTCGAACCGAATCGAACCGATTATTTGAGTTCGGTTCGGTTTTTGAGAAATACGGTTCGGTTCGGTTCGGTTTAAAGAGGGATTTTTTAGTTCGGTTCGGTTTTCGGTTCAGTTGAATTGAAATTCAACCGAACCGAAAAACCGAAATATTTAAAAAATTATTTTTTTAAATAAATTAAAACTAAAAATGAAAAGGAAAATTGTGAAATCAAAACCCTAACTCCCAAAACAGTAAACACTTTCGGTCTCTCTTCTCTTTCAATCCCCCGACTGAGTCGACTCCTCCTTCTCCCGACTCCCTTCCCTTTCGCTTTCCGTCTTCCATCCTAACTACCGGTGTCGAAAGCGGAAGTTGTAGGGACTGCCGTCTTCTATTGACTCCATTTCGCTCTCCGTCCTAGCCCTGCATCTTGTAATCCTCCAAGTCCTTGTACTGTGTGTAGGGACTGCCGGACTGCCGTGCCGCCTACCGGACTATTGTTCAGTGTTCACTGGTAGCCCTTCTAATTTCCCTCTCTTTTCGTTCTCTTTTTTTCCATTTTTTCCTTTTCCTCTTCCTTTTCATCTTCTAATTTCCTTTTCTTTTCTTTTCGATCTCCACAGCAACGGTGTAGAGAGAAATAGTAAGATATGGGGACGCTTCAGACTTGGAGAAAAGCCTATGGTGCTATCAAAGACCACACAAAAGTTGGACTTGCCCATGTTAATAGCAATTTCAAGGTTCATTTTGTCTATAAATTCATCTTTTCCGCATTTTGTTTGTGGGTTTTTGAGTAATGTTTAAAGTATGAAGAAAATATTGATGGGATTTTGATGAAAATTTGTGCGGTTTTCATATTGCTGTGAGTAGTATTTGGATGTGGTGGTTGTTAAAGCTACGAATCATGTTGAGTGTCCACCCAAAGAGAGGCACCTTAGAAGTGAGTATACTTTTCTATTTTTGATGAATTCTATTTGGTATTAAGGGATCCGAAATATTTTGTGAAGAATTTTGTCGGTTTTTTTCAATGTTTGGGGAGAATATCTTACCAGTGGACACGGGTTTTTACCTTTTTGCGGGAAATATGTGAAATTTCCTCTAGGGTACTGGTTTTGGGAGGAAAATCTTGAGTTCCTGCGTTTGGGGAAAGAGAAATATCACTTGGTGTTTTAATTTTTGGGCCAATTTTAATATTTTTGTTCTGGGATTTAGTGATCGATCAATTTGTTTTGGGTGCTTCTTGCAGAAATTTTGCTTGCCACATCACTTGTTTGGCCTCGGGCTGATGTTGCATACTGCATACATGTGCTGGCCAGGCGATTGGCTAAGACTCATAATTGGGCGGTATTGATTTTGTTGCAAATGCACAACAATTACAATGTTGTGTAGGGTTTTCAAAGAGAGGCTGATATAAGAAAAAAAAAAAAACACACACACACAGAAACATACACATTCAGTATTCAGACAAGGAGAGGAATCAAGGGAAAGAAAAATGGGTAGGCAGTGGTGCTATTGAGTGTTGACTGTTGAGGCCTGAGGGGAATGTTGGCTGGATTTCTGAATGCTGTTAGGGGGAATGTGGGGGAATGTTGGCTGTGTTTCTTGCAGCTTTGATGGGCTGTTTTTATGCATAGGTGAGTATTTAACACCCGTAGAGCAAGCAATATCATTCCTAGAATCTTAGAAACAACCAATTTAAACTCAAATTTATGATGCATGTTGCCTCCTTAATTTTGATAACTGATTTTTTTCATTATCTATTCCACTCATCGGAGATTTGGACAAGATGGCTATTGAGGAAAATTGGAGGGGCCTGGCTAGTGGCTACTGATGTCAGTGATGTGAATCAATAAACCATTGTTATGTTGTCATATTTTTCTTTATGGCTATGTAATGTAAATGTAATGGTATTGGACTCATTGTTGGTTGGATTGGATAATGTTTATTGGGCTAATTTTATTATTTTGGACTTTATTTTGGAATTGGATTTTAGTGATGTCTGTTGGGCTTTGTTTAATGGGTCAGGATTTTAATTTCGGTTATAGACCGGACCGGACCGAACCGAACCGAAATGTGTTCGGTTCGGTTGTCCCGGTTTTATGCTGTGTCCGGTTCGGTTCGGTTAGACACCAAAACACTTAAAAACCGATTTAAAAAACCGAAAACCGAACCGATAACCGTTTGAACAGTCCTACAGTCCTACCTCTAAATATGAATATGATTATGTGCAATTATTTGCAAGTAATTTGAAGTTGCATGAGCTTTATTGATTTGGAATTCTCTTCTTATATCTTTTGGGTAGCAAAATGATATTTAGGAAAGTGTGATTTCAAATCTTTTGGAAGTGAAATTACAATTTTATATCCTTCATAGAGCAAATAAATATCTTTCTTATACATTGTGCATTTTTTGCAATTAAGCTAAAATTTATTAAGACTCTTTTTAATTAAGTATACATATTTATTTTGAACTAGATTATTTTTCCTATGTAGATTTTAATTTCTTCTAACCCTAGTGTACCCAAATATTTGTAAATTGCCTATTCTAACCTTAAATATGTCTTGATCCTAACCACTAGATTTCTTTCAATCTTACCCATTAATTTAAATTAGATACAAGATATTTCTTTTATAACACACACACACACACATACACTCTGTATATGTATGTGACAATACATATATATATATATATATACATATATAAATATATATTGAAAATTTAGCCATTTAAATCACTTTTAATCTTATCCATTGATTTATACCTTATTCCCAAGTAATTAATTGCGTGACTTTTGCGAAAAAGGTGAATTGTGAACATTCTCCCGAATCCTTGGAGCCTCTGGGACCCTACTTTTTTAGATCTTGGGGACAAGCCCTAGCATAGCGGCTGAGCCGCTGTCTGCTCTCCCTCCTTTGGTACCTACTACTGCATGGGGACGTAAGTCTTTTGCTAAACTTTTCTGTGATTCTGGTGCGGTTTGTCCTTCTATCAAGCAACCTTCCTCTTACAAAGGCTTTCCTGCAAATTTCTTCTCTAATGAAAAGATCTCATCTCCTATTGCTCCATATCATTTTGCTCTGGCGGGAAAGTTTGCTCAAGGTCGTCCATCTATGGAGGATCTCCAAAAGGAGAACAAAACTATTAGGTTGCGTGGAGAAGTTCTTCTGGGATTTTTAGACGCTAAACATGTTTTAATTCACCCAGCCATGGAAGAAGATTATCTGAGGCTTTGGATGAATAATCCTTGGTTTTTTAAGGGCTTCCAAATGCGCATTTTGAAATGGACTAAGGATTTCAGAGTTATATTAGACCCATCCATCGTTCCACTATGGGTCTTATTTGAGCACTTGTCGATACATCTATTCAAAAAGAATGTTCTATTTGCTATAGCTTCTACGATTAGAAGGCCATTGAAACTAGATGAAGCAACGATGAACCTCTCGAGACCCAGTGTTGCAAGGATCTGCATCGAAGTGGATTTGATTAAAACAAACCCCACATCCATTTGGATAGGTGGAGGATATTTAGGTGTTTTTCCAATCAATAACATATGAAAATATGCTCTCTTACTGCAAACAGTGCTCTAGACTTGGCCATGATGCTTCTTGTTGTGAACTCAGAGAGAAGGTCATCTCTAAGTCTATTCCTCATCCGACTAAGGAGTAATAGTTTCCTAAGCCGAAGTCATCTATCAAGAATCGACTACAAATAGGCCAGAAACCCTAGCAAGTCCTGCTCCACCTCTGCAAGATAAACTTCCCAAGGGCAATCCCGAGAGATGTAACCCCCTCTTCTAGAGTCTATCCCGCTTCCCACATCGCCAGTTTTTATTCATAACAGCCCGACTCTACTTCCTCGGATCGTTCGTTGCAGGGAGACTCCAATATCATGGCTGAGAGACAGGGGGTAGTGCTAAGATAGGATAGCAAAAGGCTGCCTATAACTTAATCGTCAGTGCTAAACAGCCCAAAAGTAATGACATAGCTTTGCTGATGAACTCCAATAACAGATGACTAGGCGAGATCCTAGATGATCTGCATTGTTCATATTCAACTAAGTCGGTCTCTGAGATACCTGGGTCTAGTGAAGATGAGGCCTAAGATGCCCACAGGAAGTACAATTCTGACACTGAAAGGCCTTCTCTTAGAGCTAACTTCCTTCTCTCCGCATAAGAAGAAGCAGGAGAGTGCTGCTTCTAACGTCCGTCTGATGCCTCCCAGGAGCAGAAGACCACCATTAAAATATTCCTACTTACCTTCTTTTGCTGCGGGTTTAAAATAAATTCCTTCGTTTGGAACATTCGAGGCATTGCTAGTGTTTTCGCATTTAGAAGACTGAAGAAACTACTTCATTCTCATAAGATCGTCTTCTTTGCAGTTCTGGAACCTATGGTATCTTATGACAAATTGCAATGCTATGTGCATAAGCTGGGGTTTCATTTAAGGTTTTCTAATCTAAATGGCAAAATATAGATTTTTTGGAGGGATCACATTCATTTATCAATTCTAGAAAACAACTTTAAATTTGTGCATTTGCATGTCTTTGTTTTTGGCATTTCCACTACTTGCTTCATTGTCTATGTTGCATGTACTAGGATTGGCAAGGTTAAATTATGGGCATCGCTTCGTCACGTAACTGAGCATTCAATTGTCCTTCCTTGGTTGCTGAGGGGAGATTTCAATGTCATTACTAATGTTAGTAAATATTTGGGATCCTCCTCTCCAAATCTAGTTACAATCACTAAATTTATGGATTTCATTGATGATTGTCAGCTACATAGTCTACCTTTATCTGGGAGTAAATACACCTCGTGTAGAATGGGGGAGAAGCCTTGTTTTGAAAGATTAGATTGTATTTTGATTAACAGCAAATGGACGGAGGTGTTACATGCCACCAAAGTCCAGAACCTTTCACGGAGTGGGTGCGATCACTCTCCACATTGATGATTTAAATTAGATATAATATATTTCTTTTATAACATACATAGAAACACATACACTTTGTATATGTATGTGACTATACATATATATATATTGAAAATTTAGCCATTTAAATCACTTTTAATCTCATCCATTGATTTATACCTTATTCCCAAGTAATTAATTGCATGACTTTTGCAAAAAGGGTTAATTGCGAATATTCTCCCGAATTCTTGGAGCCTCTGGGACCCTACTTTTTTGGATCTTGGGGACAAGCCCTAGCATAACGGCTGAGCCGCTGTCGACACTTCCTCCTCTGGTACCTACTACTGCATGGGGACATAAGTCTTTTGCTAAACTTTTCTGTGATTCTGGTGAGGTTTGTCCTTCTATCAAGCAACCTTCCTCTTACAAAGGCTTTCTGCAAATTTCTTCTCTGATGAAAAGATCTCCTCTCTTATTGCTCCTTATCGTTTTTCACTGGTGGGAAAGTTTGCTCAAGGTCGTCTGTCTATGGAGGATCTCCAAAAGGAGAACAAAACTATTAGCTTACGTGGAGAAGTTCTTCTGGGATCTTTAGATGCTAAAAATGTTTTAATTCACCCAGCCATGGAAGAAGATTATCTGAGGCTTTGGATGAATAATCCTTGGTTTTTTATGTGCTTCCAAATGCGCATTCTAAAATGGACTAAGGATTTCAGAGTTATATCGGACCCATCCATCGTTCTACTATGGGTCTCATTTAAGCACTTGTCGATACATCTATTCAAAAAGAATGTTTTATTTGCCATAGCTTCTACGATTAGAAGGCCATTGAAACTAGATGAAGCAACGATGAACCTCTCGAGACCCAGTGTTGCAAGGATCTGCATCACAGTGGATTTGATTAAAACAAACCCCGTGTCCATTTAGATAGGTAAAGGAGATTCAGGGGTTTTTCCAATCAATAACATATGAAAATATGCTCTCTTACTGCAAACAGTGCTCTAGACTTGGCCATGATGCTTCTTAATGTGGACTCAAAGAAAAGGTCATCCCTAAGTCTATACCCCCTCCAACTAAGGAGCAATAGTTTCCTAAACCGAAGTCATCTATCCTGGAATTGACTACAAATAGGCCAGAAACCCTAGCAGGTCCTGCTCCACCTCTGCAAGATAAACTTCCCAAGGGCAATCTCGAGAGAAGTAACCCCCTCTTCCAGAGTCTAGCCTGCTTCCCACATCGCCAGTTTTGATTCATAACACCCCCGACTCTATTTCCTCGGATCGTTCGTTGTAGGGAGACCCCCAATATCATGGTTGAGAGGCAGGGGGCAATGCTAAGATAGGATAGCAAAAGGCTGCCTATAACTTAAACGTCAGTGCTAAACAGCCCAAAAGTAATGACATAGCTTTGCTGATGAACTCCAATAACAGACGACTAGGCGAGATCCTAGATGATCTGCATTGTTCATATTCAACTAAGTCTGTCTCTGAGATCCCCGAGTCTAGTGAAGATGAGACCCAGGACGCTTGCAGGAAGTACAATTCTGACACTGAAAGGCCTTCTCTCAGAGCTAACTTCCTTCTCTCCGCATAAGAAGAAGCAGGAGAGTACGGCTTTTGACGTCCGTCTGATACCTCCCAGGAGCAGAAGACCACCATTGAAATATTCCTACTTGCCTTCTTTTGCTGTGGATTTAAAATGAATACCTTCATCTGGAACATTTGAGGCATTGTTAGTGCCTTCACGTTTAGAAGACTGAAGAAACTACTTCATTCTCATAAGATCGACTTATTTGCGGTTCTGGAACCTATGGTATCTGATGACAAATTGCAATGCTATGTGCGTAAGCTGGGGTTTCATTGCATGTTTTCTAATCTAAATGGAAAAATATTGATTTTTTGGAGGGATCACATTCATTTATCAATTCTAGAAAATAACTTTCAATTTTTGCATTTGCATGTCTTTTTTTTTGGAATTTTGGCTACTTGTTTCATTGTGTATGTTGCATGTACTAGGATTGGCAGGGTTAAATTATAGGCATCGCTTCGTCACATATCCGAGCATTCAACTGACCTTCCTTGGTTGCTAAAGGGAGATTTCAATGTCATTACTAATGTTAGTAAATATTTGGGATCCTCCTCTCCAAATCTAGTTACAATCGCTAAATTTGTGGACTTCATTGATGAATGCCAGCTGCATAGTCTGCCTTTATCTGGGAGTAAATACACCTGGTGTAGAATGGGGGAGAGGCCTTGTTTCGAAAGATTGGATTGTATTTTGATTAACAGCAAATGGACAGAGGTGTTTCATGCCACCAAAGTCCAGAACCTTTCATGGAATAGGTCTGATCACTCTCCTCTTCTGGTTTCTTTTCTGACACTGGCTCCTAGCACCTCTCCTAGACCATTTAAATTTCCGAAGATGTGGACCAATCACTCGAAATTTACGGACATTATCAAAGCAACTTGGTCGATTGATCTTCATGGTGATGGTTTACAGATTCTTTTGGGTTAGCAGAAGGCAGTGAAGGAAGCTTTACAAAAGTGGAACCATGAGCACTTCAGAAATATTGCTAATAATATCTCCAAGGCTGAGGATGATGTATTGTAAGTGGAGAATGCGTATAAATCAAGTCACTCACAGGTTGAACAAATTTATCTTTAGGAAAGCAAAGCCAAACTAGATTTCCATTTAAAGAATAAGAAAGATTATTAAAGGGAAAAATCCCGAATTAAATGGATTAAAGAAGGAGACATAGGCACTGCTTTCTTCCATAATTTTTGTAGCATTAAGAGGTAAAAACTATATATTTCTTCTTGGCCCTTATGGAGACAAATAGCCTAGACATTTCTTCTTAGATGTATGACTGCCTGCCCTCTATAATTTTTTATCAAGATAATGCTTCTCTCTCAGTTTTGCCAACAATAAAGGAAGTTAAGGAGGATGTGTTTTCTCTAGGAGTTGATAGTGCACTAAGACCAGATCGGTTTTTAGGTATTTTCTATACACACTATTGGGATATTGTGGGGACGGAGGTCTTGAGTGCGGTTCAAGATTTTTTTTGCCAGAGTGCCATTTCCAAGAGGCTTTACTAGTACTCTTCTTGTTTTGTTGCCAAAGAAGTCATCTCCTAAAAACTTTGGTGAATTCCATCCTATAAGTCTCTGTAACTACTGCAACAAGATTATCACCAAAGTTTTAGCTTTAATGCTAAGTTCTCTACTCTCTAAAATCATATCCCCTAATTAGTCGGGTTTCTAGATAATGTTCTTTTGGCATATGAAATTTTTCACTCTATAGATCGTCGGGTGGTGGGGAATAATATAGCTCTCAAGCTTGACATGTCTAAAGTATTTGATAGAGTTATTTGGTCTTCACTATTTGTTGTGCTCTCTCGTTTTGGTTTTAATGCTTATGCTATTAAGCTGGTTGAAATTTGTATAAAAAATTGTTGGTTTTCTACCTTGATCAATGGTGAGATGTGTGGCTATTTTATATCCTCACAAGGCTTAAGGCAGAGGGATCCTCTATCTCCAATGCTCTTTATCATTGCTCAGGAATTACTCTCTAGAGATTCAAACGAGAGAATGGCTAGCAATGGTCTTCTCCCTTTTAAGCTGCCTTCTCCATCCCTTCTTGTCTCACATCAGAGTTTTGCTGATGACACATAAATATTTTCAACCGCTTCAAAGAAAGCTCTGACATTGATGAAATCCATCCTCCTGGACTATCAGAAAAGCTCAAGGCAACTCATTAATGATGACAAGAGCTCTTGTATTATTTCAATAAGGCCTCTCCACAAAAGGTTTCTTTGGTGCACAGAATTTTGGGTTTCTCAAGACTACACCTGCCTTTCACCTACATTGGTGGTCCTATGTTCAAAGGTACAATGAGGAAGATATATTTTCAACCCCTGATTGATAAGGTTAAAAAAAAAGGCTCCAATGATGGAAATTCAAAAATCTTTCTAAAGCAAGTCGAATGCAACTTGTCCTGTCGGTATTAGCCTCTATTCCGCTCCATCTCTTGTAGGTCGTCAACCCTCCAAAATCTGTATTCTGGGACATTGAGAGGCACTTGGCCAGATTTTTATGGGGGAGCTTAGTTCATGGGGAGAAATATCACTGGATAAGCTGGCGTTCAATATGTTTCCCTAAGGAAGAGAATTACCTTAACTTTAGGTCCCTGGAAGAAGTAAGCTAAGCATTTGCTCTCAAGTTGTGGTGGAAATTTTAGGAAAGGGATACCTTGTGGTATCAGTTTCTTTAGAACAAATATAATGCAGGAAATGTCCATGCAATATTGCTTGAGCCGTCTTCTCAGTCCTCAATGATTTGGAAACGTATGCTTCTGATTTCAAAGATTGCTGACTCTCACATTGCTTTCTCACTTAAATCTAGCAATACTTCCTTTTGGTATGATAACTGGATGGGAGATGGTAGTCTTGTTGCTCGAAATTCCTCCATTTGCTTCCTAGGAATTACAATCAATAATTATGTCTCCAATAGCTTCTGGAATGCTCGTAAGGTTTTGAGATTGCTTGATGGTCATCTGGCATATCATATTCTCAAATTTTTGCTTCCTTTTTAGCTCAAAGCTCAAGATGTCATGCTGTGGAAGCCTACTGCATCAGGGAATTTCTCCTTATCTTCAGCTTGGGAGTTAATTAGAAAGCATAAATCTGCCTGCAAGGTAAAGGAGGATATATGGAAACTGGGGGTTCAATCTAATGTCCAGTTCTTCCTATGACATCTTCTCAATAACCTTCTGGTGCTTGATGATAAGCTACAATATCTGGGGGGCCAACTATGCTCCAAATGTAGTCTTTGCAATAAAGCTACGGAATCTTTATGGCATGCCTTTGTCGATTGCAGTGTTGTTAGACAATTATAGTCTTCCATTCTCCATTCTGTCAGTGGTGGTGTTCTCTTTTCAACCCCTACCTCATTTAGTGGCTTCTGGCATTTATGGTGGTTGTGTATCACTCAATGCAGGTCCTTTGCTTGTATATAGCTGGCTGCTTATTTGTGGGAGGTTTGGAAAGGTAGGAATAAGGTTAGGTATGATGCCTGCTCTATCTCTACAGCTCAACTATATTGTAATATTCTGTCTTTTATAAAACTTTCAACCGCAGCATTCCCGCTTCATCATGCTTCTTATTTCATCGCTAAACTCTATGGGTTCCAAATCAGCACCACACTGAGGTTGCAAATCCGTCATATGTCAATTTGTTGGTCTTCTTCTGATGCGCCTATTGTGGTAAGTGCTGATGGAGTAGCTAAGGAATCTGGCCTATCAGGAGTTGGAGGGGTCATTAGAAACAAGAAGGGAGATTTTCTCATGGCATTTGCTAGACATACTGGTTTTGGGGATCATCAGAGAGCCAAGCTCCTGGCTATTTGTGAAGGTCTAAAAATGGCCCGAAAACATGGCTTTACAAACATTCTACTACAATCTAATTCAGCTACGACTTAGTAGCACCTCAGACTGCCCACGGAGATAATGGGATCGCTACATTAAATCCTTCGCCAAGCTCAATGGCTATGTAGTTCCTTTTGTTCCATCAAGTTCATGCATATCTACAGATAGGTTAACCTAGTGGCGGATGCTTTAGCGAATGTAGCTTGTGTTGATGGTTGCACCCAGTATTTCTTTCATTTCAATAGTCTTCCAAAGTAAGTTAAAGGCTTTTGTCTCTTAGATAGTTAAGATTAAAGATTGTTCACTCGGTGTGGAGACCTAGGCTAAGGTCTTCCTCCATGTAAACTTTTTCCTTTTAATAAACTGGTAGGGACCTTAATTCCCCCACCTTACATAAAATAAAAAAAAAATCTCAAGTAATTAAGCAATGCTGTTGATCATCTAAATGCCTAAAATCAAAACCCGAAAGCCTTCTCACATTCCAAAATCATTCAAATCTCCCCCTTTATACACAAAATTCAGATTTCTTCTTCTCTCCAACTTCCACTTGCCGCCAACTCCTTCCCGTTCATTGTTCTTCAAGTTTCATCAATAAAACTCACCAATTAAAGTTAAATTACTGGTTATCAAGGTGTTTTAAAATTTCTATTTGAAGTCGTTACAAGCTATTTTGAAGAAGCTATGATTTTTAAAGCTATCTCTTTTGAAAAAAATCTTGTTTTATATGAAGAACTATTTTAGTCAAATTGAGGTTTTTGAGAATAATTGTTGACTGGTGATGTTCATGAGAAGGAGTTGTGGATTTAACGATCATTATATGTTGTATTGATGATATGTCATTGAATTTAGGAGTTTGGGATTGTTATGTAAGAGAATTGGTGTTGATTTTCTGGCTTTAATTTTGAATCTATATTTTGAAAATGCATGATCTGCGTGATTTAGCTTTCAGTACTAAAGAAATGTGTTGTGGATTTTGCTAAATTCTGATTCTATTGATTTTAAATTATCTTAGGCTTACTTCCCCATTGGAATCATGTTATTTTTACATATGAGTAATTTTCTATGATTTTCGAAGTGACTCTACCAAAGAGCTGCAATACTCTGCTTTCGATAAAAAATTTAATACATAATTGAAACCCTTCTCGAATTCTTTTTTATATGAATTTTGGATATGTTAAAATATATGACCTCAGGGTTATTTTTCAGAATTGTTACATTTCACATTATAAATTATTTTCTATGAATTTTGAAATATTATTGTCGAACTATCTTTCAAAAGTTACTATGGCGATACTCTTATTTTGAGGAATTAATTAACCTACTTAGATATCTTATTTTTTATGACATTTTTACAGTATATCCTATCCATATCATTCATTTATGTAAATTTTCATGTAGTTTTGAATAGTTTTGCCTATTGATCTAAATAACCCAAATTGCACTCGGTTTAGCCTTATATTACCAAAAAATGCTGAGTTGAATAAACTTAGAGAAAACTGCGTTTTAGTTATGAAACTGTCTTTTAATTGATTTTCTTTTATATAATATTCATATAGGAAGGTTATGACATGCTCAATTCAGTAATTTGATACTTATGTTAATATGTGACTGTGTTATGCATGTCACTTGACATTCTTATGACATATTACGTGAGCATGATGTTTGATGTTTATCTGTGGTTTGTTGTTGGGGTTTTGTGAGAGATAGGTTGTGAATCTATAATTGATTAAGATCATTATTTATGTGAAGGAATTATATATTTCATGTCTGAATTTATGATTACGAAATAATATCTACTTATTTATGTGATATCTTTGGAATCTAATCAAGTGAATTAAATTGGATTTGCTCTATTTTGCTTGGATTAGAGATAAGTCATTGCATTCATCATGAAAACCTTTTTGGTATGTGTAGTTGGACATTATTAGTTCTTACACTATGTAAATTCATTTTATTACGAGAAATGCTTTTATATTTAGAAAAGTAAGGAGAATATTTATAAGCGTGTTTTACCAACTCTTTCAATAAAGAAATGGTTTATGAAAGAGAACTTGGGCACATTTATTTAGAGTTGTATAGTTGAGTTATATAAGATAATATTACATGTCAAACTATGGAATTTTATTCATGCATGCATTTGCGGAAGTGATAGCATGAAAATCGTATATGTATTTCGAATATTAGAATCTTTTATTTCAGATGATGTGACGATTTAAATACGCCATCTATTGATTTTTGTAACACCCTACTACTTACGTACTCTATTAGGGCTGGGGATGTCGCCCTGTCCACAAGACAAGGGGTCTTTATAACTAGGACTCACAAAAGAAAGGAAAAAAACATTCCAAATCAAAATTATTACAACTCAAATAATGCATGAACAATTCCCATAAATAAATAAATGGCTGCTAGAGCATCTCAAATGACATACATAGGAAAAGAAATAAGTTGTCAAAACAAAGACAAACTCTAACCAATAACCTTCATAGCAGGACGGACCTGAAAGTATGGTATAAAAGGTGGTGAGACATAAATCTCAGCAAGCCCATGTGTGCTTTGAGTGTTTCAGGTGAAATAGTTCGTGTATGCAAGTTGAGAAATTTTCATAAAAACAAGTGCTGGAAAGCCTCAAATAAAATTCACAAATAAAGAGTGGTGTTTTCCTTCCAAAATCTAAGCATGCATACAATAAAAGAAACCTCTCAAAAGAAGTAGCCATGGCACCACACTTTGTGCGCCATGACAAAAGAACGTTTAGAATGCCACACTTTGTACATACTGACACAAGGTAGGTTTACGGCCTACCGGGCGAGATACTCCTCAATCTCTACAACCAAAATTACCGGTTGTCCATTCCGGAACCACACAGTCCACTTGACTGTAATTGCTAGCTCGGACCGACATGATCTACAAGACTGCCATCTTATCCGGGAAGGACTCAACCTTCAGAGGTGGCCACCTACTAAGAGACTTAACCAAACCTTTCAGAGACTAGTCCTAATAGTCTACCCTTTTTGAGTACTCAATGTTGTATTTCTTCCTCTTGAGAAAAGAAAGATCATTCAATGTGGTTTCTCTGAAATAGCAATTATGGTTTCCAAAATTCTTTGTCAATGTTTGTTTTTAGAAAAAGTTTAACATTTTGTATAAAATAGCTTATTCAACTTAAAATGGTTTGTTTGACTGAAAAGAAAAGGAACATTGTCCATAATTGTATTCATAGTACAATTTCTCACGTACATCATGTTTGACTTGCCAAGGTAACTTTGATCTTCAAATTATGCAGGAACTTACCTGATCTCCCGCTTTTCCTGGGTACAATTGTCTTCTAAGATAATTCAAAACAACCTAACCCCACCTGGGATAAATATAGGGTATAAGTCCAATATCCAAACAATACTTGCCTTAAATAAATAACCCTTAGGCTCCACCAGCCACAACACCATCTAGCTATGACAACAACGCTAAGCTTTAACACTAGTTGAAAAAAATATTTTATAGAATAATTTAATAAGTTAAAATAAATAGGTGTTATAAATAAATAATAAATAATAAATTATAATATTAACTATTTATTAACAAATAATAAATAATGAGTAATATTGATAATAAATAAAATTAGCAATAAATAATAAGTACTATTAATAATAAATCCTAAATAATATTGGTAATAAATAGTAAATAATATTATTACAAATAATAAGTAATACTAATCATAGATTATAAATAATTTTAATAATAAATAATAAATAAATTATTCTAATATAAATAATATTTATGAGCATAAATAAAAGTTTTAGTAAGGCTAACTAATAATAATATGAATATAAAATTGGTATTAATTAATTCCATTGTATTATTATTTGTAAAAATATTACTATTTATTTATCTAATAAATTATTAAATAATTATTAATTTTGAAGCTACTTAGTGGATACCAAAATTAGCAAACTAAATTAAAAAATTATATTAATTATATTAATAAAAGTATTGATAGTAATAATAATACAATAAATAATAAAAGTAATTCTTACAATAATTTTATTACTAGAGAAAATCCATATACATATTGATACCCATATGGATCCAACAAATAACATGTCAATTTATCCAATGATAGACTTGAATTAACATACGTCACAACAAGGATGATATTTTACTAGGCATAATATTATCTAGGGATTTATTGAAAAATAAATATCATGAAGGCATAATCAACAATCGTGGCATAATGACTATCATACATCAAAACATCCATAAAACCCTTAATCATAATGACCATATAATGATCTTAAAGCATAATTTATAAGTCACAACATTATTCCAATCTTCATGCCTTAAATCCATTCCCTTCACCCACATAAATATCTCCAACCCCACATTATTCAATCAACCTATCAAGCCCATCATCTAAGAGCCTGAGTTTGAGAATTTAAAGAGAAGATCAAGAAAGAAATACATGTTTTGATTAAACGTTAGCTGAAGATATCGCCTTGCTTAATGAATGTCTTCGAATGCTTGAGGGCCCTTTCTTGGTTGATGTTTGTCCAAGAATGGCCATCCAAGGTTCGGCCAAGAGAGAGAGAGAGAAATAAAGAGAAAGAGTGAGAGTGAGATTAAGATGATATTAAAATGGTGATGATGCAATGAAGAACGTCCAAGGTTTTTAAAGTTACCTTCTTGATGTTCTTCTTGTTCTTGACCGAAAAGGTATGTTTGATCCGAATGGAAGATCACCTATGGAGTTTTTGGTGTTATGGAGTGGCCTATGAGAGAGTATGGACCAAATCCTAGTTGGTTTGAAGGTTCTTGGAGTGATTTGGGATAAATAGAGGTGATTGAAAGTTGAAGAAGCTCAGTGTGTGTTCTTGATATTTTTGGAGAGGAATTGAGAGAGTGTGTTTTCATTTGTGTGCTGTGAATAATGGCCGAATGGCCTAGCTAGGGGGAGGGATTTCTATTATCCAAGAAAGAGAGAGAGAGTTTCTGCTTTATCAAATTTCAAATTGAGAGAAATGTGAAGATGTTTGAGGTAGTGGATTGGGTAATGGTGTTTGCTCTTTGAAGTTTTCTAGTCCTTCAATCGTGAATGGCTGAACTAGCTATGATGTGATCATGGAATGAAGAGTTGTTTCAGCTTTGAGGCTGGCCAAAAATGCTGTACAAGAGAAGAGAAAATTCTGGTTTTATTATCTAACTAGGTGAGTGTTTAATGGAAGAAAAATCTGTAATTTAATTTTAAAGTTTGAATAATTTTGAATGGAGTGAAGATAGGAGTGTTTTGAGGTGTGTTAATGGAGTCCTAATGACCATGGTAGATGCAGAAGCCAAGGGGTTCTGTCCATGGCTGCATTATGGCAAAAAATATGAAGATGTTTGCTGGAGAAATCGGACTTAACATTGGATAGGCAAAGCTGGAAAATTTTCTGGAATTTTAGCTAAAGTACTCTTGTGATTTTGGAAGGATTTTGTGTAGATTTTTTGAAGCTCTTTGTGCTGAATTTGCAGCTGGACTTTAGGAGTGTTTGAAGTTCCATTAGTGGTGGTTTTCCAGCCACCATCTTGGAGAAGAAAGAAGAAAGTTTCAAGTGTTCTTTAGCACATATAAATGGCTCAATGTTCATGTCCAAATCTTAGTTGCTTGCTGGAAAATTTTCTGGTTTGGTATAGCTTTGTTCAGATTGCGAAATTCCATTTATTTCAGCTTTCATCTTCACACAATATAGTTGGTTGTTAGCAGGAATTAGGTAGGGAAGGTTGTTGCAAATTTCAAAAACCAGCCAGGAAGAAAATCTGGAAAATTTTTCCAGATTTTAACCAAAACAAGAAGAAGAGAAAGATGAAGTTCTTGGAGGAATAACTATGGGGATTTAATTAAAAACTTCTTCCTATTTTTCCTCCACAATTTCGGCAAACCTTCTATCAAGAGCTGGAATTTTTGAAACTTCAAGCAAGGAATTATCCAAGACTTTTATAGATATAAAAATGAATTAAAGAAATATGAGTAGTTTAAATCCAAAGAGGTTAGGACAAGACTTGCAAAAATAATGGAGACAAAAATTCCTCTAGAATTCCTTTTAGGACAAGATCACATGGTTAAGACATTACCATTGTGTCATCCCTAAGACAATATTCTTTTCTTTAAGGAATGTAAGAAATAAGAAAATTCAAACATTGGTTAAGATAATTATGAATAAAACTTAGGTGATAGGATTTGAACTCAAGACCTTAGAGATTAATCACAAAGCTCTAACCACTTAACCACAACAACTCTTGTTCTTATTTTCCCAACCAAATTCTCTTCTTATCTAAGCCTCAAGCCATCTTCCTATTTCAACCTCAAGTAAAATTACCTTTTTACCCTTTCTACTCAACAAGTACAAATAAACCATATAACCCATAAACCACAATTCTAAGGCACACAAAATCATTCAAGGAATATATTTTATGCAAGATGATATGATATGCACTCCATCCTTCTTACTCTAGGGTAGGTTTGGTTGGGGTTTTATATCCTCCTCTCCTTAGAAAAACCTCGTCCAAAATTCAGCGTGTACCTTTATCTCAAGTTGGGGTATTTCCGCTTCACCTATTCCTCCCTTTCCCACGTGGCATCTTGAGTGCCATGATGCTCCCACTGAACCTTTACCATCGGTATCTGCTTATTCCGAAGAGTTTTGATACTTCGATCTAAAATTTTAATGGGTTTCTCCACGTAGCTCAAGTCAAGTCACAAAACCAACGGTTCGTTATTCAGAACATGTCCCAGGTTGGCATTATACTTCTTCAATTGAGACACATGGAATACATTATGTATTCTAGTCAAACCATCCGATAGATCCAGCCGATACGCAACTGGTCCAATTCTTTCCGTTATCGAAAACGGTCTCAAATATCTCGGATTCAGCTTTTCGCCTTTCAGATGCTTCAAGATTTCCCTACTTAGAGTCAACCTCAAGAACACACTATCTCCTACTTGGAATTCCAACTCCCTTCGCCTATTATCCGCATAACTTTTTTGTTGGTTTTGAGCCGCTTTCAACCTTTCTTTGATTAGCTTCACCTTATCTGACATTTCCTGAATGTAGACTTCTCCAAACTTGCTTATGTGGTCATCTTTCGACTAACTCCAATACAGAGGTACTTGACACTTATGTTCATACAACGCTTTATATGGGGTCATTCCAATCAAAGATTAGTAGCTATTATTTTAAGCAAATTCTGCATATGGTACGCAATCAATCCACTTATCCCCAAAACCCAATACGCAGCTCTTAACATGTCTTCCAATATCTAAATAACCTTTTCTGACTGACCATAAATTTGTTGGTGCACCGTCGTACTGAACTTTAGATTAGAAACCATCGATTCTTGAAATTTGGCCCAAAATCGAGATGTAAACCTCAGGTCTCAGTCGGACACGATCCTCAAAGGTACACTATGCAATCTGACTACCTTCCGCACGTATGTTTGAGCTAACTTCTCCTTTGAGTCCCTTACATTCATCAGTATGAAATGCACTTACTTAGTCAATCTGTCAACCACTACCCATATTGCATCTTTTTGGGTCCTTGCCATAAGCAGTCCGATAACGAAGCCATAGTCACCTCTTCCCATTTCCACCCTGGTATCGGTAAAGATTGTACCGACTTCTTGTGCTCCACTTTAACTTTCTGACACGTCAGGCACATCCAAACAAGATTCACCATATCCTTTTTCATTTCTGGCCACTAATAGGCTTTTTTCAGATCTTGATACATTTTTACCTCTCTCGGATGAATAGCGTACTTGCTTTTATGTGCCTCTTCTAAAATCTTATCTTTCAGTTGTTGCTCATCAGGCACACACAAACGATCTCAAAAATACATCACTCCCATCTCGTCCTATTGGAAATCACTGCCTTCCCATTTAAATTCTTTGTCCTTGAAAAGTTGAAACATCACATTGCTTTGCTGTGCTTTGATGATTTCCTATCGTAGATCCAGTATCAATCTCATGTTACTGGCGATAATCCTTATTTCTTGTACTTCTGTCCTCCTATCTAGCATATCTTGGACTACTTGAATCTCTTAAATTCTCAATTTGGCCATTTTGACTTTACGACTCAGGGAATCAACAACAACGTTGGCTTTTCCTGGTGGTAGTCAATAGGACAATGATATTCCTGCAAAAATTTCATTCATCTCCGCTGTCTCAAATTTAAGTCCTTCTAAGTAAAAATATATTTTAGACTCTTGTGACTGGTGAACACCTCATACTCGGCTCCATGTAGGTAATGTCGCCATTTCTTCATTGCAAACACAATGGTAGCCAGCTCCAAATCATGCGTCGGATAATTGACTTCGTGAGGCTTCAACTTTTGAGAGGCATAGGCTATTACCTTCCTATCCTGCATCAACACCGCTCCTAAACCTTTCTTAGAAGTATCAATATACAAAGTGTAGGGTTTATCTCTTTCTGGCAAACTCAGCACTAGAGCCATCATTAACCTTCACCTCAGCTTTTGAAAACTCTTCTCACATTTCTCACTCCAGACAAAGGGCACATCCTTTCTCAACAATCGGGTCATAGGTGATGCTAGTGTTGAAAACCCTTCAATAAACCACCTATAATAGCTAGCTAATCCCAAGAAGCTTCTGATCTTAGTGATGTTCTCCGGCTGCTTCCAATCCAAAACTGCTTCAACTTTTGCTGGGTCTACTTTGATTCCATCCTCGGTCACAATATGGCCAAGAAATGACACATTGTCCAACTAAAATTCACACTTGCTAAGTTGGGCATAAAGCTTGTGCTCTCTTGGAGTATATAAGTATATCATTGATGAATACCAGCACAAACTTGTCCAAGTGGGTTGGAAAACACGATGCATTAAATCCATAAAAACTGTCGTTGCATTAATCACTCCAAAAGGTATCACTATGAACTCGTAGTGATCATATCTCGTGTTGAAGGCCATCTTCGAAATATCCTCCTCTTTTATCTGTATTTGATAATATCCTTGCCTCAAATCCAATTTGGATTAACAACTAGAGCCTTGTAACTGGTCAAACTACTCATCAATTAAAGGTATGGGATATTTATTCTTGACGATCAAATTATTCAATCCCTGGTAGTAGATGCACAACCTCAAGGTCCCGTCCTTCTTCTCACAAATAGCACTAGCGCTCCCAAAGATAACATGCTAGGTCTTATGTAACCTTGCCTCACCAATTCTTCTAGTTACTTTTTTTGTTCATTCAACTCTACTAGTGCCATCCGATATGGGGTTCGAGATACAGGTTCTGCTCCTAGAATTAGATCTATGGTGAACTCAACTTCTCGGGTAGGAGGAAAAGAAGTGAGTTCTATGAGAAACACATTCGGAAAATCTTTTACCACTTCAGTATTTTTCAGGGTTCACTGATCCTTTAGCTTGTTTATCATGTAAGCCAAATATCCTTGGCATCCTTGCTTCAACAACTTCTGGGCTTTTACTCCAACTATCAAAAACTTCAATTCTTTTACTCACTTGTCATTGAATTCTAGCACATCACAATAAGGTCTAATGAACTGAACTGACTTATTCTTACAGTCTACTTTAGCTCCATGCTTAGCTAGCCAATCCATACCCAGAATTAGGTCATAGTCATCAATAGCTATGACTATTAAGTCTCTCTCCAAGCTCTCTTTCCCCACTTCAATCTTACAACTCTGCACATGCTCAATCTACTTGCACTATTTTTCCCAAAAGCATACATACCAACAAGGTAAAAGGTAGTTCTACTCCATCCGCACAATTCTTGTTTAGATTGGAATGGGTAGATCCAGGGTCTATTAATGCATTAACTGAAAGACCTTAGATAGTAAATGTACCTTCCACAACTGTTGCGTCTACTCCAACTTCCTCCCGATTAAGAGTAAAAACCTTTACTTTCACTTGCGGCTTCCAAGTTCCACTTCTGGAAGCTCCTGCAGTATTAGCTCGATTGGTTCCCGCAATCTTAACCGGGTTTTCTTACCTGATTTGAAGGACTTTTGGGCAGGCATTTCGATTTGTCGAATCTCTGCAATTGTAGCATTTTCATTCAGCTCCTTTAGACCAACAGTTCTTTTCTACATGGCTCTTCTTCCCATAATATCGGCACAACAGGAGCTCTGTGTAGGACCAATTAGTGCCATTCGTACTTGCTTTCCTCGGTTCTGCCATTGCTGGGGGGCAGGTCACTTATTAGCTTGCTGCCTTTGAAAGGGTCTCGGTGGTTGTCGTGGTGGTAAGAACGGCTTAGGTACCATCCAACTTCGATCCTTATTCTCTGTCTAGGTCATTACGTTTACTTCCCTAGAATTGGTCATCGATGGAGAAGATGCCAAAGCGCTTCTCTACTCCTGCCTCAGTCCCTTAACAAATTGCCTAGTTTGGTTCTACTCGGTATCTATCAGCCTCTTGCAATATTTTGACAACTGAGTAAAACAAGTAGCATATTGAGCCACAATCATGCTCTCTTGCTTCAAATTCTGGAACTCGTCCTCCATCTTCTCCACTATCCACTGAGGGTTATAGTCTGCTCTGAATGCCTTCACAAAGTTGGCCACATCCAGTCTTGATCTATTAATTCCCAGTCTTCTTGGACTCGCTGCCACCATGCCCAAGCTGGGCCTCTCAGCCTAAATGCAGCAAATTTTACCATTTGCTTCTCAGAGTGTTAGAGTGCGGCAAAGATGTCCTTCTGCTGCTCTACCCACTACTCCACTTTCTGATCTTGTTCGGCTTTTCCCAAGAAGGTGAGAGGTTGAAATTTTAGAAACCTCTCCAGAGCTTCAACTTCCTCCTTCAAGTTCCTTCGTTTTGACAAAGTTTGCAGTATCTCCATCATATTATAAAAGGCTTGCCCTATGGTCACACTGGTGGGCACTCCAAACCCCACTTCTTGCTCAAGTTCATTCTCATTCCCTTGATTTGGTGATGAAAGTTGAGTTGCATCATATTCTGGAATCATGGTTTCTGCTTCAGGAACCCTTCTGCTGGTTGCTACTACATGATGCTTTGGTGCCATTCTAAACCATCGCCCCCAAATAATGAGTTTTGCATCAAGGTTCAAAATATTTAAATCGAGCATACATTCACATTTAGACTTAACTAAAAGTAAATCATATGCAAGCTTTGTATAAATAATTACATTTTTTCCAAGATTAGAGTACACTAAGGTACTCTTATTTGCATAAATTTTGAAATAAAACATTAAACATAAATGAGCCCCCAGCACAAGAGTTTATTGAAAGCAGTAAATAATAACTTCTTAATCATGGAAAAACTTTGCCCCTAATCCTTATCAGAATCCTTAATGTCAGCATCATACAACCAACCCCCAGCATTCTTAAAAAGGTCTATCCTTGCACCATTCACAAACCCATAGTCCATAGGTTACTTTCGAGTTCTCCTAGAACTCTCTCCAGTTTCAACATGGTTGGGTGGGAGTAGAAAAGAAGGTCTAGGTGGAGATTCATAGCCTATCTCACCCAGATAATCACTACCAGTAGTTAAATCAATCACGGGGCTAGGTGGGTTTGAGACATACTCTATATAAATATCTTCATTCTCACTATCAATAATCAAGTCTATTACAGGTATAGGGAGTGGCTTAATAATCTAAACCTTATCATCATTGCTTTCTTCCAAAGGTATAACTGGACGACGTGTGGGTTATGGTGCAGGTTGTGGTAAGTCTTCCGGGTAGATAGGGATTGGTGGATGTCATTGCTACCCCTTCGCCACAGTTCTATACATTCTAACCATCCTACAACATAAACAACCTAGATTAGTCAAAATATTTTAATCTTAATGAAATAAAGCAATTACTATCAATAATTACCTAAACCTTGGCTCTCATACAACTTGTAACAACCCACTACCTATGTACCATATTAGGGTTGGGATGTCGACCCGTCCACAGGACAAGGGATCTTTATAACTAAGACTCACAAAAGAAAGGAAAGAAACAATCCAAATCAAACTTATTACAACTCAAACAATACATGAAAAATTCCCAAAAATAAATAAATGTCTGCTAGAGTTTCTCAAATGAAATACATAGGAAAAGAAATAAGTCTTCAAAATAAAGGTAATCTTTAATCAATAACCTTCACAGCAGGACCGACCTGAAAGTACGGTATAAAAGGTGGCGAGACATAAATCGCAGCAAGCCCGTGTATGCTTTGAGTGCTTTAGGTAAAATAGTTCATGTATGCAAATTGAGAAATTTTCATAAAAAGAAGTACTGGCAAGCCTTAAATAAATTTCACAAATGACGAGTAGTGTTTTCCTTCCAAAAGCCAAGCATGCATACAATAAAAGAAACCTCTCAAAAGAAGTAACTATGACACCACACTTTGTGCACCATGATAAAAAAAACGTTCAGGATGCCACACTTTGTGCATATTGACACAAGGTACGTGTATAGCTTACTAGGAGAGATACTCCTCTATCTATACACCCAAACTTACCGGTTATCCATTTTGGAATCACACAGTCCACTTGACTGTACTTGCTTGCTTGGACCAATACGATCTACAAGATTGCCACCCTATCCGGGAAGGACTTACCCTTCAAAGGTGGCCACCTACTTAGAGACTTACCCTAACCCTTCAAAGACTAGTCCTAGTAGTCTACCCTTATTGAGTACTCAATGTTATATTTCTCCCTCTTGGAAAAAGAAAGATCATTCAATGTGATTTCTCTGAAATAGCAATTATAGTATTCAAAATTCTATGTCAAAGTCAGTTTTTAGAAAAAGTTTAGCATTTTGTATAAAATTGCTTATTCAACATAAAATGGTTTGTTTGATAGAAAAGAAAAGGAACATTGTCCACAATTGCATTCATAGTACGATTTCTCACGTACATCATGTTTGACTTGCCAAGGTAACTTTGATCTTCAAACAGCTTTATGCAGGAACTTACCTGATCTTTTGCTTTTCCTTGGTACAATTGTCTTCTAAGATAATTCAAGGCAACCTAACCCCACCTGGGGTAAATACAGGATATAAGTCCAATATCCCGACAATACTTGCCTTAAATAAATAACCCTTAAGCTCAACCAGCCACAACACCATCTAGCTATGACAACAACGCTAAGCTTTAACACTAGTTGAAAAAAATATTTTATAGAATAAGTTTAATTTAATAAGATAAAATAAATAGGTGTTACAAATAAATAATAAATTATAATATTAACTATTTATTAACAAATAATAAATAATGAGTACTATTTATAATAAATCATAAATAATATTGGTAATAAATAGTAAATAATAGTATTACAAATAATAAGTAATACTAATAATAGATTATAAATAACTTTAATAATAAATAATAAATAAATATTATTATTAATTAATTAATTATTCTAATATAAATAATACTTATTAGTGTAAATAAAAGTTTTAGTAAGGCTAACTAATAATAATAGATGAATATAAAAGACATTAGGTATTAATTAATTCTAACATATTATTATTTATAAAAATATTACTATTTATTTATCTAGTAAATTATTAAATAATTATTAATTTCGAAGCTATTTAGTGGTTACCGAAATTAGAAAACTAAATTAAATAATTATATTAATTATATTAATAAAAATAATGATAGTAATAATAATACAATAAATAATAAAAGTAGCTTTTACAATAATTTTATTATTAGAGAAAATCCATATACATATTCATACCCACATGGAACCAACAAATAACATGTCGATTTATCCAAAGATAGATTGTATTAACATACATCACAACAAGAATGATATTCTACTAGGCATAATATTATCTAGGGATTTATTGAAAAATAACATCATGAAGGCATAATCAACAATCGTGGCATAATGAGTATCATACATCAAAACATCCATAAAACCCTTAATCATAATGAACGTATAATGATCTTAAAGCATAGTTCATAAGTCACAACATTCATTCCAATCTTCTTGCCTTAAATCCATTCCCTTCACCCACATACATATCTCCAACCCCACATTATTCAATCAACCTATCAAGTCCATCATCTAAGAGCCTTGAGTTTGAGAATTTAAAGAGAAGATCAAGAAAGAAATACTTGTTTTGATTAACGTCAGTTGAAGATATCGCCTTACTTAATGAAGGTCCTCGAATGCTTAAAGGTCCTTCCTTGGTTGATGTTTGTCCAAGAATGGCCATCCAAGGTTCGGCTGAGAGAGAGAGAGAGAGAGAGAGAGAGAGAGAGAGAGTGTGTGTGTGTGTGTGTGTGTGTGTGTGTGTGTGATTAGGATTATATTGAAATGGTGATGATCACAACAGGAAAAATCGGCATTTGCGACGGCCAAAATCCGTCGCAAAACCGTCGCTGACCGTTTTTGCGACGGTTTTGCGACGGTTTTGGCCGTCGCAAAAAACGACGTCGCAATTTGCGACGGCCATGGGAAACCGTCGCTAATTGTGACGGTTTTGCGAGGGGAAAAAAAATTCGTTGCTATTTACGACGGTTTTGCGAGGATTTTGCGACGAATATTTTTGGTCAAACTTCACCGGAGGAATAATTTTTGCGACGATTTTGCGACGAAAAAAGTGACTCCTCGCAAAACCGTCGCAAATTGCGACGGTTTTGCGAGGGTCAACTTTGTGCCCTCGCAAAACCGTCGCAAATTTGCGAGGGTTTTGCGAGGGCTAAACCATAGCCCTCGCAAAACCGTCGCAAATTTGCGACGATTTTGCGAGGGCCAACCTTGTGCCCTCGCAAAACCCTCGCAAATTTGCGACGGTTTTGCGAGGGCCACCCTTGTGCCCTCGCAAAACCCTCGCAAATTGCGACGGTTTTGCGAGGGCACAATTAACCCCAGTTGTGACCCTCGCAAAACCGTCGCAATTTGCGACGGTTTTGCGAGGGCACAATTAACCCCAAGTTGTGACCTCGCAAAACCGTCGCAATTTGCGACGGTTTTGCGAGGGCCACCTTGTGCCCTCGCAAAACCCTCGCAAATTGCGACGGTTTTGCGAGGGCACAATTAACCCCAGTTGTGACCCTCGCAAAACCGTCGCAATTTGCGACGGTTTTGCGAGGGCACAATTAACCCCAGTTGTGACCCTCGCAAAATCGTCGCAATTTGCGACGGTTTTGCGAGGGCCACCTTGTGCCCTCGCAAAACCCTCGCAAATTGCGACGGTTTTGCGAGGGCACAATTAACCCCAAGTTGTGACCCTCGCAAAATCGTCGCAATTTGCGACGGTTTTGCGAGGGCCACTCTTGTGCCCTCGCAAAACCCTCGCAAATTGCGACGGTTTTGCGAGGGCACAATTAACCCCAAGTTGTGACCCTCGCAAAACCGTCGCAATTTGCGACGGTTTTGCGAGGGCACAATTAACCCCAAGTTGTGACCCTCGCAAAATCGTCGCAATTTGCGACGGTTTTGCGAGGGCCACCCTTGTGCCCTCGCAAAACCCTCGCAAATTGCGACGGTTTTGCGAGGGCACAATTAACCACAACTGTGGCCCTCGCAAAACCCTCGCAAATTGCGACGGTTTTGCAATAAATTTTTTTTATTATTATATTTATTTTAAATTATTACCCTATAAATCAACCCTGAAATATTATACAAATAAATATCAACAGTATGTTCATAATCCAAAAAATACTATAAAAAATTAAAAATAAACCCAAATAAATATAATTAAATATTAAAATATAATATAAAATACATAATAAGTATCTAAAAAAGTAAAATAATTCACAAAAATAAGTAATAGTGTATAAAGAGTATAAAATAAATATAACAAGTCTATGTAAGCAATGAAGGAGCAGCTGCAGAAGGAGGTGGAGGAGGGGAACGAGAGCCACTACGTGGGCCCGGGGCTCATCAGGTGGATCAAATCCATCGTCCACCATTTGGATCTTCATCTTCAGCATTAGCAGCCGCAATGCGCGCTTCTATCTCCTCTATGGATGGCATAGATGGTGCGAGAATACCCATTTTGTCCGACATAGCCGCCATCCAACCACCAAATGTAGACTGCTGTTGCTTCATGAAGTCTCGGTACAAGTCTATTTGTCGATTGAATCTCCGCTCAGCCTGTTGAACCCTTTGCTCTACTAGATGTCCAATATCAACTTCTGTAGGAGAAGATGCATGCAGTCCACTTTGAGACAGTCTAGTTCGAACATGTGTCGCCTCCGAGCCTAACCCAAAACTCGTCCCCTTTTGAACCCGCCTTGTGCCTTTACAAACATGGCTTTTTCATCAAGAGGAATAACAGAGTTTACATAGTCACTAGACTCGGACTGAGGAGTGCTCTGTATGAGATTTCGCACCTCATCCTAAAAAAAAAAAAAGAATTGTCAATAGTAATTATCAAAATAAAATACAAATTCCACACAGTATAAAGAATTTCAACATATTTAATCTATATAGTACCAATGTCTGGCGAGATCGCTCACTGACAAACTGACCCTTTTGTGGCCCGCTCTGAAAGACATGTAATGTCTCAAACATGTCTGTGTAGCTAAAAGAACTCCCCTCCTTGGCCCGCTACATTTATGTTAACACAATGTAATCATTACAATCTTACATAAATTTGTAATAAAACAATTTAGATTAATAATTAATTAAGGCATGTAGGTGAATTACCAAACGGTCCTCGTGTTCTGTGAACGAAATAGACCCTCCAGTATGGGTGCAGCTACTCCCACGATTCTTTTTGTTGGTGGATGAGAGCTTCGATACTTCTCTGATCTCCAGTACTCGCAAATGTCATTCCAATACTGTGCCTCTATCCAATGAGGACATACCCAATCATCCCTCTTCCTCAACCTAGACATTATGTCCGAAAATCGCGTCCGACACTTCTTTTCCCAATTTGATCGAATTAGCGAAGCATACTCTTCCCTCCACCGAAAATATTTCTGCATGATCATGATTAAGATTTCTGATTAACATATAACATAGTACTTAAACGATAAAAAATACTCAAAAATTGCTTACCCCAAATTCTTGAAACCATAAGTCTCGCACGGTTATCGGGACGTGCGTGTATGTCGGATACGAACCAGTGAAGTACTGCTGTATTATATTTGAAATTTCTCGGACACATTTGTCCGAGCTAGCGAACCTATTTTTGGTGCAATGACAATGTACAATATAGTTATATTAATCTCAAAAATAATAATAATAATTGAACTAATAATCAACATCTTACAAAGTATGAATATGTTACTTACCCGTTTCCCCGTGGAACAATCCAAGGTCGGGAGTCCGTAACTTGCAACCCAACGAATGCGAAGTCGAAGCGACGGATGATTGAAAAGCCGGGGATGGTACTCCCTCATCTCCAATAGAGCCATGTAATGAAGGAGGCACTGAAAGCCTTTGTAGCTGAGTAGGGGATGGAGTATAAGGCTCCTGACCCTCCTGACTCCCCTCCCTCAATGATCCTTCATTAGAAGACATTGCTAAAGGAGATGAAAAAAGAAAAATAAGTAACCAATAAAGACGAAGCCCACTCCAAAAGAAGGATGTAAATAACCGTGAATAAAAATGATAAAAGAATAATAACATTGAAACGTTATATCTATTCGCTAGTTTAAAGTAATACAATAATAATGCTTTGTCGATGATGGATATGTCAAAATAAACATTGTACTTGTAAATTGAATTTTAAAAAAATTTGACAGAGTCTCCCCTATAATTGGGCATTTCCCGTGCACAAGGCCACCTCAAGATTTGACAACCAAAACGTCTGTTACAAACAACAAAGACAGATCTTTTAAATATAGAAAAATTCAAAAGATAACTAGGGGTAATCACCCATTACCCAAGAGGAATGATCACCCATCACTCACGGGGAATGATCACCCATCACTCACGGGGAATGATCACCCATCACTCACGGGGTTCCAATTAAAATGTTCGATATAGTTAAAATCAAGCTAAAAATTATAAATGCCTCTCGTCCTTGTGAATTGTCTCGTCAATACAAAGCAACAATACAATATATAAACTACCTTGTTGTTTACACCACAAAAGAATATAATAAGGAATAACAAAAATCCTCCGGGCTGTACAAGTCTAAACGAAAGATTCCTGCAAAAAAAAAGAAGGAGATGAGATTCCCGACAATTAGACAAAATTGTGAAACAAAATTGTATGTGATGGAATTTAAAATAATAAAAGATTCAAGGCATGTAGATTCAAGTAACAAATAAATTGTAAGTTAAAATTTGACATGGGATAGTAATGATGCAATAGATTTCAGGATTCCCTCACCATTAACTATATTATTTGTAAATGAATTGAAATCAGGCCTATTCACTAGAATCATTCTCCGATACGTGACTCATCATCATCTACCGAGGTATCGCTACTCGTTTCCCATTCATCTTCTTCCTCTTCATTTATAGGAGAACTATCCCTTGCTGTTATAGCCTCATCATGAACATTCAACATTTCACTCATACCATTCTCATGCGTCAGAATACCAAGATCAACAAATAACGATATGCTGACTTCGTCAGTAGCATCTACTTCTTCCTGATAAGCTCTATCAACCACGGGTGCATCTATTATATGTCGAGCTTTGGTTTTGCAAACTGCCAACCAATCAGATCTTGGCCTCTTACTCCCTGGATATGATGCATAATACACTTGGATAGCTTGTTGAGCTAGAACAAATGGATCATAGTTAGCATAGCTCCTTTTGTGGTTAATTTCTACAAGATTATACTGCGGATGTACCCTCGTACCACGATTCAATGTTTGATCAAACCAGTAAAGCATGCATCCATTATTGCATACATCTATTTTTTGTACCGGCAAACCCAACCCAGCCACTAATTTTTTCATCTGATAGAAATCATCAGGAATCGTATTACTGCTAGGCACAACCTCTTTCATCAATTGCACAACATCGTTAAAGGCTTTACGCGAGAGGTTATTTTCAGACTTAATGTTTAATAACCTTGAAGCCAGTGAAAGCTGCGAATGTTGTGTGCATCCATCCCATATAGGAGTCTCTGCCGCCTTTAACATATCGTAAAACCTTTGTGCCTCCACATTAGGTGGCTCTTCAAAATGAACCGTCGATGGAGCTTCGGGGGAAAGTCGGGTCCCGCTACGTCTAAGACCATTTCGCGAGACCGATTTTCTTGATGTGAATCGATTCTCGGGATTGAGGTAGACACACTTGAGGGACACTCGAATGGCTCACCATGACATGTCCACCGGTAATACCTAGGCACAAATCCGGACTTCCACAGTGGAGCTTAACTTGTGCTCGGATCCGGTACTTTTTATTCTTACATTTTGCACACGGGCATCTAATTACGCTTGACATTGCATTTGATAAGGCAAATGTCAAAAAGCCTTAACCCCTTCCTCAAATTCAATAGTGATCCCTTTTACACCCGAAGCGTGCCTTCTATACATCCAACTACGATCCTCCATGACGTCTAAATGAGAGAAAAGAACAATCAACTCAATAATTAAAATCACCCCTTAAACAAAAGGAAGAGAAGTATAATTACATTTTCCTTTCTATTATCTAACAAAAAGAGGTCCAAAACATAGAATTTACAATTGCTATCGTTGGATACAGATTACACCTTCAATATATACGTTTTAACCAAGTATTTAATCTTAATTGAGGAATTTGATTAAGATTAAATACTATTAAAGCTAATTATATTCTTATTTTAACTCTCTCTATAACGTATATTATTCCTACTATTATTAACATCGACCTATATATGAAATTATTATTATTACTCATTTCATTACTCCTATTCTTATTCTTATTAGCAATATTATTTTTAATAATAATGCTATTATGGGATATATACTCATGCTCAATCGAATAATACACTCCAAGATAAGGGTAGTTATTCTATTCCACATTAAGTAGCGGCGATTTTGAAAAAAATTTTGACAGTAGTCTCCCCGTAATTGGACATTTTCCAGGCACAAGGCCACCTCAAAATTATACAATCAAAATGCAATTGCAAACAACAAAGACAGATCATTCATTTATACAAAAAAATAAATAAATAAATAAAAGGATAACTAGGGGTAATCACCCATTACCCAGGAGGAGTAATCACCCATTACTCACGGGGAATCCAACATTTGAATTCAACAAAAAGGCAATTTATATGAACAAAACGCACATCCTACATCTTCATAATCTAAGGAAACGGATTTCTCACATAAAAGAGCCTTCAAAGCATTCTACTAGAGTTAAATCTTCCACTAGAGAGACTAATATATTATTATAATCAAGTAATAAGATTACTAAACTAATTAGAAATCAACCTTCCTATTATGGCATCATAACCAATCAAATTAATTTATAAGGGTTTATATAGCTAAAACATAGTTCTCATATAAACCTTCCACTATCATGTCACTCACAATCTCCTCAAACTCAACCCCAACATCAATACAACTTTTATACATCAATTCAAACTCGCTCATTCACAAATAATCGCCCAAATTTCAAAGCTTCAGGGGAAATGAAAATCTGCCCAAAGTTTATAACATAATGAAGTAGCTCAAAGAGATAAATTCTAACTACTTACCCAAACGAATCAACTCTCAAGAATAAAGACAAAGAAGAGTACAGAATGGCAGTGCGCCGACCGAGGGGGCGGGCTGAAGGGGGTAGGAAGAGCAGTGGGGGAGTTGAGGGGGGGGCGCTGCGGGATGGGGGAGTTGAGGGAGGGGGCGCGGGGGTGGGGGGGCTGCGGGATGGGCGCAGGGAGGGGGGCGCGGGGGTGTGGGGGAGTTGAGGGAGGGGGGCGCGGGGAGGGGGCAGGGAGGGGGCGCGGGGAGGGGGGCGCGGGGAGGGGGCAGAGAAGGGGGCGCGGGGAGGGGGCCGCGGGGGTGTGGGGGGTTGAGGGAGGGGAGTTGAGGGGGGGGCTGCGGGATGGGGGGAGTTGAGGGAGGGGGCCGCGGGATGAGGGAGGGGGGAGCAGGAGGGGGGCGCGGATGAGGGAGGGGGGACCGGGAGGGGGGCGCGGGATGGGGGGGTCGCCGGCGGGGAGAGGGAGGGGGGAGCGGGAGGGGGCGCGGGATGGGGGGGTCGCCGGCGGGGAGAGGGAGGGGGGAGCGGGAGGGGGGCGCCGGATGGGGGGGGGTGCCGTGAGGGAGGTGAGGGAGGGGAGTTGAGGAGGAAGAAGGAAGGGGGAAGAAGGAGGGAAAAAAAAAAAAAAGAGGGAGTGAAAAATTTTGGAAATTTTTAATTTTTTTTTAAATTTCTAGCTATTTCGTCGCAATTTGTGACGAAAAAATAAAATCCTCGCTAATTTCTCATAAATTAATACGAATAATATTATAAATCGATCTATACATTATAATTTTTATTATTTTTTAGTGATTCTAATAATAATATTATTATGTAAATTATTTTTCTTTATATATTTTAATTTATACACCACTTAATCAAATAAATAGACAAAAAAAATTAGAATATGTATATATATAACTATATAGTATAATATATATTAATATGTTCGAGATGAATAACATTACAAATCGATCTCTACATTATAATTTTCAATATTTTTTTTAGTAATCTCAACAATAATAACAAGTATTTGAATTGTTTTTCTTTACATATTTTATTTTATACACTACTTAACAAAATAGATATATTAAAAAATTGGACATATGTATATACATAGCTAAATTAGTATAATATATATTAACATGTAGGAGACGAAGAACATTACAAATTGATCTCTACATTATAAATTTCATAATTTTTTTAGTGATATCAACAATAATAACAAGTATTTGAATTATTTTTCTTTATACACTACTTAATCAAAGTGATAGATTAAAAAATTAGACATATGTATATATATACCTACATGTTATAGTGTATATATATATATATTAAACTAAACAGATACTTATATACATTATATACATATACTTATATATTAGAATAAGTATATAACATAACATAATTAACTATATACATTTACTTATGCAATACATTAGGTGTATAACATGACATAATTACATATACAAAATTATAATAAAATGCACTAATTGAGACATGTTATTAAAAATATTTCAGTAAATTTGTCAAAATACACCATCACATAAACACATAAAGAAATTTAAAAAAAAATTAAAACCCTATTTTGTTGTAAAACCCTCGCAAATTCGTCGCAATTAGTGACGTATTAGCGACTAATTTGCGACTGAATTGGGGTTTTGAGATTTTCTATACATTTTGCCATTTATTTATTTTTTAATTAAAAATATTGACCGTCGCAAAACCCTCGCAAATTGCGAGAGCCGAAAATTCGTCTCAAAACCCTCGCAAATTGCGAGAACTTTGCGACGGATGTTCAAAAATTTTTAAAATATTTTTTTAAAAAATAATCGATCGTCGCAAATCCCTCGCAAATTGCGAGGGTTATTGCCGTCGCAAAATCCTCGCAATTTGCGAGGGTTTGCGATGAACGTTCAATTTTTTTTAAAAATAAATTACCGTCGCAAAACCCTCGCAAATTGCGAGGGCTAACTACCGTCACAAAACCCTCGCAAATTGCGAGGACTTTGCGATGGACGTTCAAAAATTTTAAAAATATTTTTTTAAAAAATAATTTGTCGTCGCAAACCCATCGCAAATTGCGAGGGTTATTTACCGTCGCAAAACCCTCGCAATTTGTGAGGGTTTTGCGATGGAAGTTCAAAAAATTTTTTAAAAATATTTTTTTAAAAATAAATTGCACGTCGCAAAACCCTCGCAAATTGAGAGGGTTTATTGGCCGTCGCAAATTGCGAGGGTTTTGCGATGGACGTTCAAATTTTTTTAAAAAATATTTTTTAAAATTAAATATCCGTCGCAAAACCCTCGCAAATTGAGAGGATTATTTGCCGTCGCAAAACCCTCGCAATTTGCGAGGGTTTTGCGATGGTCGTTCAAAAAATTTTTTAAAAATATTATTTTAAAAAATAACTTGCCGTCGCAAAACCCTCGCAATTTGCGAGGGTTTATTAGCCGTCGCAAATTGCGAGGGTTTTGCGATGGACGTTCAAATTTTTTTAAAAAATATTTTTTAAAATTAAATATCCGTCGCAAAACCCTCGCAAATTGAGAGGATTATTTGCCGTCGCAAAACCCTCGCAATTTGCGAGGGTTTTGCGATGGTCGTTCAAAAAATTTTTAAAAATATTATTTTAAAAAATAACTTGCCGTCGCAAAACCCTCGCAATTTGCGAGGGTTTATTAGCCGTCGCAAATTGCGAGGGTTTTGCGACGGACGTACGAAAATTTATTTAAAAATATTTTTTTTAAAATAACTCGCTGTCGCAAAACCCTCGCAATTTGCGAGGGTTTATTGGCCGTCGCAAAATCCTCGCAAATTGCGAGGGTTTTGCGACGGACATACGAAAATTTATTTAAAAATATATTTTTAAAAATAACTCGCCGTCGCAAAACCCTCGCAATTTGCGATGGTTTATTGGCCGTCGCAAAATACTCGCAAATTGAGAGGGTTTTGCGACGGACGTACGAAAATTTATTTAAAATTATTTTTTTTAAAATAACTTGCCGTCGCAAAACCCTCGCAATTTGCGAGGGCATAAATACCGTCGCAAAACCGTCGCAAATAGCGATGATTTTGCTACGAATTGCGACGGGTATATTGGCGCAGTCGCAAAACCGTCGCAAATTGCGACGGTTTTGCGACGGTTTTGGTCAACTCGCTACTTATTTGAAAATCGTCGCAAATTGGTCGCTATTAGCGACGGTATTGAAGCCGTCGCAAAAAATTCGTCGCAAATCACGATTTTTCCTGTAGTGGATGAGATGAAGAAGGTCCAAGGGGTTTAAAGTTACCTTCTTAATGGTCTTCTTGTTCTTGACCGAAAATGTGTGTTTGATCCGAATGGAAGATCAACTTTAGTGTTTTTTGGTGTTATGGAGTGGCCTATGAGTGAGTATAGATCGAATCCTAGTAGGTTTGATGGTTCTTGGAGTGATTTGGGATGAATAGAGGTGATTGAAGGTTGAAGAAGCTTTGTGTGTATTCTTGGTGTTCTTGGTGTTTTTGGAGAGGAATTGAGAGTGTGTGTTTTCGTGTGTCTTTGTTGTGAATGATGGCCAAATGGCCTAGCTAGGGGAAGGGATTTCTATTATCCAAGAAAGATAGAGAGAGTTTCAGCTCTTTCAAATTTCAAATTGAGAGAAATGTGGATATGTATGAGGTGGAGGGTTGGGTAATGGTGTTTGCTCTTTGAAGGTTTCTTGTCCTTCAATGGTGAATGATTGAACCAGCTATGATGTGATCATAGAATGAAGAGTTGTTTTAGCTTTGAGGTTGCTAAAAATGCTATACAAGAGAAGAGAAAATTTTGGTTTTATTATCTAGCTTGCTGAGTGCTCAATGGAAGAAAAATCTGGAATTTAATTTTGAAGTTTGAATAATTTTGAATGGAGTGAAGATAGGAGTGTTTTGAGGTGTGTTAATGGAGTCCTAATGGCCAAGGTAGATGTAGAAGGCAAGAGGTTCTATCCATGGCTGCATTATGGCCAAAAAAATGAAGAAGTTTGATGGATAAATTGGACCTAACATTGTATAGGCAAAGCTAGAAAAATTTCTTGAATTTTAGCTAAAGAACTCTTATGATTTTGGAAGGATTTTGAGCAGATTTTTTGAGCTCTTTGAACTGAATTTGCAGCTGGAATTTAGAAGTGTTTCAAGGCCCATTAATGGTGGTTTTCCAACTGCCATCTTGGAGAAGAAAGAAGAAAGTTTCAGGTGTTCTTGAGCATAAATGAATGGCTCAATGTTCATGTCCAAAGCTTGGTTGTTTGCAGGAAAAATTTCTGGTTTGGTATAGCTTTGTTCAAGCTGCAAAATTCCAATGATTTCAGCTTTCATCTTCACACAAGACAGTAAGAATTAGGTAGGGAATGGTTGCTGCAAATTTTAGAAAACCAGCTATGAAGAAAATCTGGAAAATTTTCCAGTTTTTAACCAAAACAAGAACAAGAGAAAGATAAAGTTCTTGGAGGAATAACTATGGTAATTTAATTGAAAACCTCTTCCTATTTTTCCTCCACAATTTCGGCCAACCTCCTATCCCACAAGAGCTGGAATTTTCAAAACTTTAAGTAAGGAATTATCCAAGACTTTTATAGATATAAAAATGAATTAACGAAGTAGGAGTAGTTTAAATTCAAATAGGTTAAGACAAGGCTTGCAAAAATAATGGAGACAAAAATTCCTCTAGAATTCCTTTTAGGACAAGATCACATGATTAAGGCATTACCATTATGTCATCCCTTAGACAACATTCTTAACTTTAAAGAATGTATGAAAGGAGAAAATTCAAACATTGGTTAAGATAATTACCTTTTTACCCTTTCTACTCAACAAGTTCAAAGAAACCATAAAACCCATAAACCACAATTCTAAGGCACACAAAATCATTTAAGGAATATATTTTATACAAGATGATAGGATATGCACTCTATCCCCCTTACTCTAGGGTAGGTTTAAGTGGGGTTTTACAATTTTAGGCAGTAAATTGAACAACTGAAACTTTTACTTTGAGAGTTGCGAAATATGGTAGAGTACTTTTGGAATGTGAAATATTAATGTTATGGAAAGTTTGGAACACAATTTTGTAAAAGATGATAAGTGAATCAGCGGTTGAGCCACTCGAAGTTTGAATATGAATCATTGAGTACTTAAAGGGGTGATATTCTTGTACTAGCTTGACAAGGTTGAGAACTCTATCCTATAGGTGGCCACTTCTGGACAATTAACTCTTCTAAGCTTGGGGACAGTACTTGTGATAAAGCCTTCCTTAACTAGCGACACGGTTCAATGAAGAGGTGGAGGTTGGACGTGGAACATGCAGGTTTTGTATAACCCGTAATATTTAAAGTTAGTGATTATGGAATACCTCTATAGATAGGCGGTACACCTATCCGATATATCTGTAAAAAAATGAGAATAGGGCATACCTCTATTTGTAGGCGATATTCCTACTTGATAATGGTTTTAAGCTCAAAAGTTTGAAACGTGTATTACTTCTTTCCAAAAGTTTTATATTAATGAATTTTCACTGTTATGTGATCATATTCTAGAATCTTATTATACTCTCCTTTTGAGAATACTAACATTTGCTTCTATGAGTTATGTTAAAGAAAATTTTGTGAAGGCATAAACTTGAGTTTATGAAACTCTAGTGGAATTTGGTTATTGTATCGTGAAAACGGTTTCTGTGGAAAAATTACAATTGCACACCACAAAACATACTAGAATTTTATATTTCACACAATTTCTTATCTTGTTTTCAGGGTGAATAAGGTGCCTACGATTTGAAGAGCTTTATATGATTATTATGTATTAGAATTTTATTTTCACAGAACTTGTATTTATTATTTGCTAGACGTCCCTGCGTATTTTTTGATTCAAAGTCTTATAATGAATTCTTTATTTATTTTGAGCTTGTTTATTTTAAGCCTAGGTTACGTGTGCATTTTATATCTTATACAGACTCCCTGCCATTTAGACGGGGCTACATCCCCAACCCTTGGAGGGTTACATAGTTGTAGGGTCTTACAACTGATATCAGAGCCCTAGGTTAGGTTTATCTTTTGATTACTTGAATAATATTCTGGATTTATGCAGTGGATTGGGCATTACCTTAATTTCATGAATTTAAAATTTAAGAATGATTATGGCTCTCTGAGTGTGAGGTCTTTTGTTAATAATATGAACTTAAGTCTTGAAAGGTGTTGCTGAGTTGATATGGTAGGAATTTTATCTCTTGGGTACTGTAATGATGATGACCATGATAAAACTGTGAGGAAATATGTGTTGAAAAGTATAGATACGTACTTTTGGGGAATTTGACAATTATGCTTATGTCAGATCCTCTAGATGTGACGTTAAGGTGTAAGATTTTGATACCTTTTTTGGTCTTTAATTTTGGTTACTCTAATTGATAGGGGCTAAATTCACCTATACTTTCATAGTTATTTGAGGATATCTTGTGATACTTTTGATGTAATAACTAGTCATATTCCTTCATATTTGATACTTTACCTTTGGAAAGGTATTTTGATTATTTTATGCAGATTTGGACAAAAAATGAAGCAAAACGATTGTCGTTGCAATGCACGGCTGCCGACAGCCCTAGTCTGGAAACCATAGGAAAACGATCGAAAACAGAGCAGGTCGGGGCATGAATAGAGCACTGTCAGCGCCGGCTGCGAGGGATCAAGCCGGCACCAGCCCAATATGGTTCTAAGGCAGCGGGTTTCATTTTTAGATCAAATTTTGGCAATCTCAGTTGGATTCCTTTAGGAACTGTTTCAATGACGGAAAAGGACTCTTGTAAGCACCTTTTAGCAATCTAAACTCCTATAAATACAAGAAATTAACCCTCATTAAATTAGTTTTCACCTTTGGGTTTTGCAAACCTATAGGAAACTCCTAGAGAAATACCAAGATTCAAGAGGATCAAAGAGATTCTTGGAGAAGGAAATGAGGTTAATCAAGAAGGTTTCAAGGAAGAAGAAGAAGGCTTACTTGTTATGAGTGGTTTTTTTTTTTTTCTCTTCTTTGAAATTTATTGACAATTTAAGTTTTAACTATGTAATTGTATTTAAAGGTTGTTTTTGGATTCATGACTTTGTATGGATTTTAGTTATTTGATCAATTTATTGTTATTTTTGGTATTTGATTACTTGATTTTTTTGCTGAGTTGATGAAGTTGATTTTCACTCTAATGGACTTGGGAAACGAAATTAGATGGAATTCAATCTAAGTTAATTCTCCATTTTTTTATCTTAACTGGATTGGGAAAGAAAGTTAAGAATTGAACTTAGGTAATTAAAGATTAGTTGATTTCGCCTAAAGCATAAGGTCATTAGCTAATTTTTGGTTGCTTTAGCTTGATTGGAAAATCTGTTAAATTAACTAGAAGATAGTAATTCTATAGATTGGGAAAGAAGTGGAGTCTATATTTTATTCTTTCATGGTGCCAAGATAATAATTATGATAAGTGCTAATCAATCATTGTTATGTCTTTGAGGATTTCTATCTATTTACATGTCTTTTCTCCTTATTTTTACTCCTTGATAATCCTTGTGACTTGTCTTGTGTGAACTTGATATATTCTCTAGTATATTGGGTTAGTTTTTTTATTTATCTCTCGTTATTTTATTGATTAAACAATAAAGATTTGGATAAAGTAAGGTGAGAGTCTAAGTTACTGTAGATTCGATACTTGTTATTTCCTATACTATATGATGGGTATACTCGCCCATATGTGTGGTTTTAGTAATTAGCATTTTAATTAAATTTGATTGATTGTGGATTTTGTTAATAATATTTTCTACACTAAAAAACACACATCACTAATTCTGATTTGGTGAATAGAACTATGTTTTGAGGTTGGGCATAAATGTTTTGAGATAATGATTTTTGTTGAAATATAGGATCTTGGCATTTATACTTTGGAGATTTGTGATGAAAGAGGATATTGTTTGGAATGCTCCTATAAATGCGTGTGAAGTATGCCATGGGGACACTGTTTGGGATGTCCTTATAAGTGTATGTGGTGTATGTTATGCGAAATATCTCTATATGTCTTGCCATTTGATTGATCATGCTACACGAATTTACTTGATCTTAGTATGTGGCATATTTGCACATCCATTTTTGAGTTAGAATGATTGGGTTGAGATATCCTTGATTGAGGAGTAAATGGGTATCTTTTGAGGTCGATATTGAGAAAGATAAAATTTATGGAAAATACATGGCATCGAAGAAACATTTCATGACTCGCAACAACAAAATTTCTACAGAAGATCAACTGACTAGGAGAAACAATGACACCCAAAATGTTTCCTGAAACATTTACATAGGAGATGTGGAAATTGGAATGAAAATAACTAAAGAAGTGACAATAGCTCAAGCCTTTAGCAAGATAACCTAAATCCTCCAAAGTTTATCTAAAAAAATGAACCCCTAGGGGAGAAGATAAGGCTTTAGAAAGGTTTCTAAAGTTCCAACCGCCCACCTTCTATTGTGAAGTCGAACAAGAACAGAAAGCAAAGATGTAAATATAGGACATGGAGGACATCCTCCGAACTTCACACTATTCAGAAGAAAGAATGGTGAAATTTGCAGCTTTTTAGTTGAAAAGACCCCACCCACTAGAGATTGGTATTTGCGTGTGCAAGAAGCATGGGAACAATATGAGTTTGAAACGAATTGTAACACTTTCTTAGACAAATTTTGGGCAAAATTTATTCCTCAGTGGATTGTAGAGAAACGAGAGAAGATGACTTTTAAAACTCGAAGCATGGGAACATATTTGTAGCATAATACACAACATAATTTAATAGGCTATCCAAAAACTGCCGAAGGTTGATAGACAAGGAGTAAAATCGAGCTCAACAATTTGTAAAGGGTTTAAGACAAGAGTTAAGGACAACTTTGGCACCCTTCCTACCGACTATGTACGCTGCGACTGTGGATGCTGCTTCATAGATAGAGAATGAAGACAAGAGTAAAAACATGAATAATATTGCATCTCCAGTAAAACATTTCTTTATGAAAAGACTAGCAAAGCAACAGTAACAAGCAAAGATTACATCAACATAAGTTATACCGAATGCGGTAACATACTACTCATGTAGAAACAAGGGACACAAAAAGAGAGATTGCTGGTTTTGGGGCACGTGTAGAAAATGTTTTAATTGTGGAGCTACTACGCACCTTAGGAAGAACCACCCGAGACTAACTAAATAAGGAAACCCTGCTCTGCCACCACATCCAACAAATCAATACAATATAGTGGGAGAGAATGGAGGAAATAATACGAAGCCACAAGGTAAAGCTAGAGTGTTTGCACTGAATAAAAAAGACTTAGAAGCTGAAACTACTATAGTTGCAGTTAAAGTGTTTGCACTGAATAGTGAATCATGTGCATATCGTTTGGGATAGTTTAGAATTATCATATATTTTGTTAGTAAGTACTTCTCTGGGAAAATTAGGCTATTTGCAAGAATGTAGAATTAAAATGGAATAGAAGAAAAATTTATGCGTTACAACTAGATACCTCAAAGGAAGGACTGGGAGTTATTTTAGTGCAAGATAATGAAATTACTGTTTTCACCTCCTGGAAACTCAAGCCATATGGAATGAAATATCTCCCTTATGAATTAAGTTGGCCGTAATAATGTTTGCACTAAAAAATTTGATACGTTATCTATAGGAGCAAACTACGAAGTATTCACTGAGCACAAAAGCTTGAAGCATATTTTTCACACAGAAGGATTTGAATTTGACGCAGAGTAGATCTATCTGAGGAACTTGAGTATAATCCTTGACGTGAAGAATGATATTATTGAGGCACAATTGAATAAATAAGAATTTTGAGCTTCTAAGGGTAAAGAAGTGAAGAAAGGAAATTAAGATTTCAGAATTGATGATGACAGAGTAATGTATTTTCATGACCGGATATGTGTTCCTAACATAGTAGAAATGCAAAAGAGAGTTTTGAATAAAGCCCATAAGACCCGATATATTATTCACCTAGGAGAGGTAAAAATGTATCAGGGTTTGAAGAAAGTATTTTAGTGACCGAGCATGTAGAAGGATATTTTACAGTATCTGTCAGTTTATTTAATTTGTTAGAAAGTTAAAGCTAAGCATAAGAACTTTGCTGGTTTGTTACACCCATTATCCATGCCTCAATGGAAGTGGGAATATATAGTGATTGCTTTTGTTAGTGGTCTACCAATGAACAAAATCCAAGATATGCCATTTAGTTAATTGTCGACCTCTTAACCAAGATGGCACATTTTATTCTGATAAAAACATGTGGTATTTGATTGAAAAATTGACTCAAGTTTACATATGGGAAATTTTATATTTAAAAGGGGTACCATCTAGTATTGCTTCTGACATAGATCTGCAATTTACCTCAAGGTTTTGGGGTAAATTTCAAAAAATGTTGGGATCGAATTTGAATTTCAATACTTCAACCCATCTGCAGACCGATCGACAGTAAAAAAGGGTAATACAAAATTTTGAAAGAGATATTAAGAGCTTCGTGCTGGACTTTAGGAATGATTGGGTCCAAAGTTTTCCATATGTTGAATTGGCTTATAATAACAGTCATCATTCGCTAATTGGTATGGGCCATATGAAGCATTAGATGGTCAAAAATGTCAAACACTGTTGTTTTAGGCTTGGGAAAAAAATGTATAGGTCAGTAAAGGGGTGAGTTTGTATTCAACAGATGACTGAGAGGTAAAATTGGTACAGGAACATTTGGAAACGTTATACTAATAACAGAAGGAGAGAGCTAGAATTTCAAGTGGATGATGCTGTATTTCTGAGATTGACACCAAGTAAAGCAAATTCAAAACATCCAAAGAGAGGCAAAATTGAGTCAAAGGTATATAGGGCCGCTTCAGATTATATGAAGTATCGGAGCTGAGGCTTTCCAATTAGATTTCCTTGATGGTTTTACTAGGATTCACGATGTGTTCAGTGCAACGGAGTTGAAGTGTAATCTAAACCCCAAGCATGTTTTGAATATTGAACCTTTGCAGTATTATTCAAATTTGAGCTATGTTGAGAGACTAATGAAAGTTCTGGAACGAATATTAAAGAGTTGAGAAAAAAGAGGATATCAATAGTTAAGATTTTATAGGAATATGATGGGATTCAAGATGCAACGTAGGAAATTGATGAAGGGATAAAGAAGAAATATCCAGATTTGAGATAAGAAATGGCATTGAGTGATTTCGGGGACGAAATCCTTTTAAGTGGGGAAGGATATAACACCCCATTCATTTACAAAGTGTGAAAAGGTGAATTTTCATTCACAAGCATATGTGATCATATTATTATTATTATTGGGAAATGTATATGTTTGTTTTAATTGTTAGGATAGTTGAAATGCTCTAAATGTGAATATGATTATATGAATTATTTGCAAGTAATTTGAAGTTGTATGAGCTTTATTGATTTAGAAAACTCTTCTTATATCTTTTGGGGAGCAAAATGATATTTATGAAAGTGTAATTTCAAATCTTTTAAGAGTGAAATTATAATTTTATATACTTCATAGAGAAAATAAATATCTTTCTTATACGTGGTGCATTTTTCGTAATTAAACTAAAGTTTAATAAAACTCATTTTAAACTAGATTAGTTTCCCTATGTACATTTTATTTTCTTCAAACCCTAATGTACCCAAATAGTTGTAAAATGCATATTCTAACCTTAACGATGCCATCATCCTAGCTATTGGATTTTTTTTCAATCTTAGCCATTAATTTATCTCAAATACAAGATATTTCTTTTATAATATATATACATATATATATATATATATATATATTGAAAATTTAGTCATTTGAAACACTTTTAATCTCATCCCTTGATTTACACCTTATTCCCAAGCAATTAAATCAAAATCATTGATCATCAAAATGCCCAAAATTAAAATCCTGAGGCCTCCTAACATTCTAAAATCGTTCACCGCCCCCGCCCCCCCCCCCCCTTCTTTTTTTTTTTACAAAAAAAAATCAGATATCTTCTTCTCTTCAACTTTCTCTTGCCGCTACCTCGTTTCCCCTTCATTGTTCTTTAAGTTTATTCACTAAAACTCACCAATTGGATTTAAATTACTAGTGCTCAAGCTGTTTTAAAGTTTCTATTTGAAGCGTTTACAAGTTATTTTCAAGAAGGTATGATCTTTGAAGTTATCTCTTTTGAGCTGTGGATTGAATGATAATATGTGAATGAATTTGGGAGTTTGGGATTGTTGTGAAGGAGAATTAGTGTTGGTTGTCATTAATGTTGAATCGATATTTTGAAAATGCATGATCTGTATGATTTAGCTTTCAATATCGAAGAAATGAATTGTGAATTTTGCTAAATTTTTATTCTATTGATTCCTAATTGTCTAGTATCATTTTCCTGTTGGAATCTTATTATTTCCACATCTGAGTGATTTCTAAGATTTTCAAAGTTACCCTACCACAAAACCATAATACTTTATTTTCTATGAAAATTTTGATACATAATTGAAACCCTTCCTGATTTCTTTTTAATCTGTATTTTGGATCTGGTAGAACATATGATTTTAAGGTAATTATCCAACTATAATTGTCACATTTAACATTGTAAATTGTTTTCTATGAATTTTGAAATGTTATTGTTGAACTGTCTTTCAAAATTTACTGCAGCGATATTCTTATTTTGAGGAATTAATTAACCTACTTAGATGTCTTACTTTTTAATGATGTTCTTAAAGTATATACTACCCATATCATTGATTTCTGTAAATTTTCATGGAGTTTTGAATAGTTTTTCCAATTGATCTAAATAACCCAAATTGCACTCTGTTTAGCCTTTTTTACCAAAAATTTCTGATTTGAATAAACTTAGAGAAACCCGCATTTTAGTTATGCAACTGTCTTTTAATTAAGTTTCTTTGATATAATATTGATATAAGAAGGTTATAACTTGCATAATTCAGTAATTTGATGTCTATGTAAATATGTGATTATGCTATGCATGTCATTTTTATGACAACTAAATGATAGCTAATGGTCATTTAATGAGTTATTATATTGTAGAATTGCATATCAAGTATATATTTATATGAAAGTACTGAGTATAATGATGTTCTTATGTCAAATTATATGAGCATGATGTTTGAAGTTTATGTGTGGTTTGTTGTTGGGGTTTGGTGAGAGATAGGTTGTGAACCTAGAATTGATTAAGATCATTATTTAATTGAAGGAATTGTATCATGTTTGAAATTATGAATAGGAAGTAATACATACTTATTTATATGATAGCTTTGGAAGGATGATCAAAAGGTAAGTCCTTTCATTCTTCAAGAAAACCTTTTTGGTATATGTTGTTGGATATTATCAATTCTTGAACTATATAGATTCTTTTTATAACATGAACGCTTTTATAGTTAGAAAAGTAATGAGAATATTCATAAGCATGTTTTACCAACTCTTTCAATTAAGAAATGGTTGATGAAAGATCACTTGGGCATATTTATTTAGAGTTGTATAGTTGGGCTGTATATGATAATATTGCATGTCCAACTATGGAATTTCCTTCATACATGTATTTGCAGAAGTCATAGCATGAAAATTGTATATATTTTTTTAATATTGGAATCTTTTATTTCAAATGATGTGATGATTTAAATACGCCTTCTATTGATTTTGGGAAGTGAATTCAACAAATAAAACTTTTATTTTGAGTGTTTTCAAGTATGGTAGAGTACTTTCGAGATGTGAAATACAAATGTTTTGGAAAGTTGGGAATGGAATTTTGTAAAGGACAATATGCCATTCAGTGAACGGAAAGTTTTTGGTTGAGCCACATGAAGTTTGAATATGTATCCTTAAGTACTTCAGGAGGTGATATTCCCGTACTAGCATGGCAAAGTTGAGAACGCTATTCGATTGGTGGCTAATTTCGGACAGTTGACTCTTTTGAGCTAGGCAACAGTATTGTGATAAATCCGTTTTTAGATAGCAACACAGATCAATGAAGAGCTGGAAATTGGATGTGGGACATCTAGGTTTTGCACAACCTTTGATATTTGAAGTTAGAGATTGTGGAATACCACTCTAGGCAGTACACCTACCCGATAAATTTGTAAAAGTAAGAGAAGGTGGTATACCTCTCTTGGTTAGCGATGTTCCTACCCGATAATTTTCGTGGCTCGGGTGAGCCGATTGCAACAAGAAGAATAGCGGTTGGCTCGGCTAAGTTGGGTTCAACAAGAAGAAAGAAATCTCAGTCAGGTTGGATTCTCACAGCTTGGAAGCTTCAGTAATTCAGACAGAGCTTGATCCACTGGGTAAAAAGCAAATCGGCTCAAGTGAGACAAATTCAAATAAAAGTGCAATTTTCCTTATTTCTTTAGCGGCTTTGACAAAGAACAATTAGGCTTCAACAGGACTGAGGACTCCAATGCAAAACGACAAAACCAAGATGCCAATGTTTTCACAAATTAAATTGGTGGACTTCTTTATTTTTATTTGGAATCCTCTTAGGAAACTACTCCTTTTTTGTTTTGGATTTTTAGGGAACTTGTAAGCCTATAAATAAGGCTAGTTATGTTAGAAAAAAGTGTGCTCAATGTGGAGACATAGAAATATTTTTTAAAGCTCACCATTAATATTTTCTCTAGAGAAATAATTTAAGGAGTATTGATTTTGGAAGAAGTGTTCATTGGAAATTGCAAGGTTTTTGTATGAGTATTTATCTCTTTCTTTTGTTTTCTTTTTCTTGAACAATGATGAGTTTAATTCTTTAATTGTATTTAGATATTATTTTTGGATTTATGATTTTGGGTTAATTTAGTTCTTTGATTAATTAATTAATTTTCTTCAATATTTGATTACTGGTTTCATTACGAAGTTGATTGATTGATTTTTGTTATTAACTTGCTTGAAAAAGGGGATTGATAATAATTTCAATTAATTAATTTCATATTTGTTATCTCTTAGCTCGCTTGACAAAGAGGTTAACTGTTAAGAACGTGGGTAATCAAAGGTTAATTGATGATTGCTAGAATATGCATTCATTGACTAATTTCATGTTTTAAATCACTTAGAATATAGGGCTTATATGAGGATTGATTTTAATACATCTTTTGGATAAATTAGTTGAGACAGAATATGCTCACTAATTTAACTAGAAGATAATAATTTTATAGATTGCAAATGAAGTGGGTCTATTTTAAATCTTTCATGAAACTAAGATGATAATTGGTTGTGATATGTGTTAAGTGATTCATTGTCATGTTTTCAAAAGCCTTTGTTAAAATTGCATATTTTCACATCCTTGAGTTGTCCATATTTCCTTATTTTTCTTTTTATTATCTTATTACTTTATTTGGTTAGTTAAACAATGAATGAAAAGTGATTAGTGTGTACTTATTTTTTTGAGGATCGATACTCGTTAATTTTCTATACTATGCTTTCGATTAGTATACTTGCTCGTATGTGTATTTTGGATTTAATGTTTTAATTAAAACTTGACTAAAGGATGCATTTAAATTTAATAATTTTCATACACCCAAAATTTAAGTATCAAGTTTTTTGTGCCGTTACATAGCAACATATCGTCAAAGCTTGGATTTTATTGATTTAACCATGCTTATATGTTTGTATGTCTACATGTAAATATGTGAAAATGTATATATGTTTTGTGTATGAATAGGTGCCATATTTTGTTGTTTGTAATTGTACTTTAATTTCCCTATATGTTGTAAATATGTAAATAGATAGATCTATGTTTATAATTACTAACTTGTTTATTTAGATATTTAATTTTACTAATTCTGTGTTAATGTGAAATAAGTGTATTAATTGTATTCGACTATTTGATGATTTTTATGTCAATAATTTTGAGTCAATACTAACTCTTTTTATTTTCAAGTTCGAACGTTCGCTTATGTTACCCGAGCCACCCCTTTTATTTTCTTTTCTTTTTCTTTTCTTTTACTTTTTCCTTTTTCTTCTTTTCCTTATTCTTCCCCAATTCTTGTAAATATGTAAATATTCTTTTTAGGTGCCATGTAAATAATTTAATTTCTTGTCGAATTATATATATTTATTTATTTTGAAAAAAAAAATTGTTGTGAATAAACTAAATAATAGTGTATTATAAAAATTATTGTTGTATATTTGTTAGCTGCTAAAGATTTCATATTAATACTAACACGAATAATAGTTATATTTGTACTTAGACTATAAGGGTTGTATTTTACTCATGTATTGTAATTGTTTAATTATTCCATATAATAATAATAATTGTAACAATAGATGTTATTTGTAATTTCTATTACTAATTGGTTTGTATCCACGTCACTATGTCATCATTTTTTTATTGGTAATTTGAAAAAAAAAATTAGGCTTTAAGAAGCGGCACTTGGCTGGCTTCGGGCAAAAGGTAGACTGCACCCACTTTCTTTTCTCTTTTCTTTTTTCCTTTTTTCTACTCCACCATCCACTAAACAGACATGGCCATGTGCCAGTAATATTTTTTTATTCTTCACCGAAAGCTCACTTCTTCTTCTTCCTTCCATATTCTTCAACAATTCCTTCCTTCTCTTACTACTACATCACAAATGCACCGCGTGAAGCTACAAAGATTGGACAAACTACTGGGCGCCACAATTTTCTGCAACTAATGATAATTGCTTTCTTCTTGAAATTTCTTGATGTTTATGGATAGCAGGTATCTACTAGGCTTGGTAATTTTTGTGCTATTTAGGTTGAGATCCTTTTCTATTTTTCTTTGACCTTGTTAGGTGGCAATTTTTTTTTTTTTCTATGCAATGTAAATGGTTTAATATTGATCAATAAGTATTTACATGGATGACTAGTTTACAGTCGAGGAGACTACAAACTAGAAGTTCTCAATACATGCCTCAAAACTAGTCTGAACATTAGGGTACAACGTAAAAATTACAGTGTACACATGTGTTTTAATCTTCTTCACTATATCCCCCGGATGGCAGGCCACCCCCTCAAAAATTGCCTTGTTACGGGCAGTCCAGATGTAGTAAAAAGTGGCCGCCAAAGCAGTAGACTTTGCCTTAGAAAACCATGAGGTACCCTGGTTGGCATGCTTATACCACCTGAGACAAGCTTTTGCCGAATTCAAAGAATGTGGAAGACTCAACCATGTTTTCACTTCTATTCAAATAGTAGCTGAAACCGAGCATTTGAAGAACAGATGATTCATCATTTCTGACTGAGAATTACACAAAGGACATGTCAAGTCATCAAGTCTGAACACAAGTGCATCTTTGGTCTTAAGCCTACCCTTCGCATACAGCCATAGAATGAATGAGTGTTTGAGCGTTAAACCCTGCTTCCATAAAGTATTGGCCCAATAAACAGACTGTGTAGTTGATCTCAGATAGTCATAAGCAAGAGATGCGAAAGAAGTATTACAATTGCCCCAAGAATGAAAAAGATTAGCTGCACAGTGAGAATCACCTTCACACTCCACGATCATGTCTCTTATTGCCAGCAGTTACGAAACAAGGAGGAGTGTTCCTTATGATCTTCGATTTCCCATATAGATCTGCCTTTCAAATAGTAGTGGTCCACCCATTTGACCCATAGAGATTGTTTCTCTGCCTGTATGTCCCAAATGATTCTAGACATAAGAGCACTATTCCAAATTTTTAAGTTCCTCAAACTAAGACCACCCTCAGTCTTTGGAAGGCAAATATTGTTCTAGGCAACCGGAGGGTTTTTAGAGGCCCACAAGAAGTCCCTAGTCATCCTATCCAACTGACAAATAACAGCAGATGGCGTAGGAAGAATTGATAGCCAAAAACATTCGACCCCTTGGAGCACAGATTGAATCAGCTGTAGGCGCCCAGCATAGGAGAGTGAACAAGTAGACCATCTCCCAATGTATGAACCAATATGATCAAGCAATGGTTTGTAGAAAGTCAGTCAAATTTTACCATTCATGATTGGTAGTCCAAGGTAGCGAAATGGAAGTTCCCCGATAGGAATGCCCATATCTGCCATAATATTTTCTTGATTGTTCGGATCAATCCCCGCTAGATAAATATTGGATTTATCCTTATTGATTTCAAGACCTGAACATCTCTTAAATTCTTCTAGGCAGTTAAGAAGAATGCGGATAGAAGAGCAATCACCCCTAGCAAACAACATGAGGTCATCCGCAAAGGCAAGGTGAGTAACCCTTAGGCCCTTACACTTAGGGTGGTAATTGAATGAAGTCCCAAGTGTATGCACTTTGACAACCCTTGAGAGATATTCTAAACAAATGACAAACAGTAGTGGAGAAAGAGGATCTCCTTGGCACAGACCCTTAGCTCCAGTAAAGTAGTCATGCACATTCCCATTGATAGCAACAGAGAACGAGGTAGTGGTCGCACATTGCTTAATCCAATTCACAAATAGATGAGGGAACCCACGCTCAGTAAGTAAGTCCAATAAGAAATCCCAACTGACTGAGTCATAGGCCTTCCTGAGGTCCACCTTCATTGTACATCGCGGAGAAACTGTTGTGCAACTATACATACGCAGCAGTTCCTGAACTAGCAAGACATTATCAATCATGAGTCTGTCTTGGATGAATGCGGACCGTACCCTATCCACCAGATGAGGGACCACCAATTTTAGTCTATCAGCCAGAATTTTAGAGATGATCTTATAGACCATTTTACAGCAAGATATTGGTCGATAGTCACCCACCCTATCAGCATGATCATTTTTTGGAACTAGAGTAATAATAGAATGATTAATCTGCTTAAGAATTTTGCCCGAAATGAAAAATTCCATAACTGCATCACACAAACTTTGCCCAACCGTACTCCTCGCCTTCTTGAAAAATAATGCCGAGTAACCATCAGGCCCAGGAGCTTTAGAATCACTAATATCCCACAGAGCTAATCTAATATCCTAGATAGTCATGTCCCTAACCAATTCCACCATCATATCATGAGGCACCAAAGGACCAGCCCTGACAAAGTCCACATTGATTCCCCAGCAATCAACCTTAGTCCCTAGAAGCTTCTGGTACTATTTGACAAATTCGTCCGCAAGAGCCTTTGGGCTATTGGTCAATCTACCATCCTCCGTCGTGATAGAATAGATGAAGTTCCTCTTTTTATTACGTTTGACAATGTTGAAAAAGTAACGAATATTCTTGTCAGAGAGAGCTACATACCTTCCTTTAGCAAGTTGCTGGTAGAGCTTCATTTCTGCCTCCGCCAAACGCCATGCTGACCGTTTACAGTCCTTGAATTGTGCAATAAGATTCTGATCCGTAGGGTTGGCAAGTAATAGCTGTTGAGCATTGAGTACATCCTGGTTCGCTTGTTCGACCCATTCAGAGAGGTGAGAGAATTCCTGTTTGTTTAGTCTCTGCAAGTAACTCTTAAGCATCTTCAAGCGATGACAAAGAGTGAACTAGTCGAATCCTAAGAGCACCCGATCCCAAACCTCTTTAACAATATTATGGAATGAATCATGTTCAGCCCAAATATTAAGGAACCTGAATGGACGTACATTTCCCACATTGTTGTTTACCACAGACCAAATAGCAGGACTATGATCAGAAATGCACCCAATAAGGAAAACCTCAACTGAAGCCTGTGTAGGGCATTGAAACCATGCATCATTACCTATAACCCTATCAAGTTTAGACCACACCCTAGAATTTGTCCAAGTATACCTTGATCCGACATAGGGAAGGTCCTCCAGGCCAATGTCCGCACATAATGACACAAATTCCCTAATTTCATAAAAGGAAGGCACTGAACAACCAAGTTTGTCATCGATATGTAAATAGGTATTGAAATCACCCATAAGAATCCATGGATCTGACATTGGTGAAGATAAGGACTGAATATCCTCCCATAAGCTTCTTCTAGCCATAACCAAATTGTAAGCATAGATAAAGGTGAAGGAATAGGTAGCATGGGAAATCTTACACCTAATACTCACAGTAATCGCTTGAGGCATGCAATGAAGTAAATGGACATCCACCCTAGCATCATTCCACAGGATAACAACTCCGCCTCCTTCAGATTCATCCAAGTTATGAATAGCCAACCAATTAGAGAATTTATGGTGTAAAATATTGTCCACCCCAACAACATTCAACTTTGTTTCTAATAATCCAATAACGTCCACACAATGATTAGAAATAAAATTCTGAACCCCGTGTTGTTTGAGGGTCTTGTTAAACCCTCGAATATTCCAACAAGCAACTCTCATTGTGGACTAACTAGTGCCCTTTGGGCACTAATCAAGTCAACACTCCACTGGGCATATTTTTTCCATACCAAACAGATAAATTTTGTTGCCTGAGTGGTCACTTTACCAGTATTCCCCATGGCCTGTGGAACCTCCTCATCACAGCCTCATTAAGGTGGAAATTTGACTGTGAATTTGTTGACATTGTGGATTGGGATTAAGCTATTATAATTATGGAATGAATTGGTTAAAGAAATTTTTGTGGGAACAAGTTTTTTTTTTTTTTTTAGAGTGAGTTATTTGGAAAAACTTTTGAAGTGGTGTTCTCGAATTTCATTGCAAATTTTATCATTCAAAGTTGTGTTTGTTGCTGTTTTAAACCGTCTATGACCAACAAGCAACACCATACTATAATTTTGTGCTCTCTCAAGCTCAATTGAGATGAATGTGATCATTGGCGCCACTCTTGAGATCAACATAGAGGACCTCAATACCCATTTGGAGGCTCTACTTCAAGGGGTTTGAATGCTTTGTTTATTTTTCATTTAGTTTGCATTTATTTTATTTTATTTTGTTGCTTTTCTTTTACTTCCTTTTTATTATTATTTTTTTTACTTGGATGTGTTTATTTTCTTTTTGTATATTTCTTCACCCGTCTCTCGCTAACAATAATTCTTTCAACTTTTGAAGGAGCACTTGCCTTTTCTTGGAGCTAATCTACCTTAGGGAGTATTATTTTCTTTTCCCTCTTTACAATTTTTGGTCTTTTGGCTATGCTTTACTGTGATATTTTAGGCCATTGAGGTCAATGTCCAATTTAAGTGCAGGAAAGGGAGTTAATATTTTCTCAAGTGGCATATTTTTTAAGATTCATTGGATTGTCAATGGATTTACGATGGTATTTTTGAAATTTTTGAAATATTCTATGAAATTGGTTTGCCTATGATAAGGTTATAATTTTCTTTTTCACTTTGTATATGATTTTGTCATTCAAATTGGTTAGATTTTATGGAGTAAATTTGTGTATTAAGTTGAATATGTTAAGTCTTGGCAATTTAAGTTAATCTTAATTATGCTTTAGTATTTGAATTTTATTCTACTTTTCTTGTTTGGATATGGATGATGTGATGAAATATGGGAAAAGTGGTGATTATTCTTGATTCATGGTTTTCTAAATTTGTTTAACTTGGGGTTGTGAAAAAGGATAGTAAGGATTGAAAAAAAAAAAAGAGAATGCATTTTTCTTTTGGTGAGAACGAAAAAAAAAATGAGTGGAAAATTGTTTATTTTATTTAGAAAGAAAATGCTTATATCATTAGGAAATTGCTTAAGGGGGCTAATACGGTTAGTGGAACAGAAGAAATAAGAAGCATCACACTTTCTTGGGGTTAATTCCCAAAAAGCAAAGAAAAAATGTTAGGGGCAAATACGGTGCATGAAGGTAATGTTCATGTACATGAGGCTAAAAAGAAAAAAAAAATAAGAGTGATTGAAAAAAATAATGAGAAAAAACGAATACGAGCGTCTCCTTATTTTGCTACCTAGAGTTTTGCAAATTTAATTCTATGAGTTTTGAAATGGTTAAACAACTGGACTTGTATGATTCATGTTATCTATGTCTTAGCATGAATGAAGAAATAATTTTCTTATACTAAAGTATAAACTTGTTTAACTTAATTTTGAGGGTCTTGATATATTTAATATAATACATGAGTTTAAAGATTTTTAAAGGGTGAATGAATGACAATTTTTTGTCTAAAGTTGGGAAGGAAATTATGACTTTATTATGGATGAATGTGAGAAGAAATAAATTATTTTGAATGCTTTACTTAAGTATTTACTTGAGGACAAGTAACGATTCAAGTGTGTGGGAATTGCTTTTGAGAATACTTATATTTTCTTCCATGAGTTATGTTTAGGAAAATATTGTGAAGGAAAAAATTTGAGTTTTCAAAACTCTAGTGGAATATGGTTCATGCATCATGAAAATGAATTCTGAGGAAAAATCGCAATTGCACATCATAAGACTTACTAGGATTTTATATTTCCCATAATTTCTTATTATGTTTTCAAGGTGAATGAGGTGCCGGCAATTTGAAGAGCTTTATATGGTGATTATCTATTGGAATTTTATTTTGGCAAAAATTGTTATTTTCCAAACACCGCAGCATATTTTTGGATTCAAAAGTTTTGTAATGAATTTTTTATTTATATATAAGCTTGTTTATTTAAAGCCTAGATTCCTCGTGCATTTTATTTTTTTAGTTATAAAGACCCCTTGTTATATAGAGGAGGTGACATCTTGACCCTTGGAAGGCTACATAGTAGTGGGGTGTTACAATATTAATCTTTTTAGGCATGGAAGAAATAAATATCCCTGTCTCTAGGATATATTCTTTCTCTTTTCAACCAAGTTCTTACTCTCCAATATATATCTCTCTCTTTCTATCGTTGATTACAAGAGAGAAACAAACAATTAATCCAACCAATAAAATCAACTAACTAAACACTAGTTATGGAATAAATTAATTAAAATAGAGAAATTCAATACAAAGATATAATCTTTAAAATTCAAATCTCCAAAATATAATCAAAACATTAAACACATCATTGCTAAATGAAAAGTACAAAAAAGAATAGAAGAACTTATACTCAAGTTTGATTCTCTCTTATTTGCAGAATCCCTTCAGAAAATACTCCTTTTTTTCTTCTTCAGAGACTCCTTATGGCTCACCTCTCAACTTTTCTTATGATCACACTTGTTCCAAACTCTTTAGAACATAGAATACACTAAATATCTCCTACTGTTTTGCATCCCTACTTACATAGGCTCCTACCTTCCAAAAAACACTCAAAAACCCTAAATAGTCAGCTGCCCTACCTCACCACCATATGGCCCTACTTAATTTATGAAGCCCAAAACTCATGCGACCATGCTACTAGAGAGAGGGTGGCATCGACTAGCCCTCTAGGCGGCACTGCTTGGCTTCTAGTCGGGTGGCGAATGCTCTGTTTTTTCCTTCGACTTTTCTGTTTTTTCAATAGTATATAGGAAGCCTTGCTTAATTGCACTTACATGGCATCACCTATACGCTGTTTTTGTTGTGTTCTCGCACAAATTTTATCAACTCTTCACCTTCTTTTCTTAACTTCTATTATTACAACAATTCTGCACAAAAGAAGGCAAAGTTGTGGGAATTAATAGCTATTTGAACACAAAATTAGCACAAATACACTACAAATGACTTTAAAAATATGCCTACAGTTGACGCCTATCACACTAGCTCTGCTGCACGAGTACCTCGCCTAATCAACTCAATCCCACATTCTCATTTTGATTCCTCTATAAAAAAAAAATAATAATAAAGGGAATGTTCAAGATAGTGCTAATTACCATGGGATTAAGCTTATGAGTCATAGTACAAAGCTTTGGGAGAGAGTAATTGAACATAGTTTAAGGGGCATTATAATGATTTCATATAACCAATTTGTTTTTATACCTGGACTTTCCACTATAGAGGCAATTCACTTATTATGGTAGATGATTGAATATTATAGGGAAAAAAAAGAAAGATTTTCATATAGTATTTGTTGACCTAGAGAAAGCCTAAGACAGGTGCCCAGAAAAGTAGTTTGGTAGGTGTTGGCTAAGAAAAGTATATCGCTAAAGTATATTATTCTTATTAAAGATATGTATGATAGAATATGTACAAGTATAAGAAGTTGCACTGGAGTAATTGCATAACTTTTTAATACTATTGGGGTACAACAAGGATCAACATTTAGCCCTCTCCTCTTTGTGACCGTTATAGATGAGTTGACTTGTGCTATAAAGGAGGTTATGCCATGGTGTATGTTGTTTACTGATGATATTGTGCTAATTGATAAGACTAAAGTCGGTGTAAATATTAAATTGGAGTTATAGTGACAGTCGTTAGAAGCTAAGGGCTTCAGAATCAGTAGGAGTAAAATAGAGTAAAGGGAATACAAGTTTAGTACTAGCAAAAATATAGTTCAGAGTGTAACTTTGTATGGTAGAAATATACCAATAGATAACTACTTTCGATACTTAGTATCTATTATTCAGAAAGATAGAGAGCTTAATGGTGACGTTGCATACTAAGTTAAGGTGGGCTAGTTGAAATAAAGAAGTGCAACTGGTATTCTATATTATCGTAATATGTAATTGAGCTTAAAGAGAAAGTTCTATAGAACAGCTATCAGACCTACTTTGTTACATGGCATGAAATATTGAACAGTTAAAATGTGTCATATTCAAAAAATGAAGGTAATTGAGCTGCGTATGTTATGGTGGATGTGTGAGTATACTAGAAATGATAAAATAAAAAATGAGATCATTTGGAAAAAAGTGGAAGTGGCTTCTATTGAGGACAAAATGAGAGAAAATCGCTTGCGTTGATTTGGATATATACAGAGAGGACTAAAGATGCTCCTATTAGGAGGATTGAGGAATGGTGGTAGGATAGGTTACATAGAGGTCAAGATAGGCTTAAAACGATGTGGATGGAGCTGCTTAGAAGAGATATATCTATGTTAGATTTGGATGAAAGTATAACAATAGATAAAAAGAAGTGGATGGAGAAGATTCATGTAAATGATTGCATGTAATCTTGTATTAGTTCATGTAGCCGACTCCAAGTTTCTTGAAATTAAAGCTTAGTTCGTTGTTTTTGTTGATGTAGATTAGCCTAATCAATCAAGTTTTGGGTGCATTCTATTTTATTACTGCAATCACTCCAATATTGCTTTTGGTTCATTTTCTGATGAAAATGTAAAAGTATATTAATCATCAAAAGAAGATATACAAAGAGTTCATGTGGTTCATTTTCTAAATGATGGGAAGATGAGCTTATTCAAGTTGTCAATCTAATTGAAATATACTTTTTGCTAAACATTTTTCCCTCTAAATATGGACAAAGTTTTGCCTATGTAGATTTTTATGTTATTAAAGATTTAAGTCCTCATTTTTTTAGACCTCATCTTCTAGCCTAACCTGAGAACTAGTTGGGTATTGCAGCAAGTTTGATGTTGCATTCTGTGTATGCCAGCATGTTTTTAGTCCAGTCTAAAATTTGCACTTGCTCACTAAATATTAGTTGTGTCCTAGCATCCTGATTTTTAGGAAATTTACAGAATCAATTGTTAGGTACATAGCCCTACCTATATGTGTTGGATTGTATGCCCTCTTAGACTAGGTTTCTGATGTAAAATCGAATATTTTAATAAAGAATTTATTTTCAGAATTTGTTTGTGAATTTACTTTTTATTTGTGCACGATTTTCATTTGGAACAGATCCATTGTGTTTAAATAAGTGATCCATGTGAATGGTAGTCTTTCACAGTAAAGTATGAATCACGGGTTATTTAACACATAAACATTTGTTCTTAACCTATTGATGAGACTGGGAATCTCATCATGTTTAGGTTATTATGTTATGAATTCCAAATGGGGAATGGCTTACCTTTAGCCAGTGAGTAGTCCACTCACTTCATAACATAAGCGTATTTCGAATACGTAGGACAGGACCTGTAGTAGTGGTTTCTAAAAGTACTATATGATAGAAACCTAGACTACTACCGCTACAGCGTGGACTAGTACTCTATGACTTGAGTATGAGTTGGTGGTCTGGCGAAGCTGGAAGCATATACTTTGATTTGCTATAGTTGAGGTTCTATCGTAGGGCCAATATACTTGCATGTTAGGTATGTGTGACTAGTTAGTTAAGACAGACTTGTACAAGATAGTTTCTGCACTATATCGCCCCTTGTAGTTGTCCGTATGGTCTAAAATGTACAGGGCCCTGGGAAACATGACTTGGATGTTTGCTTTAGGGTAGCTCCCTTGGAAAGCGGAAACACTCCAGGAAGTCATGGATCATTGGACTAGAAGCCTAAGGATGGTAGATGTTATTTAGAGGGGTGTTAGTACACTTCTTCCTCTCTAAATGTACGGCGATGTGTAGAGGGGTATTTTAGTCATTTCACCTGTAGGTCGGAGACTTTGCTAATGCAACATTGTCCTTGGGGTCAATATTTCCTTATGGTGATATTAGGAAATATTTAAAATGCAAAATACAGCTATTTATATAGCAGGGGTATTTTGGTCATTTTAGCAGCCAAGGCGATGTGTCTTTTTGGTCCTCGGAATAGCCCGTAAGTCCTAACTAATTTTGGGTTGAGGAATTGGTATCAGTTGAAGAGGATTTTATTTTATTTGATTTTATTTTATTTTATTCGAGAAGTCTAATTTATTATTAGATTGGAATAAAATAAATTAATTAATTAAAATAGGAGTTGGGAGAAATTAATTATCTAGTTTAATTGGTTAATTAATTATTCAGGGCCTAGGTCCAGTATGAATAATTAAGAAATTAACCTGGGCTTAAACTAGGGGAATAATTAATGTTTAATTATTTATTGGGTTATTTATATAGGCCCAAGAAATAAATAATTAAAGATTAATTATTATGGTTCATTTGGGCTCATTAATTATTTATTAGGTTGTTTATATAAGCCCAGGAAATAAATAATTAATATTTATTATTTTGGGCCTTTTGGGTCCAAGGAAAATAATAAATATTTTTCTGGCCCAATAGCTTGGACCTCGGGGTTTTTCCAGATACGGTTAAGAGGAGTTTAGGGTTAGGCCAAACTGATTCTCAGGATAACATCCGGGTGTTTTGAAATCCCGGAGATATGTTTATCAGATAATGAGAGACCTGTTTTTGGCTAACCAATAAAACTAGTCTCTGGTAAAAAATAAACCCTAATTTCCCTACCACTACACAAGACTCACGTCTCTCTCTCTGTGTCTCACGCCACTCCCTCTTCTTGGTTTTCTCCTTGGACTTTTCTAATCAATAGCGAGTGAACCAAGGAGATTTGAGACCATTCTTCTTCTCTGTTGTGTTCACCGACTAGAGGTTAGGCAGAGGAATATCCCAAGAGCTGGAAAGCTAGGCGTTCATGCAAACAAGACGGAGTAGAAGGCTAGCGGGTGTTCAACCGGAAGCTTCTTCAAGTGGACAAAGCGGGGCGATTCCAGTCGTTCAATCCGCTCCTACTCAACCTAGAAGGGTTAAGGAGCGCAAAGGTATGATCTTCACGCTTTCGTATGGCCTTTATGGCTTGCGGTTATTTTTTCTCTAATTTTTTTCACGTACAGTGCATGCTCCCCTGTTTTTTTCTTCCCTCAATATGATATGCAAACTTCTTTAAATCGTATAATCCAAAAGAAAAAAGAGTACCAAATAGATCAACTATACCACCCTAGAGACATACTAATGTTCCATTCTAAATTCATCCTTGTTAAGACAACAAACAGTATAACTGGTATCTTACTATTCTAGTTGATATCGGGAACTCTGCATCCAATGCTTAAGTAATATAATATTTGTGTGATGTTTAAATGTCTAGAAGGTTTTGAATACTAAACCAAATATGCTTGAAACCATGAACAAGAAAAAATTTTCTAATGGTTTTAAATCCAAAAAATTGAGGACTTAAATGGAAGTGCATTGTCAATATGGCGAAATCATCTTTGCCTCTGTAGATTTGTATGCTACTAAAGATTTTTTAGCCTTTATTGTAATCAATAGAACACTTTTTAGCCTTTATTGTAATCAATAGAACACTTTTTCTATGGTCTAGTTCATGAAAATTGATTTCTCAACTAGTTTGCATCAACTGCTTGCTGGCAGCTACATGTGTGCAAGTTCTATTATAGTGATATGGTTATCTAGGGTCTTTTTTTTTTTTTTATCAAGAAGTAAATGTATATATTGATCAAAGTGTATATACACAGGATCATACTAGTTAATAGCAATGCAACTATTAACTAGTTGTGACAGATAGAATCCTCAAAATGGGTCAAAACATGAGGGTACAAGGTAAAAAAAATAGAGTAAACACGTGTTTTGATTCTCTTCGTAGTTTTCAAAGGTTGACAGGCAACTCCTTCTAAAAGTGCTTAATTGCGTGCCAGCCAGATGTAGTAAACCGTGCCAGCCATTGCAGATATTTTGGCTTTGGCAAGCCACGAGGACCCACAAGTTGCCCAATTGAACCAATTGAGGCAAGTGTCGATCGAATTCATATCCTGTGGTAAGGCTAACAATACCTTAATATCCATCCAAACTTGTTTTGATATTACACAGTTGAAGAATAGGTGTATGGCCGTCTCCGGATGCATTTGGCATAAAGGACATGACATGTCATCCAGCCGAAACACCAGAACATCTTTAGTTTTCAACTGGTCTTTGGCACACAACCAAACCATGAATGAATGCTTTGGCATAAGCCCCTACTTCTAGATTATTTTGGCCTATTGTACCTTCGACAGTGATGGCCTTAGATAGTTATATGTCTGTACAGTGAATCCTGTGGTCCATATTGCCCAAGACTACAAAAGTATTACTGCTCGATTTGCATCTCTTTCCCTTTCCAGAATGGAATCCCTGATTGATAGTATTCTTCAAAACAAAGGAGAATGGTCCTTATGTTACGGTATCTCCCAGATTGAACGGCCCTCTATGTAATAGTGATTAAGCTATTTAACCCAAAGAAACTGTTTCTCCGCTTGGATATCCCATAAGATTCGGGATAATAGTGCCTCATTCCAAGTGCTCACATTTCTAAGTCCCAAGCTGCCTTCTTTCTTGGGTAGGCAAATATCTCTCTAGGCTACAAGTGCATGCTTTGAGTCCTATAGGAAGTCCCTGGCCAATCTGTCCAACTAATTGATAACCATAACAGGCGTTGAAAGTATAGAAAGCCAAAAGCAATTAATGCCTTGCAGGACAGTTTGGATCAGCTGCATTCGCCCTACATATGATAATGACCGTACCGACCATCTACCTATGTAAGAGCCAATCCTGTCTAGTAAAGGCCGAAAGCAAGAAACTCTCATTTTACCTATCCTGATTGGAATGCCAAGGTAGCCAAATAGGAAGCTACCTACAAGGATGCCAGTGTCATCCAGAATAGTATTTTGGTCCGAAATCCCCAACCCAGCTAGGTAGATATTTGATTTGTCCCTATTGGTTTCCAAGCCATAGCATCTTTTTAGTTCCTCCAGACATCCCAGCAAGATGCATACTGATGATCTGTCACCTTTAGCAAACAGCAGCAAGTCATCCGCAAAAGCAAGGTGAGTAATCCTCAAGTAGTCACACTTGGGGTAGTAGTTAAAAGAAGTCCCAAGTGTGTGAACTTTAATAACTCGAGAGAAGTATTCCGAATAGAGAATGAACAACAACAGAGATATGGGGTCTCCCTGGCGAAGTCCCTTCGCTCCTTTAAAGAACCCATGTACTGTCTCATTAATAGCAACAGAGAATGAGGTAGTGGTAATGCACTACACAATCCAACCTACAAACTGCTACAGGAATCCAATTTCATCTAATAAGTCTAGCAAGAAATCCCAGCTGACTAAGTCGTATGCTTTTCGCAAATCCACTTTAACGATGCAACGAGGTGACACTCACTTCCTGTTGTAGGCCCGCAGTAGTTCCTGAACCAGTAGAATATTGTCCGCTATAAGTCTATCCGCCATAAATGCCGACTGAGCAGGATTCACCAGAATAGGAAGAATGGTTTTGAGCCTTGCTGCTAGGATTTTTGAGATAATCTTATAAATCACATTGCAACATGAAATCGGTCTATGTCCCCCACCCTCTCGACGTGGTGAGATTTATGCACTAGAGTAATAACTAAGTGATTGATCTGCTTTAGCATCCTTCCAAAATGAAAAAAATCCTGAACTACTGTACACACACTTTGTTGAACTATTCCCCAGGCTTTTTTGAAAAAATAGGCAGAGTACCCATCAAGTCCTGGGGCTTTGCAATCACTAATATCCCATAAAGAAAGCTTGATTTCCTAATCTAAAACCTCCGTTACTAGGTTTGCCATGTGATGATGTGCCAGCAATGGACCAGTCTAACGTAGTCCACATTGAGTTTCTGGCACTAAACCCAAGTCCCAATGAGTCTGTAGTAGTAGTCAACAAATTCTTCTGCAAGTGCCTTTTGACTGTCTATCCTTGTTCCATCCTCCTTTATAATGGATGTAATGAAGTTCCTTTTCCTGTTCCTGTTAACTATGGCATGGAAGTATTTGGTGCATTTGTCTACCTGCGCAACATATTTCCCCTTTGCTAGCTACTGATAAAACTTCATTTCTACCTCTGCCAACCTTGAAGTAGTTAGTTTCTGATCCTTGCACTAGGCAATCAAGGTGTTGTCTAAGGGATTATCTAACAATAGTTGATGTGCCCTCTGTAGCTCTTGGTTAGCCTGCTGCACACGAGTCAAAATATGGGAAAATTCTTTTCTATTCAGTCCACGCAAAACCCGTTTGAGTGCCTTCAACTTTTGACACAGTATATACTGATGATAACCTTTGAAACTTTGTTCCCACACCCCCATTAACCAAATCAAAGAATCTTTCGTGGTCAGCCCAAATATTTAAAAATCTCAAGGGAGGACTCCCCCCCCCCCCCCCAATCCGGATAATCTATCTGCATCCAAAGGCATGGGCTGTAGTTGGAAATGTGTGAAATAGGGAAAAACTCCATAGATGTCTGGCATTAACCCCAGAACCAGGCATCATTACCCATGACTCTGTCTAGGTTGGACCATACCCGGGAGTTTGTCCACATGTATCGTGTGCCAACAAATAGGAGGTCCACTAGGCTAGTCTCCAAACAAATTGAGGAGAAGTCACTTAGCCCATAGGTAGTAGGGGTTGTCCCTCCCAGTTTTTCATTCACCTGTAAATAAGTGTTGAAGTCTCCCATAATAATCCATGGGGTCAAAAGTTGATTGGAGAATTACTTCAAATCATTCCACAGGGGTTGCTTGGCAAGAATTGTATTGTAAGCATACACAAAGGTGAAAAAATATGAGATCTGAGTAACTTTGCAAGTGATGCAGCAAGATAGTACCTGTGCCGAGCTATGCCAAACATGCACATCAACTTTAGCCTCATTCTATAAGACGGCCACCCTACCCCCTTCTGAGTCATCAAAATTACGTTTCGCAGCCTAATTAGGAAAATGGTTCCTTAGGATATTCTCCAGGCCTTCCGCATTGAGTTTAGTTTCCAAAATACCACAAACATCCACACAGTACTTCGAGACCCCTAACCCCATGCTGTTTGAGGGTTTTATTAAACCCTTTTATGTTCCAGCAAGCGGCTCTTATTGTTAACCAATTAGTGCCCACTGGGCACCAACCAAGTTGATGTTGCAGTCTATGAATTTCTTTCACACGATGCGAATAATCCTAGAAGCTTGTATGGATGCTCTAGGGTCTTTGCTTTGTGAATGAGATATCTTCTAACAGCATATAGATTCTTAAATTTGGTGAAATGATATTCTTGTGACGTCTAGGTAAAATTGCAACCTCTGGCATTCATCCTATACAGGTAGCCAAGGATGCTTCTTAGGGTGATGATGTTGACTACTATTTATGTAGGTTGTAGTATTAGAAATTTTTGAAGTCTAAATAACTCTTTAAGGGTATCTCTAAGAATAATTTTTGGAGGACAATAGGAATGCCACTTAAAGCTTCGACTTTAGCAATATATCCAGAGAAAAATGGTTTTAGCATATCAGTTTTTAAGTGTATGCTTGAAAGTTAGAAGAGGAATGTTTTTGTTTATAATTTTGTGGCAAATTTATAGTTGTTAAAGTGAATTCCTCTTCCGTTTTGGACTTTGAGGCCTAATTTTTTACCAAATTCTTTTCAAATCTAGTGACATTTCTAAAAGTAAAATGTGCCAATTTAATCTTTAAATTAATTTCAATTTTAGTTTCTTATACTTAAATTATTATCTCAGACTTTTGCTCCCTAAACAATTTTTGTCCTGCCAATTTAATCCTTGTTATCATTTGGGAATTTTTGGCTAATAATTGTAAATTCTATACACTTGTCTACTATTATTTATAGGGGTATTTTTATCTGAAAACACTTATTTCTCATTAATTTCATCTTACCCTTTAATCATGCTCTACCCTTTAATAGTTTCTTATTGTGAAGATCACCTTTACTTTACCCTTTTCCTTAGGTGCTTAAAGAGCTTTGAAGTATTCTACAACAAAGTTGCTGCTGGAAATTCAAGTGCAGAACTTCTTGCAACATTCTGTGACAATATTTTGAAGAAAGGTGGAAGTGAGAAGCTAAGCGATGAGGCCATTGAGAGACAGTAGAGAAGGTATTTTGTGAATTCTTGCTATGCTAGTCTCTTCAATTACCCATTAAATAAAATTGCAATAGATGTTGTCATTTGTAATAAGGACGTATTTGTAGAATTTTTCTGAGAAATTATCTAAATCTTTTATGTTTGTTGTGTGCTTTGAATTCTAAGTAAATGCATCAATTTTTCTGCCAAGGTTTCTGGTGTAAAATCTAACAATTATTGACCGTAAAAAGCTTGCCTTGCATTTGTTATTTTATAAGAATGCAAATAAAGGTGCATGAGTTTCTACTTTCATGATGATCTCAACTTGATCTCCGTGATTAATGAGTGATCATTCCTCGTGACTGATGGGCAATCACTCCTCGTGGGTAATGAGTGATTGCCCTTAAGTTGGTTTTATTCTATATATCTTTGCAATGTTTTTATGTCAATCTTTAAATCATATTAAAAGATTTGGAATTTGGAGTTTGGAGTTTATGTGGTTCATAAATGTATGGAGATGGTGTGTTCATATTCGTTGGTAGATTTTGTGTGTTTATTATGTTGATGATACTTTAAAAATGTTTAAATGTGGCATTAATGCCTAGAAAATATCCATTTTACAAGAGAGACTGATGAAATTGTTTTATAAATTAGAATTAATAACTTATTTGAAATATATAATGTATATGTTATATATATATATATATATATATATATGTATATGTTATAATTAGTATAGTGATAGGTGTTAAATAAGTGTAATAAGTGTTGTGTGTGTGTGTGTGTGTAATGCCTAAATAACACACATATACTCACTACTAATTTCTTTGTCGCGTGATTGTTGATGATTTAGATGGAGGATTGTGGTTGGATGCATGGAAGGCAATTGCCTAAAAAAAAGGTGGTTTACTAGTGAATTTGAACAGTGGCTAAAGGGTTTATTACATTTTTTATTGAATTCCATGTCTAGTAAAATTAGATGTCCTTGTGAAAGTGCAAGAATATGAAATTCGAAGCTCTAGACAAAGTTGAAGATGCCTTGAAAGAATAAAGTAGTTGTCTTATATGTTCCTCATATAAATTAAAATTTATTTAAGGTTGTTAGTTATATGTTTGACCAATTATTTAATATGGTTATTATTGTGGAAGAATTTAAATGTTTAAAGTTGTTTCTTAACTTGTTTTTTACTAGAGATGTTACAAAATAAGTTTCAAAGAATGTATGGTTGTCGCTATGCGGTTTTTGTTTTGGATGATTTTTTGCGTTTATGATGCTTATCTTATTGATTTGTTCATTGTTGACTTTTTTTAGATATTGTTTGTTTAAAGTTGTGGTCTGCTATATATGAGTTTATTTATATGGTTGGTGTTATAGATGAGTTTCTCTTAGGTGACAGGCAATTGTTATGTACACAAGAATATTATTATCTTGATATAAATAAGTTTAATGTTATGTTTTTTTTCTTAAAATTTAAATACGTTTGCTTCCACATTAAGATGTCTAAGCATGGACAGACAGTCTTTTGGAGGTGATGGTTAGTATCAGAATTCTCCCCCTTATCACCACCGTCACCATCACATGTTGTGCCTCTCTGTACCTCCAATGCACTTTCGCAGCCTAGAGATGCTTCTCAAAAGTATCCCTCTACTTCAACCTCGTCGTAGATAGGATCGCATGTTACGAACTCTCGACCTAAAATTGTTTCTCGAGGAGAGGGTAAGCAATTCATAATTATTTAATGATCTCTAATTCTAGTACACATTTTTTTTTACCATATTATTTTTCTTTCTTGTGATTTAAAATACATTTGATGGTTCTGATAATTGTGTGAGGGAGATCCAGGACATCTTCAAGAGATAGTTTAATGGCACATTACCCAACATACGCACATGTCCCAAGGCATGTTAGGATATGTGGTTTAACAAGTCGGGAGTATGTTTCCTTTTCTTTCTTACATTTAATTCACTTATACGTTAATGAAACTTAATTAAATTTATTGTGCTTGCTGACAACTTTAATCTAATTTATATATTATTGTAACTTGCACATTGATCATTTATTGTATTTGCAAAAACTATTTACTTAGGCTCTTGAGCATAGCCCCCAGATATGGAGAATTTGGGAGAAGAACTGCTCGAGGAAATTTTCTAACACTTTATCAATGATCTGGAAGACCACACCCACTAACTCATGCCCTACTTGGATCGATCCAACTTATTGGATGTATATGAGTCAACATTAGCACGCCCTCGAATATCAGGGGATTGTGTAGTCTGTTATAGGGAATTAGTCTTGTAGCAGCATTAGTCACACAAGGGGATCGATCTCCTTTACAGAGTACGAGAAGCACATGGTAAATTCGATTGTTTCAACTTTTATGTAATTGTTTTTATATTAGTCTTCTTTACTTTATTTGAAATAATATTTTCTTTCATCAATTTAACTATAGAGGAGGAATACAAGGGATGCATTCAGCTATTTGGACATGTTCAGGAGACTGCACATGTTCCACACTAGGGAGAGATAGGGCCAATTCATGAGCAAATGTCCACAAAAGATCTTAGTAATGATAATTTACTCATATATTACTCATTACTATTGTTCATCTAATTTTTATAGACTTATATTTTATTTTAAAATGATGCAAATGCCATCAAGGAGCATTATTCTTAGATGAAGTCTAGTGGCTCCATCAACTTCTCTACCCTACCAAATGACAAGACCATTTACGTGGAGGTAGCTGGCAGAATTAACCGGGGTCGAGTCTATGAGATAGGATCAGAGGCCACTCAATTCAAGGACAAGATGCCTCAGGCTCAGCTGCCATGATCGTCTTCTTTTACACCTACTGATGTTGATCAAATAGTTAAGACTAGGGATTAACAGAGCATTTTGGAGGTGGAGGACCAATGAAGAATTCGAGAAGATATGTACAAGCGGTGTGAGGAGAGGATTCGGAAGATGGTTGACGCAAGAGATGCAGGCCTCACTTCTTTGATGGCAACTATGTCCAAGAAAATGGGGGTGATTGTACTAGAGTTGCCGTCAATTTTTTATGTTGATGAGGATGACGATGACGATGACGATGACGATATTCCATTTGTTTCCCTACCAAATTATCGTCCAGGTCCTAGTGTCAAGTTTAATGGTCCATTCCCTCCTTCTTCGGCTTGTGCTATTGCTTCTCTATCTACATAATTATGTTATTTGTATTATTTACTTAGTATGATGCTTTACTTATACATGTATGCATGTTTGGATTATTATGGTTATTCTTTGCTATTCATATTAGCCGTAATTTATCATTGATTTCGGATTTATATCAAAATTTAATTTTCTTTGCTAGATTTCTAGACATTAAATAATGTTATGGGTTAAATAATTAAATGGTTTTTGTCAGGAAAAAAAAAAGAAAAATGCTTAAAGCGATTTCTGACGGCTTGGAAAAGTGGATTCAAAAACCATTGCAAAGTTGTCACTACTTACGAGGGCTTTGCACAGCTTTAGAAGAAGCCATCACTAAAAGGTCGCAAATAGTGAGAAATTACCAATGGCTAAACCTTTTATCAAAATTTAAAATCTAAAACCATCACAAAGTCATCATTATTTATGACAAATTAGCGATGGAATAATTACATCTTAAATAAACTAGCAAAAAAGGCCGTTATTAAGTTGTTGCAATTTGTAAGACCTTAGCAACGGCACTGTCACTAATTCTAAACTAAATTTTCATGCCTTCTTTCATTGTCTAGATAGTTTTGCTGTAGCAAATGTGTCACTAATTGCGATGGCGTTGTCTTCTTGTCACTTTTAGTGACCAACTTATTTGTGATGGGGTTGGACATCATAAAATTGTCGCTAATATACATCTGCAACGGATTTGGTCATCGCTGATTGCGAATTTTTTGTGGTGCCTGAACACTGAAAATATAAAAGTACATTTGATAATAATGTATGTGTGTATATGGTGGTGGTGGTTGATGGAGTCCAGCATTTGAAATGTACACACACACACACATATATATATATACTTATGAATACGAAACATCAAATCTTCATGGTTTTTTTCTCAAATTCTCATAAAACCAAGCCCAACACTCTCTCATGTGATCAAACTCTAAATTGTGATTCTATCAAAGACATAACTCTAAACACGAACTCATACAGATCTCACAATATTAGAATACACTACCTACTTGAACTAGGATATTGTTTTCAAATAATAATAGGAAATCCAAATAATAATAGCAGAGTATAATCACCAAGCCTTTGGTGGTGTTTGGAAAACAAAAAAAGCTAGTAAATACTAAAACTATCAAGTTTCCTAATTAATAAGTTTAGGTTAATAATGCCAACAATTGAGGCTGCATCAAGGTGATGGCTCGTCAGCCCACCCTCCAACTTCAGCTATACTGGCACTATGCAAAAACTGAGTATATATAATACCTATTGGCAATGAAGCTTTCCACGTTTCCCTCGCCCAATGGAAATCACGCGGAATAGTCACTGGAATCAGCTTTACTTTGAATCTCATTTGGTGTAAAACCTAATTGTAGAAGGTTACCTCCCTAAATATTTTCAATTCAAACGAAAAGAAGATTTGGTTTTCTTATATATTAATTAACCAGCCAATCAGAAGGTTTCATTCTAATAAAAAATTTTAAAAATATAGAAAATTACAACGAGGAGGTTATTTAAAATGGATAATCATATATGTATATGTACATGCACACATGCATGTATTTATTATATTTACATGTTCATAATCTCTCTCTCTCTCTCTCTCTCTCTCTCTCTCTCTCTCTCTCTCTCTATATATATATATATATATATATATATATATTACAATTATATAAGTTGTGATGATTTGGTAGACGTTGACCACTATTCCATTTTCAAACAGCTTGGAGGGTTGACGGTGCCAGAAGTTTTTCCGGAAGCATTTCCACAAGTTGCTTGGGCCGTTTTACCGTTATAATTTAGATTTATGTTCTCCAATGTTAGCCCAGTGCATGGATTGCTCTCACTGCAATCGAATTTCACTGCAACTTGTGTTGCCGAGGATCCATGGATGTCGCTATATGTAATGCGGCTAATTTGCACGCCGGAAGGCTGCCAAGAAAAGATCAAGAATGGCATAAGAGAAGTTTTAATCATCATAGAGCAGTTAGGACATTTTCTGTGCAAATGATTTCATGACCAGTCTGCCAGTGCGAATGAAAAATCTAGTTTTGTTGATACCGGAAAAATCTACTATGGCATACCTGACTTCCGCAAGCTCCATCGCAGTAATGTTGATTAATTATAATTGGATTACGAACATTGTTCATAGTAGCATGCTGGAAAACAACATCTCTTATAAATGAATTGCTAGGTCTGCCCCATGTTTTTATCCTCACACCATTTTGTGTCCCCGTAAACGAAGCTGTTGTAACTGTCACATTATGTACTCCTTGGTTAGGTACCTTGCCCAGACTTCCAATGCTGTAGAAAACAGATGCCGTAATTAGCATAGAAAATATCGCAACGCTAAATCATGAAGGTTTTGTAAGTTTTAGTCACCTAATGCCATGTCCTGGGCCGCAGGAGACATTCTCAATCCACAAGCTACTGGAGCCTGGACCTATTGAAACGCAATCATCTCCTGTGCTAATGTTAGATCTGAATATTGAAACAAAAGAAGAGGCTTCGATGTGAATGCCATCTGTGTTGGGGCTGCCTCCAAGCGCTGTAACTGTTACTCTTTCCAATTTTACATTCTGGCTGCCGTAAATTACGATATGAAACATTTGACTGTCCCGCGAGGTTAATGAAGCGACATTAACATTCTTCGAGTCATTAATTCGGAAGCTCTGAGTATGTATGGTTTCAGAAAAGCAGTCATCAGTTCATAGTTATAACGACAAGGAAAAGAGATACACAACTTATGTTCAGCAGATTAAATGTTACAAAGATATCTACGTTTTGTAGGTCCTTACATGGGCGCCATGAGGACAAGTTTTGCCAGAGCCCTTGCAATCCCACAAACCTTTGCCTCTGCCATCAAGAACACCACCTTCAACAGAAACTCCATTGACTTGCTCAATCTTAATCCAGCTGTCGGTACTTCCTAAAACATTGTAATCCGTTGGAGCAATGAGGGTGCCAGTTATTTGGATCAATATTGGTCCATTTTTGCATGGTCCACCGAACTGCGTTGCCTTAAGTAAGAATGTTCCTATAGGCACATATAACCCTGCTGGTTCTGCAGAGCCACATGCTTTCGACCATGCATTTTGAAATGCAGTTGTGGAGTCAGTGACGCCCTTTGGATCTGCTCCTAGGTCGACAACATTGTATGTAACTACTGCTTGAGCATTCATGGATAAAAGTAAAAAAATGAAGAGCAAAAGAAATTTTGTGCTGTTGATTAATGTCATTTTCCTATCTTGAGAAAGGAAAAGGAACCTTTTTCTTATGGTTTGTTTGTGGGTGGTCTTGTTGCGGTTTTCTTTACAAGAAAATATTAGGGATTTATATAGATAGTGACAGATCGAGGAATTTAAGGGTAGTGGTCAACTATTGTACATTTTGTAATTTTTAATATATAAAAAATAGTTATACAAATGTAGAATAACAATCTATTAAAATACCTCAATATATATATAAAAAATTTAAAATTAACTGGTATCATTGTAATTGAAAAACTTAACTATTTTGAAATTGTTGAATGGTTTTAGTTCCTTCCTGATATCATTAAAGAACAGAATTTTAACTTTTTATTCTTTATTAACAAAAAATTTTGGCATTAATTGAACAAATTTTACTCTATAGAATTAGAATCAAAAGTGAAAATATACCGATATTACCAATAGGATAGTTAATTCTTGGAGTTATTCATTCCAAATCATTAAAAAAACAAAAAAAAAATGATTTTGTATAAAAATCTATTGTCAAATAATTATTCTAATTTCTAAGAAACTTTATACATAAAATCTCAAGTTAAATCGCAAATATTATATAAAAAAAAATATTCAAGTTAAATTTATATTTTATTAAAAACAAAAACTAGACACCTAGCTAGATTGTTGGGGTTTGGCATTTGTCAGTTATACAAAAGTAACTTGCACAATGCGAAGTCATTGGGTGCTGGGGGATTGGGAGCACATATATATAGTCATGTTCCTTCTTCGGACTCAATCATCCTTTTTTAATTAAAAAATATTTTCACTTCCTTTGTTACTGTTAGGAAGTCATAACCTAGTATTACTTCTACTTCCAATTCTCGAATTGGTTTCCCTACCATCCCAATCATCCTTGAAGTTTGACTTTTTACTTCCTTTAAGTGGGTCATGTTTAAAAGAAGGATGGACGGACTTTAACAAATCATAGCTGTATCCAATAAGAAAATTCCAAATACAATAGGTTTCTGTGCAGCCACTCACACAACTGTGGCTCCGCTAGTATAGTTTCTTCTTCTTTTTTTTTTAAGCTAGTACAGAATTGCATAGATCTTTTGGGACTCTTTCATAATTGTAAGACTCGTTGATTTTTAATTATAACGTACCATTGTTTTTATATTCTTTTGAAAATTTTTGAACATAAAAATTCCGAATTCTTGTTATTTTAAAGGTAAAATTGATACTCTGGACAAATAAATCACAAATAGATAAAAATTTGGAATTTTCTACGGTGTGAAGCTCATTTTGGCTCCGCTTATATTTCGCGTACCATTGTTTTTTATACCCTGTCATCAAGGTCAAGCCAAAGCTTCACTCCTACGGCTTATATTTCGCGTCCTCTTATCCAATTTGTTACGACATTCCTTATCCAAGAAAGGGGTAACGGATCAAGTTTGTTACAAATTTTTGGCCACTTGAAAAACTATCATTTTCTTTAAGATTAACTTAACAATTAAAGGATAATACAACGTGTTGCAGCCAATTAGATTTTCATAGTCCAAACTTGAGATATGTGCACTAGGAATTAGATTTTCAAGAGAAGCAACAGAGGTAATAAGCCTCCAGCTCACGGTTTTTACAAGATAAACTTTAGTAGCCTTTAATCTACAAGGATGAAGGGTTTGGTGACAGTACTATTATGGACCAGATGAAAAAGGAATTTTACCAACGCCTCAAAAAGTATTGCAAATAGATCCAGAATTGTGGCAAATAAGTATTTGTCACAAATGTCCCGTGTTTTTGCTGCCGTGAGTATTGCAGGAGTTCGCAAAAGTTTGCTACTGCTCCGGATCCGTTGACAAAAGCTTTTATATGCACATTCAGCTGTGTTGGTAAAATAATACAGAAAACATTCCCAAAAAAAAAGGGATAATACGGAAAACAAGCTTCTCTCCAAACAGAGTACACAAAGCTAAATAATATTACCACATATCGTTCAGGGCAATCTAAAGAAGATTTATTATGCGAATTGAAGTATTTTTTACCTTTCCCATGTCATTTTTCTGCAACAACAGACAATGACTTATAAAATTCATTAATCTCCATAACTTCTCTTGTATTTTTAGTGCAGAAAGCAGCTATACCAGGGAGTAGATTCTTCAATATATTAGGTTTCTATAATTCTAAAATTGAGTATATGGGGAATAACATAATACATAAGCCAAATAAGTAAGTATAGAACAAGTAGAGAGCAACTAAAGAACAAACCATAAGTGTATTAATTTAGCTCATCTTCTGAAGTTAGAAATGCCTCTTTGGAAAAATGATTCTCATTCAAATTTGAAGTAAGTTGGTGTAAACTTGATGCATCCACCACCTAAAATAGAATATATATATATATATATATATATATATATATGTGTGTGTGTGTGTGTGTAGAGAGAGAGAGAGAGAGAGAGTAACAACCCCACCACATACGTAGCCCAATCGGGCCAAGGATGTCGTTCCATCATTCGGACCAAGAGTCTTTATAAAGCAGTAATAAATAAAAGAGTAGATAAATAAATCTATAAAACTTGAACTAATTAAACTAAAACTTCAGATGAGGTTATTACAATCCCGACATAGATTTAAGTCTACAAAATAATGTTTCCAATCATCCGAATAAAAGATAATAAGTATTATATCAAAACTATTACTGTTACAAAATATAAATCTACTCCTCAGTCTTGGTAGGCTCACCTGACCCTGAAAGCATGATTAGAAAATCATATGAGATTATAAATCAATCTCAATAAGTCTGAAGTGTGTGAGTTCGTGCCACAATTTTCAAAATCTATTGCATGATACATGAGTAATGTTGAATGGATATAGTTATCATTTAAATAATTTTATACCTCTCAAATACATTATCATTTTTGGGGTAATTCAGCAAGTACGAAAAGACCTTGCATAATAAAATTCTTGTCAAATAAACTATTCATATCACATTTCTAAAACATCAATTTCATTATCCAAAAATCTTTAACTCATTATAATATCATATCCCACGTATTATTAAGTTACCCGTACTGTGAAAAAGTAATCATGATACCTCATATATATCGTTAAGGTATATACAATGACAAATTATTAGGTAGGGCGTACATCCCTTCCGTGAGTGACATTTCTCTCATATAAAATCAAACTGGATGTCCCACGTCTATCCTCCAGCTCCTATTGGACACCATGTTGCTAGTTAAGAACTTGACTCAACTGTTAGATTATTGCCTCGTTTGGAAACAAACAACTTTCTGGAATGGCCAATCTACTGGAATTCTCTCCTAATCTAACAAAAGTTAGTCCTATAGCCTCGCCTATTGAGATCTCAATGTCATTAATTCCAATGGTCCAAGAGTTAACTATTCCAATATAGAATAATTAATCAAATTTATTTGCAAAAATTGTTCTAATCTTTTGAAGTATTTTTTCCCAAGTCTCAAACCGACCAAAAATCTAAAACCGTAGATTTTTCCCCAAAATTTCCAAAACTAAAATTTCTTTATCCGTTCTAAAATTAATTCATTTAAGATGTGTTAATTCATTGCTCATAATTTGCCATAATAATATATGGAGCTATTACATATAAAACTCATGCCATGATTTTCACAACATTGTTCATGCATGAAATGCATAGACTTATATTCATGTGTTGTTATATATTTGATGCATGACTTAGTTCCCAAATCATAAAGCTCATGAGAAATTTCGCAACAATATTTATGCATGAACAAATAATAATTTCATAATAGAAATATTATTTTCAATGGACATTATTTTCATGCATAAGTATTTTCTCAAGAGGCATGCTCGTACTCTAGATCATAATTTACATGCCATATTCATAAAACTTATGCATACATTACATATATGCTTTGTAATACAAAATTTTTGCATGGTTAAAACATGGTAAATTTTGCATGGATTTTTGCAAGTCATATCATGCATTTCAAAAGGATGCATGAGACGGAAGGACTTACTTTAGTTCAAGGTAGTAAATTGTTTTCAACTTAATTCAAGTCCTTACTCCTCCTCCAGGTCTACCCTATACAATATAGAATAATTAATTTTCTCTTTACATATCCCAAGTAGAATTCTAACCAAGACCATAGGGTAATTACGGTGTTACTTGGACATTAAATAATTCTAACACACTTAAATCAAGAGGTAGGAATATACCATCACAAAATTTAATAGCCTTCCAAGGCAACCAACAACATTGCACAATAGAGAATTCTTCAATTTCTCCATTAACACAAATGGCCAACAAACCCTTAATCACCATGAAAAAGACCTAATTGCTACACAAAATCCTAATTACTTTACCTCATCACAAATCAACTTATAATCTAATATACATAAGCCTCAAGAAATCACAGGATCAAGATTAAGTACTCCAAGCAAATTATGCAACAAAAATAGTTTTGCAAGAATTGAAATTCCACTTAGTGTTTCATCTGCAAAAGGTGGCTATTTTAGGGTTTCATTACCTAAAATCACATAATTTATTTTACATTTTAGAACTCTCATAAAAACATTTTTAATCAACTTAGACATCTCGTAAAATTCAATTAAGTCAAATCCGATTACATTTATAGCCAAATATTCATACAAACTCACTTTTCATTTTAAACTTGAAACTATGTTCACAATAGTAAAAAAGGATCATAAAGATCACATTCATTATTTGACCAAAATATTTTAGTTTCTAATGAAATTTTCTGATTTGAAACCTTAATATGTTAGATAAATTACCATATAAATTTATCCACAAAATTACACTTGAAAGGGGTCAAATAATTTTCGCAATACTCACTGCCGGAACAGTAACCTCATCAGCCATTCCTGCATGAGCATTTTCAAAAATTCATTTCCCACAATCTACAAATGATATTATAGTGATTCTTTATCACTAATTTTTTAACATCTTCAAGTTTATATAATATAAATTTTACAGCCAAATCCAAAATGGGAAAGTTACTTCTGGGGGTTTATATTAACGCCCTGAACAGGGTTTTTTTTAGAGTTTGCTCAGTTTTATGGCAAAAATCATTACAATCAATCTTCTTAGATTTTCCCATACAAAAGCCATACCAAAAAAATTTCCCAACACATCATAGAATACTCAAAAATTTAACTCATTGCAAGCCCTTCACCAAAATCATGATCACAAAATTTATCACTTTTGCTCCAATGTACAATCAGTATACTCCCTATTTTTAACACAGTAACTTCTCGCCCAACGATATCCTCATTTCATGGTATTATCCTTACATTAGTTCACACATATATAGCAGTACATATGCCCACAAGATTCACCTCGTTTTCCATACAAAATCACAAGGAAAAATAGCATTATACATCAAATACATTTTTTTAGCAAATTAATGAAGTTTTTGGTTTATACTTATATTATATGGAAAAATCTTTACAAAAAGGCTTCAACTTCAGATAGTATTACATGTCTCAAACATAAATACACCATTTCTTCATCATCATAACACATGAAAATGACATTAAACCACCAAGGTGGACAAAACGCTAGAATTTCTGTTAAGGACTTTTTAACAAGGAAAAATTGGTTCTTTGTCCATAGCTTTTGAAGCTTTAATAAACTACAAGGAAAAGAAGCAAAGGAAAGGGAAAGGGAAGCTTTGGTCTTCAAGAACCAATTTTTCCTTGTTAAAATGTCCTTAACAGAAATTCAAAAGCTTCCCTTTCCATCCATTCACTTAGGATTTCTGTAATACCCCCTACCTATATACCCAAATAGGGCGAGATGTCGCTCCATCCAATAGACCAAGGATCTTTATAATGAGGTACAAAAGGAAAATGACTAGATAAAATAAAAACGATAATCATATTACATCCAAAATCAAAGCTTGCAAGTTTGAAAATTTAGAAACTAACAATCGTCTCTCAAAATAAAAATAAAGAAAAATAAAATAAAATAAATTGAACGATCATCTCTTATTCCTTCAACCTACTCAATAAAAGTATTTCCCTAAAAACATGATATAAAATAGTATGAGATTGGAATCTCAATAAGTCTCGTGTGTGCAGATGTCACATTTAAACATTTCATGCATGTAGGCTTATCGAAACTACAAAATATGTTTGCAAGTCAATTTTCGTCAATAAACAACATTGAGTGGAGCAATGCTCACTGTATTCAAAACAACTCTCAATAAATCATCCATTCATCAATATCATAGATTTATAAAGTAAGGATTAGTAATGATTCAATATCAATATCAATATCAAGGCAATATCATGGCTACCATCATGATAGCTTCCAGTGTAACCGTTCAATACTGGTAATGCGTGATCCGCCCACTAGGGTGAGATACTCCTCCATCTCTACTCCCAACACACCGGTTGTCCAATCCGGATGAATAAAGTTCACATGGACTAAAATGCTAGCTCGAAACGGCCTGACTAAGTAACCTCTTTAAGTAGAGTTTATTTTCTAGAGGTGGCCGCAAGCCAAAAGACTCACTCCAACTCTCCAAAACTAATACTACCAGCCTACCTCCGCTGAGTGCTCAATATTCCCCATTTAGGGATAGAATCATTTCCTTTGTTTTCATTTAAGGAAGTCAATTCTCCCACAAAAGCTACCTATCAAAAGAGAGGCTCAGAATCCCTTTAACTACTACCATGCTTCGACGTGCAACTCTGCCTAGCCCGGTGGGTCAACTTTGTAAGTATTATTCCTGTTGGCAACTCAGCGAGAGTCAAACTCGAGACGTGTGGATAAGGAATGCTCTAATGCCATTTAAGGAAGCCAATTATCCCACAAAAGCTAGCTATTAGAGGAGAGGCTCAGAATCCCCTTAACTACATTATCCTGTCTTTGTAAAATATGGTTTTTCACAACAAGCTTTCCAAAACGTTTTAGTGATAAAGGAAAAAAAAAACCATTTTTAGTTTGAAAGTTGAGATCTGACAAAATAATTTGGAGTTTAAAATATCCACGTTCTCAATCTAAGTATAAAAATGCCACAATATTTTTTCATCATGTTAAATCCTCGTTTTAATCCTCACGCCAATCGTTATAATGACACCATTCCAATACCATTATACAAAAAACTTGCAAACATGTAATATTGAACAAAATAGTTATGTAGGGATTTAGTTGGATATTCTCAATAATCTACCAAAGCAATGCTTGATTTCTTTTTCAGTTTCTTCCTTATCTAGAATCAATGTTTCTATAATTAGAAACCAAATATGAATCCATTCATCTTTACATGCATCATGAATCCCTACGATCATATTAATTATCTAATTCAGTCATAACATTTAGATGGATCAATTCATTAAATCACCTCTATGCTTTCCATGGTCATACATCTCATCCGTACATGCTTATAATCGATCCACATTAACTATTTAATGACTTCCATAATCAACTACCATCAATTCCATATATTAACCCTAATTTCATTAAAAGATCCCATCTTTATTCAATGTACAATAATTCTAAGTCATTATAGCAATATTAAACATGCTTTACTCCATATACCCCTAGTTCACAATATTGTACCATCAAACCTCATCAATCTAATCTATTCATTCTTTTCATGCAAGACTTCATGCATAATAGCATCACTATAAGGTCAATCTTATTTAAATCAGTAAAGTAAAGCCTCAAATACCTCTGTGACGGCACAACAAGAGCAAAGATGGTGCCATTGGTGATTGATTAAGTTTACTTTGGAAAGAAGAGTCGAGTAGTTGCTCTTGGTTTCCTTGATTCAAAGGTCACGAGTGATAGGGGTAAATTATTCCCCCTTGGTTCAAAATTTAGGAGAGGAGAAGGAGAAGAATTGACTAAAAGTTGAAGGCGGTTGAAGAGTTGCTTACCTTGCTCTTAGGCTTTGATTTTAGTGGAGATTGGTGTTGTTTTGGCCATGCTAGGGAACTTTGATTGGTTATTATTACTTAGGGTAGATTTCCCCTGTATTTTTAGAGAGTTGGAGAGCAACTACCTTAACTATCAAGGTGGAGACTAAAGTTTTCAATTCCAGAAATTTTCAGCAAGAAAAATAAGATATCAGTCTAAGGAATAATTTAGTTAATGTCCTAATTTATTTTAGGCAAAAATAATTATTTTTTGTGGAAAAATCTAGTTCCCAAAATCAAAGCTTCTATCTTTTTCTTTCCATAATAAAGCCTTGAATAAGATCTTTTAAAAAACTCTAGATGTTGGAATACTTAACTTCCTAAAAATTTAGAATAAAATATTAACTAAGGAATATTAGGAATTTTAATTTACCATAATTTCCTTTTTAGCAAAATCCCTAAATAAACACATCCCTATATTTTAGGAAGTGGCAGATTAAGAAGGCACCAACCCTAGGATTTTCGGCCAAGGGAGGGGGAAAAAATAGGGGAAAATAGTTTTATCAAAGATAAGAAGGAAAATGTTTGCAAGAGTTGGGATTTGAATTCAAGTCACCAAAAAATACACACCAAGTTCTAACCATTATTCCACAATAATTCTTGTGATAATATTCATCACATAAATTACCATAAATCTAATTCAACTCACTTCTTTCCTCTTTCATTAGCTTCTACTCCACAAGAACAAAAACTCTATCACCTCATATTTCACAATTATGCCCAAATAAGTAACTCAATGGAACTTCAAACACATAAATAACACAAGCTTCACAAAAATAGTTTACATTTTATCAAATAAAATATAATAGGCTAGCTATGCATGACCTTTCCCATAAACTAAGGATAGTTTAAGACAGGGTATTACTTCCTCTCCTCCTTAAGAGAATTTCGTCCCGAAATTCAAAGCATCATACCTTTAGAGCAAGTTCGGATATTTCTTCTTCACCCAATCTTCAATTTCCCATGTGGCATCCTAAGTACCATGATGATCCCACAAAATCTTCACCATAGGTATCTGTTTACTCCTCAACACCTTAACACTCTGATCTAAAACATTAATCAGTTTCTCAATGTACCTCAAATCAGACTGTAGAATCAATGGCTCCCCATTCAATATATGCTTTAAGTCAGGATTGTATTTTTTTCAGCATAGATACATGGAACACATCATGAATTCCTGCCAATCTTTCTGGCAACTCCAATCGATATGCTACAGGTCCAATCCTCTCAATCACTGGAAATAGTCCTAAATATCTATGACTCAATTTTTCACCTTTGGGATGTTTCAGAATCCCCTTTCTAGGTGTTATCTTTAGAAAGGTCTGATCTCCCACCTGAAACTCCAATTCTCTTATTCTGTTATCCGCATAACTCTTCTATTGGCTTTGCGCTGTTTTCAGTCTATTTCTTATCATCTTTACTTTGTCTGCCATCTTCTCAAGGTTTACCTTCCCAGACTTGCTGATTTGCCCATCCTCAGTCTAACCCCAATACAATGAGACTTGACATTTCTGTCTATATAACGCTTCATAGGGTGCCATCCCAATTGACATTTGATGACTATTATTGTACGCCAACTCAGCATGAGGTACATAATCTAACCACTTATCTCCAAAATCCAACACACAGGCCCTAAGTATATCCTCTAATATCTAGATAACTCTTTCGTACTGCCTATTAGTCTGTAGATGAACACTCTTACTTCAGTGTTAGCTCCAAAACCTTGAAGTAAATCTGAGATCCCTTTCGGACATGATACCCAATGGTACACCATGCAATCTAACCACCTCCCTAATGTAAGTCTTAGCCAACTTCTCCATAAAATCCTTAACATTTACCGAGATAAAATGAGCAGTCTTGGTCAACCTGTCAACCACAACCCAAACAACATCCTTCAAAGTCTTTGACATAGGTAGTCTAGTAACAAAATCTATCATCACCTCTTGCCACTTCCACTCGGGAATAGGCAACAGTTGTAGTAACCCAGCTATTTTCTTATGCTCCGGCTTTATTTTTTGACAAGTCAGAAAAGTTGAGACGTATTGTGTCACGCCCCTTTTCATCCCTGGCCACCAATAGGCCTTCTTCAAATCTTGGTACATCTTCACTTCTCCAGAATGAATAGTATACTTGCTCTCATGAGCCTCATTCATTATTTTTCTATTCAATACTAGGTTATCTAGTACACATATCCATTCTCGAAAGTTTAACACTCCAGCTTTATCCGTTCGAAACTCCTTATTTCCTCTTTTCATTACTTTTACTTTAAAAGTTTGAAAGTCTTTATTACTTCACTGCACCTCACCAATCTCTTGCCTCAATTCAAGTTCCATCTTCAAGTTACACAAGCTGATCTTTCCTTCTCCTACTTTCGCCTTTCACTCCAAGAATTCTTGTACTATTTGGACTTCTTGCACCCTCATACTAGTCATCCTCAATTTTTGACTCAGCACATCAACTACCACGTTGGCCTTCCTGGGGTGGTAGTTAATTGACACTTATATGCCTCCAAAAACACCATTCATCTTCTCTGCCTTAGATTCAAATCCTTTTGCGTGAAGATATACTTCAAGCTTTTATGATCTGTGAAGACTTCATACCCCACTCCATATAAGTAGTGTCGCCACTTCTTCAGGACAAACACTATTGCAGCCAACTCGAAGTCATGTGATGGATAGTTAACCTCATGCGGCTTCAGTTTCTCGAGGTATAGGCGATAACTTTCCTATCTTGCATCAATGCTGCCCCCAGTCCTTCCTTCGAGGCATCCATGTACAAGGAATAGGGTTTACCTTCCTCAGGTAAACTCAATACCGGTGTCGTTATTAATCTCCTCTTAAGCTCTTGAAAGCTTTTCTCACATTTGTTGCTCCAGACATACGATACGTCCTTCTTTAGCAGTTGGGTCATCAGTGTAGCCATTGTAGACAAGTTCTTAATAAATTGACGGTAGTACCTAACCAATCCAAGAAAACTCCTAGTCTCAGTTATATTCTCCGATTGCTTCCAATTTGAGACAATTTTGACTTTTGCTGGATCCATCTTAATTCCATCTTTGAATATCACATGACCGAGAAATGCCACTGAATCTAACCAAAACTCACATTTGCTGAATTTAACATATAGCTTATGCTCTCTCAACTTCTCCAGCACTAATTTCAAACGCTCAGTATGCTCCTCCAGACTTTTATAGTAGATCAAAATATTGTCAATAAACACCACTACTAACTTATCCCAGTACCGCTGGATAACTCTATGCATAAGATCCAGGAAGATTGTGGGTGCATTGGTTACTCCAAACAACATTACTACAAACTTATAGTGCCCATATCTAGAATTGAAGGCTATTTTGGGAATTTTCTCCTCCTTGATTAACACTCCAATTTACAGAAGTAGCAAGAGCCTTGTAACTGATTGAACAACTCATCAATTAGAGGTAAGGGGTACTTATTCTTAATTGTGAGGTTGTTCAACCATCTATAGTCTATACACTACCTCAGCGTCCTATCTTTCTTCTTTACAATTAACACTAGGGCTCCCCAAGGCAAAGTACTTAGCCTTATATACCCTTGCTTAACCAAATCCTCCAATTGTTCCTTCAACTCCTTCAATTCTGTAGGCACCATCCGATAAGGGGTCTTCAATACCGGCTCAGCTCCAGAAACTAGATCTATAATGAACTTGAATTCTTGTAAAGGAGGAAGAGGAGTGAGTTCGGCCAGAAATACATCTACGAAGTCCTTCACCACCTCAGTGCTTTACAAGGTACATTGATCCTTTGACTTATTAATTAAGTAAGCCAAATATCCTATACAACCCTTCTTTAGCATCTTTCGCGCCTTCGTTCCTGCTATCCTAAATTTTAACTCTTTCACCTTTTTCTCGCTAAACTCCAATATATCACATCCAGGTCTAAAGAACTGCATCGTCTAGATCTTGCAATCTACTCTTGCTTCATATTCCGCTAACCAATCCATAACCAGAATTAAGTCATCGTTATCGATAGGTAGGATTATAAGGTCTGCCTTCAAGATCTCTTTCCCCACCTTAATGTCACACCATTGCACTTCCCTACTCGCATCTCTCTGCCGCCCTAAGGGTGTATTCACTAACATGGTATAAGGCAATTCTACCCTGTTCCAACCCAAATAGCATGCACACTTATCTATTCACATATAAAGGAGTCGGTTCGGCGTCTATCAAAACAGAAATAGATTGACATTGAATAAAAAACACACCTTCAACCACCGCTGAATCAGCTCCAACCTCTTCCCAGTTCAAAGCGAAGACCTTAACTTTTATTTGTGCTTTTTGACCTTCTCCTCCAGTCGTCCCAGCGAGTGAACCTCTGTTCGCCCCAGCTAGTTTGGTTAAAGCTCCTTCCCCTATCCTGAATTGTTTAGGGCAGTTGTTTCTCAAGTGGTTCCGATCCCCACAGTTAAAACATCTCCTGGTTGCTCCTTTCAAGCAACAATCCCTATGCACATGACCACGCCTCCTTCAATTCCAGCACATAGGCGCATTTAGCATAGGACCTGGTGGAATTGTCCTCAGTTGTTTCCCCTTGTTCCCGCACTGCATCAGACTAATAGGTCACTTGTTATTCGAAGATCTCATTGGTAGATGACTTAGTTGAAAAGGCTGGTTCATCAACCGGCTCCTATCCTCGTTCTCTATTTAAGTCGCTGCGTCAACTGCTGCCGTATATATCGCTAGTGGAGATAGAGCCAGTGCTTTTCTTAGGTCCTGCCTAAGAATTCTCACAAATTATCGCATTCGTTTCTGCTCGGTGTCCACCAAGCACTTAGTGTAAAACCCCACCTATACCTACCCTAAAGTAAGAGGGATGTGGTGCATATCATATCATCTTGCATAAAATATATTCCTTGAATGATTTTGTGTGCCTTAGAATTACAGTATATGGGTTATATGGTTCATCTATGCTTGTTGAGTAGTAAGGGTAAAAAGGTAATATTAATTGAGGTCGAAATAGGAAAATGACTTGAGGCTTAGATAAGACAAGATTTTGGTTGCGAAAATAAGAATAAGAGTTAATGTGGTTAAGTTGTTAGAGCTTTATGATTTAATCTCTAAGGTCTTGAGTTCAAATCCCATCACCTAAGTTTTATTCATAATTATCTTAACCAATGTTTGAATTTTCCTTTTTCTTACATTCCTTAAAGCTAGGAATGTTGTCTTAGGGAAGACACAATGGCAATATCTTAACTATGTGATCTCGTCCTAAAAAGAATTCTAGAAGAATTTTTGTCTCAATTATTCTTGCAAGCCTTGTCCTAACCAATTCAAATTTAAACTACTATTTCTTTATTTCATATCAATATCTATGAAAAGTCTTGGATAATTCCTTGCTTGAAGTTTCAAAAATTCCAACTCTTAGGGGATAGGAGAATGACCGAAATTGTGGAGGAAAAATAGTAAGAGGTTTTCATTGTCTTCTTGTTCTTGTTTTGGTTAAAATTTGGAAAATTTTTTAGAAATTCTTCAAGGATGATTTTCAAAATTTGTAGCAACCTTTCCCTACCCAATTCTTGCAAAGAACCAACCATCTTGTGTAAGATTAAAGCTAAAACACCTTGAAATTTCGCAGCCTATACAAGCTACACCAAACCAGAAATTTTTCTAGCAAACAATCAAGCTTTGAACATGAACATTAAGCCATTCATTTGTGTTCAAGAACACCTGAAAATTTCCTCTTTCTTCTCCAAGACGATAGCTAGAAAACCACCATTAATGGACCTTCAAACACCCCTAAATCCCAGCTGCAAATCCGTTTCAAGGAAGTCCAAAAATTCTGCTCAAAATCATTTTAAATCCTAAGAGTTCTTTACCTTAAATTCCAGAATTTTTTTTCCCAGCTTTGCCTTTCAAAGGCAAGAACCAATTTCTTCATCAAACTCCTTCATATTTTCGGCCATATTACAGCCATGGACAGACCACCTTGGCTTCTTCATCTACCTTGGTTATTAGGACTCTATTAACACACCTCAAAACACTCATATCTTTACTCCATTCAAAACTTTTCAAAATTGAAAATTAAATTCCAGATTTTCTTCCATTAAACACTCATCTAGCTAAAAGAGTAAACCAGAAATTTCTCTACTATTTCTTAGCCATTTTCGGCTAGCTACAAAGCTGAACAACTCTTCATTCCATGACCCAATCATAGCTAGTTCAGTCATTCACCATTGAAGGACAAGAAACCTTTAAGGAGCAAACACTATTACCCAATCTTCTACCTCAAACATCTCCATATTTTTCTCAATTTGAAATTTGAAAAAGATGAAACTCTCTCTATCTTTATTGGATAACCAAAATCCTTTCCCCAAGCTAGGCCATTCGGCCATCATTCACAAGACACACACGAAACACTCTCTCAAATTCCTCCCAACAACACCAAGAACACACACTAAACTTCTTCAACCTTCAATCACCTATATTCATCCCAAATCACTCCAAGAACCCTCAAACCAACTGGGATTTGGTCTATACTCACCTATAGGCCACTCCATAACATTAAAAACACCAAAGTTAATCTTCCACTAGGATCAAACACACTTTTCGATCAAGAACAATGACAACATCAATAAGGTAAATTTAAATATCTTGGACCTTCTTCATCTCATCATCCCCATTTCATTATCATTCTACTCTCACTCTCTCTCTTTCTCTATATCTCTCTCTCTTGGCCGAATCATTGATGGCCATTCTTGGACAAACTTTTACCCAAGAAGGACTCTCAAGCACTCAAGGACCTTCATTTAACAAGGCAATATCTTCAACTAACAATCATCAAAACAAGTATTTCTTTCTTGATCTTCTCTTTAAATTCTCAAACTCAAAGCTCTTAGATGATGGATTTGATAGGTTGATTGAGCAATGTATGGTTAGAGATATATATATGGGTGAAGGGAATAGCTTTAAGACATGAAGCTTTAAATGAATGTTGTGACTCGTAAAGTATGGATTATGCTTTAAAATCATTGTATGTTCATTATGATTAAGAGCTTTATGGATGTTTATTGTATGATAGATATTAAACCATCATTGTTGAGTATGACTTCAAGATGCCGTTTTTCATTAAATCCCAAGATAATATTATGGCTAGTAGAATATCACCCTTATTGTGATGTATGTTAATACAAGCCTATTTTTAGATAAATCGACATGTAATTTGTTGGATCCATGTGTAAATGAATATGTATATAGATTTTCTCTAGTATTTCACTATAGTCATTAAAAATTATTATAAGAACAACTTTTCTTATTTTTATTATTATTCTTACTATCATTATCATTATTATTATTATTATTATTATTATTATTATTATTATTATTATTATTATTATTATTATTATTATTATTATTATTTTATTTAATTGAATAATTTTGGTAAATACAAATATTTTCAAAATTAATAATTATTTGAAATATTGTTATTTTATTAGACGAATAAATAATAAGATTTTTCATATAAATAAATAATAATATTTTTATTAAAACTAAATAATAATATATAGGAATTAATTAATATAATATTAATACCTTTTAAATTTATATTATTCATAATAATTATCAAAATGATTTATTTATTATTAGGAATTATTTATAATTTATTATTGATAGTACTTATTATTTTATTTATTATTAATATTACTCATTATTTATTATTTGTTAATAAATAGATAATATTATAATTTATTATTCATAACACCTATTTATTTTAACTTGTCGAATTAATCTTATCCTATAAAAAAATTTATCAACTACAATTAAAACTTAAGGTATTGTTGTCATAACTAGATGTTGTTGTATCTAGTTGAGCTTAAGCATGTTAGGCTAGGATTTATTTATTTAAAGTAAGTATTGTCTGGATGTTGGGACTTATACCCTGTATTTACTCCAAGCTGGGTTAGGTTGCCTTGAATTATCTTGGAAGGCTATTGTACCTAGGAAAAAGTAAAAGATCAGGTAAGTTCCTGCATAAAGCTGTTTGCAGATCAAAGTTACCTTGGCAAGTCAAATATGATATATACAAAAAATTGTAATATGATTGCAATCATGAACAATTTTTCTTTTTCTTTCCAATCAAACACCATTTTAAGATGAACAAGCAATTTTATACAAAATGCTAAACTTTTTCTAAACACTAACTTTGACAAGAATTTTGAAAACCATAATTGTTATTTCAAAGGAAACACATTGTATGATCTTTCTTTTCCCAAGAGGGACAATCATAGTGTTGAGTACTCAATAAAGGTAAACTACTAGGATTGGTCTTTGAATGGCTAGGGTAAGTCTCTCAATAGGTGGCCACCTCTGAGGGGTGAGTTCTTCCCGGATAGGATGCCAGTCCTGTAAATCGTACCGGTCTGAGCTAGCAAGTATAGTCAATGGACCGTGTATTTTCAAAATGGATAACTAATAAGTTTGGGTGTAGAGATAGATGAGTATCTCACCCAGTAGGCCGTACACCTACCTTGTGTCAATATGCACAAAGTGTGGCATCTTGAACATTCTTTTGTCATGGTGCACAAAGTGTGGTGCCATGGCTACCTTTTTTTAGTGGTTGCTTTTATTGTATACATGTATGGCTTTTGAAAGAAAAATACCACTCCCTACTTGTGAAATTTATTTGAGACTTACCAGCACTTACTTTTATGAAAATTTCTCAACTTGCATATATGAACTGTTTTACCTGAAGCACTCAAAGTACACACGGACTTATTAAGATTTATATTTCACCACCTTTTTATACCATGCTTTCAGACCGATCCTGCTGCGAAGGTTAATGATTAGAGATTGCCTTTGTTTTGAAGACTTATTTCTTTTTCTATGTATTTTATTTTGAGAGACTCTAGCAGACATTTATTTATTTTTAAAATTTTTTCATGTATTATTTGAGTTGTAATAAGTTTGATTTGGAATATTTCTTTCCTTTCTTTTGTGAGTTCTAGTTATAAAAACCCATTGTCCTGTGGACAGGGCAACATCCCCAACCCTAGTATGGTACATAAGTAGTGGAGTGTTACACTTACAGTACTTAGACAGTTGAGTAAAATGTGCAACATACTGGGCCACAGTCATACCCCCTTGCTTGAGGGGTTTGGAACTCATCCTCCCTCTTCTCAGCTATCCATCGTGGAATGTACTCTACTCTAAAAGCCTTAACAAAGTTCTCCCACATCCAGTCATAATCTTCTCTCTCCCAGTCTTCCTGGACTCGTTGCCACCATGCTCGGATAGGTCCTCTCAACCTGAATCCAGCAAACTTCACCCTCCTCTTCTCGGTGTATTACAGAGTCATGAAAATTTCTTCTATTTGCTCAATCCACTGCTCTGTCTTCTTGTCATGTTCCACCTCTCCCTAGAACGTTGGAAGTTGGAACTTCAAGAATCGTTCCATTGCCTCATCTTCACCCTTAAATGCCTTCTTATCCACTTTGTCCATCTTCTCAGTCAAATTTTAGAAAATGGTAGCCATCTTGTCAAAGGCTTACCCCATAGTCATTTCTCCAAACCCTTCCAATATCAATTCCTGCTCTTGCTCAGAATCCTCCTCCACCTCTGGTGTGGATCATCGTGCCTGCTCGGACTCGGGAGCTGATGACTCGCTCTCCCGAGTAGCCTGCCTCGTCCTACAGCCCTACGTCTTTGTGCCATCTATTTGCACCTAATACAAGGTTCGTTAGGGAAAAAGTTCATGACATGCAATGAATCAGCTCATAGATTGGAAACAATTTGCAATTTGTTGAAAAATAAATTTTGCGAGTAACACTCCAAATAGAATAGAGAAATCAATAAAATAATAATTTCATTAACCAAATCCAACTTGGTTCAGAATAAGGGAGTATTATACTAGGTACCCCTTTTATTCTTGCGAAACAAAATTCAAAATAAAGGATAAATGTCAAGTCAAATAAATAAATGAACATCTCTTCATGAAAATATAAGAATAAACACTAAAGGTCTTATAAAGTCTAAGCTTCATTAGAGTCACTGGAATCCTCAGAAGTCTCAGAAGAAGGTTCTATTATCCATCTTGCACCATTGTTGGGATGATCTTTCACACAATCCATGGCAAAAACAAAAGATCGAGGCTTCTTCTTGGGCTAACCTAAAATGTACTCCTCAACATCCCTACCCCTCAACTTAGCCCTCAACTCCGCATCCTTAAGATTTTTCATGGCTAACATCAACGCACTCTTAGGCCCCCAAATTCTAACTCATATGACTCACTTCCCAAAATCGTCGAGAGTCCTTCTTCTATTGATGGGGTCGCAAGTGTATCAATACTATCCTCCCCTTCAATCACTTCCACTTCACCCTCGCTCACAAGTTCTCCTATCTTCCCCTCAATCCTAAGTCCTCCTAGCTCGTCCTCACTCTCATCACTCATTACTCCTCCATTACCTATCTTTCCCTCATCATCTCTCTCATACTCTACCATATCCCCATTCTCCTCAAGTGTAGGCAACTCAGGTATCGGGTCCTCGAGTTCTTCCTCTACTCTAAAGTCTTCTATTATAGGTGACTCATGGTCTACCTCGTCCTCACCCAAAAACTATTTACCCTCAGGTTCTATCTTCGAATCAAATGATGATGAATCTGGTATAAGGATGGGCCTAGGCGCTCTACCATTCACGGGACCACACATAAAAGGCCACTCTCTAGTCACAGCTGCAGATCTTTTAGTCATCATATAAATAAAACATAAAGAAGTCATACTGAATCTCGATTCCTAGTATTCAAGTACTATTCAATAAATCTCAATTTCTAGGGTTAAGGTACTATTCAATCAAGTCAGTCGCCTAAACCTAATCTTTGATACCACTTGTAATACCCCACTATCTACATACCCAAATAGGGCAAAATGTCGCACTACCCAATGGACTAAGTATCTTTATAATGAGGTACAAAAGGAAAATGACTAGATAAAATAAAAATGATAATTGTATAACAACCAAAATCAAAGGTTACAAGTCTGAAAATTTAGAAACTAACAATCATTTCTTAAAAGAAATACAAAGAAAAATAAAATAAAATAAAATAAATGATCATCTCTGATTCTTTCAACCTGCTCAATAAAAGAACTCCCCTGAAAATATGATATAAAATAGTGTGAGATTGGAATCTCAGTAAGTCCTATGTGTGCTGATATTACATTTAAACATTTCGTGTATTCAGGTTTATTAAAATCACAAAATATGTTTGCAAGTCAATTTTCGTCAATAAACAATCATTGGGTGGAGCAATGCTCACTATATTCAAAACAACTCTCAATAAATCATCCATTCTTCAATATCATAGATTCATAAAGTAGGGATTAGTAATGATTCAATATCAATATCAAAGCAATATCATGACTACCATCATGATAGCTCCCAGTGTAACCATTCAACACTAGACAGTGGGTGATCTACCCACTAGGGTAAGATACTCTTTCATCTCTACACCCAAGGCACCGTTTGTCCAATCTGAAAGAATAAAGTCCACATGGACTAACATGCTAGCTCAGATCGACCTGACTACGTAGTATTATCATCTCTTTAAGTGGAGTTTATCTTCTGGAGGTGGCCGCCTGCCAGAAGACTCACTCCAACTTTCCAAGACTAGTACTACTAGTCTACCCTCACTGAGTACTCAACGCTCTTCATTTAGGGGTAAAATTATTTCCTTTCTTTTCACAATAATTGATTATCCTATCTTTATAAAACGTAGTTTTTCACAACAAGCTTTCCAAAATATTTTAGGGATAAAGGAAAAGAAACTATTCTTAGTTTGAAAGTTGAGATTTGACAAAATCATTTGGAATTTAAAATATCCACGTTCTCAATCCAAGTATCAAAATACCACAATATTATTTCATCATGTTCGATCCTCGTTTCAATCCTCATGTCAATCGTCATAGCGACACCATTCCAATACTATTGTACAAAAGACTTGCATGTAATATTTACCAAAACAGTTGTACAGGAACTTACTTGGATATTCTTAATAATCAACCAAAGCGATGCTTGATCTCTTTTTTGAATCCCTATGATCATATTAATCATTTAATTCACCTATAATATTTAGATGGATTAATTCATTCACCTCTATGCTTTCTATGGTCATTCATCTCAATATATGCATGCTTATAATCGGTTCACATTAACTATATAATGACTTCCATAATCAACTACCATTAATTCTGTATATTAACCCTAACTTTATTAAAACGTCCCATCTTTATTCAACATACAATAGTTCTAGGTCATTAGAGCAATATTGAACCGTACTTTACTCTATATACCCCTAGTTCACAATATTGTAGCATAAAATCTCATCAATCCTATCTATTCATGCTTTTCATGTAAGACTTCATGCATAATAGCATCACTATAAGGTCAACCTTATTTAAATCAGTAAATTTAAGCCTCAAATACCTCTTTGATGGCACAACAAGAGCAAAGGTGGCACCTTTGGTGCTTGATTGAGTTTACTTGATTCGAAGATCACTAGTGATAGGGGTAAATCAGTCCTCTTTGGTTCGAAATTTATGAGAGAAGAAGAAGAAGAATAAAAGTAGGAGGAGGTTGAAGAGTTTCTTACCTTACTCTTAGGATTCGATTTTGGTGGAGATTGGTGCTGTTTTGGCTGCGCTAGGGAAGAGGGTTGGCGGCTGGAATTTTTGGGTAGTAGAGGATGTTTAGGGTTTGATTGAGAGTTGGTTTGATGAAGTGAATAGGTTAGGGTTTGGTGCTTTAGTGTTTAGGAGAAGTTGATCTTGTTTCGGTCTCTTGATCACAAAAAGGAAAAGATGACAGCTTTTGTCCCTATTGCTGTAGCTGAATTCCAGCAAGGTTTAAGAGGGCTTTAGGTCCGGTTTTTGGGTTGCTAATATGGCTGAAAATAAGAGAGAAAAGAAGGGAAAAGTTGGATGGTTTTTCGGCTCTAGTCTTGGGGAAAATTGAGATGTGAATAATGAGATCTTATGTTGTTGTTTTTGCCTAAACAAGAGAGGGATTTGAGAGGAAGGGAAGCTAGAATATTCGTGAGCTTGGGGTATGCTAGGGTGGCTGAAAATAAGGTGAGAAGAAGGGGAAATTTCTGGTTTTTTATTAGCCTAAGAGAACTTTGATTGGTTAGGACTACTTAGGGTAGATTCCTCCTATATTTTTCGAGAGTTGGAGAGCAACAACGTTACCTATCAAGGAGGTGGCTAGGGTTTTCAATTCTAGAAATTTTCAGCAAGGAAAATAGGATATCAGTCTAAGGAATAATTTATTTTAGGCAAAATAATTTATTAATGTATAATTATTTTAGGTGGAAAAATCTAGTGCCCAAAATCAAAGCTTCTATGTTTTTCTTTCCATAATAAATCCCTTGAATAAGATCTTTTAGGAAACTCTAGGTGTTGGAATATTTAACTTCCTAAAAGATCAAAATAAAATATTAAGTAAGGAATATTAGGAATTTTAATTACTATATTTTCCTTTTTAGCAAAATTCCAAAATAATCACATTCCCATAATTTAGGAAGTTGGAGATTAAGAAGGCAGCAGCCCTAGTATTTTTTAGCTAAGGGAGGCAAAAAATAGGGGGGAAATAGTGTAATAAAAGATAAGAAAGAAAAAGTTTGCAAGAGTTGGAATTTGAACTTAAGTCACCAAAGAATACACACCAAGCTCTAACAATTATAACACAATAATTCTTGTAATAGTATTCATCAAATAAATTACCATAAATCTAATTCAACTCACTTCCTTCCTCTTTCATTAGCTTCTACTCTATAAGAACAAAAACTCTATCACCTCATATAGCACAATTATGCCCAAGTAAGTAACTCAATGGAACTTCAAACACATAAATCACACTGGCTTCACAAAAATAGTTCACATTTTATCAAATAAAATATAATAGACTATGCTATCCATGACTTTTCCCATAAACTAAGGGTGGTTCAAGAAGGGGTATTACATCATCTCCCCCTTAAGAGAATTTCGTCCCGAAATTCAAAGCGTCATACCTTTAGTGCAAGTTTGGATATTTCTTTTTCACCTAATCTCCAGTTTCCCATGTGACATCCTAAGTACCATAATGATTCCACAAAATCTTCATCATAGATATCTGTTTACTCCTCAACACCTTGACACTCCAATCCAAAACATTAATCGGTTTCTCAACATAGCTCAAATCAGGCTATAGAATCAATGGCTCCTCGTTCAATACATGCTCTGGGTCAGGGTTGCATTTCTTTAGCTGAGATATATGGAACACATCATGAATTCCTGCCAACCCTTCCGCCAACTCCAATCGATTTGCTACAGGTCCAATCCTCTCAATCACTGGAAATGGTCCTGAATATCTAGGACTCAATTTTCTTCCTTTAGGATGTTTCAGAATCCCTCTACTAGTTGTTATCTTTAGAAAGGTCTAATCTCCCACCTAAGACTCCAATTCTATTCTTCTGTTGTCCACATAACTCTTCTATCGGCTTTGCGCTGTTATCAGTCTCTCTCTTATCATTTTTACTTTGTCTGCCATCTCCTCAAGGTTTACCTCCCCAAACTTGCTGATTCTCCCATCCTCAGTCCAACTACAATACAACGATACTTGATATTTCCATCCATATAACGCATTGCAATCGACGCTTGATGACTGTTGTTGTATGCCAACTCAGCATAAGGTATATAATCTAACCACTTATCTCCAAAATCTAACATACAAGCCCTAAGCATATCCTCCAATATATGGATAACTTTTTCGGACTGTCCATCAGTCTGCGAATGAGTAGAAGTGCTGAGCTTCATAGTCATCCCTATTGACTCTTGAAACTTAGTCCAAAACTTTGAAGTAAATCTGGGATCCCTGTCAGATAAAATGCTCAACGATACACCATGCAATCTAATCACCTCTTGAATGTAAATATTAGTCATCTTCTCCATAGAATCCTTAACATTTACCGGGATAAAATAAGTAGTCTTGGTCAACCTGTCAACCACAACCTAAATAGTATCCTTCAAAGTCTTTGACATAGATAGTTCGGTAACAAAATCCATCATCACCTCTTGCCACTTCTCCTCAGGAATAGGCAATGGTTGTAGTAATCCAGTTGATTTCTTATGCTCTGCCTTTACTTTTTGACAAGTTAGACAAGTAAAGACGTATTGTGCTACATCCCTTTTCATCCCCGGCCACTAGTAGGCCTTCTTTAAATCTTGGGATATCGTCACTTCTCCATGATGAATAGTATCTATCCATTATCTTGCTCTTGTGAGCCTCGTCCATTATCTTTCTCATCAATACTAGGTCATCCGGTACATATATCCATTTTCGAAAGTACAACACTCCAGCTTCATCCGTCCAAAACTTCTTGTTTCCTCTTTTGATTACCTTTGCTTTGAAAGTTTGAAAGTCTTGATTGTTTCGCTGCACCTCACCAACCTCTTACCTCAATTCAAGTTCCATCTTCAGGTTACATAAGCTAATCTTTCCTTCTCCTACTTCTGCCTTTTGCTCCAAGAGTTCTTGTACTATTTGAGATTGGAATGACAAGTATGAATGGTATATAAAGATGGTCTAAGTACTCATTGTCAACTTGGGATATCTATTTTGGCCCAACGAGAACAACGGCCGAGTAGTTGACAGTAGGTGTTGCCAGGCCCATAGTCATGCTCCCAAGTCCGCAAGTATAGGACGTGATATTTGGTATCAGAGTAGGTAACCAGTCCCCGGTATAAGAACTAAGTGCTACACCGTGCACGGTGGGAGCCACCTCTGGAATCCCTTACTGCCTGGTTGGTCTTAGATTTAGCCCCTAAAGTATGGGCCTAACAATGACACTTGGGCTTAAAGAAGGAGTGATTCTGATACCACAATCCCACATGAGATTGGGATGAGAAATGTGAATAGTATATAAGGATGGGTCTAAGTACCCAATGTGAATTTGGGATATCCATTTTGGCCCAGCGAGGACGGTGGCCAAGTAGTTGACGTGGGTACTATTAGACCTATAGTCGCGCTCCCAGGTCCGACACAGGGCATGACATTTGGTATCAGAGAGGGTAACCAAACTCTAGTGTAAGAATTAAGCCACGTCGTCTGGTTGGTCCTGAGTTTGGCTCCTAAATATGGGCCCAGCGAAGACCCTTGGGCCTAAAAGGAGGGGTAAATGTGATACCCCAATCGTACATGAGATTGGGATAAGAAATGTGAATGGTATATAAGGATGGGTCTAATTACCCATTGTTAACTTGGGATATCCATTTTTGCCCAATGAGGACAACAGCCAAGTAGTTGACCGTGGGTGCTGCCCGATCCATAGTCGCGCTCCCAAGTCTGCGAGTACGAGGCGTGACATTTTCTTGGAGGAAAGAAAATGAAAAGAACAATAAGTGCCTTTTTCAAATGTATAAAGAAGGAAAGAAGAAGGAGTTTGATAATTAACTTGAGGACTTCTTTTTCAAGACTTCACACAACAAATAGCAGCCCTCTTAACACCAAATGATTGGTGATTTCTTGAAGAATGAAAGAGGAAAAGATCAAGGGAGTGAAGTAGTGCTTTCGACCAAGTGGAATTGTAAGAGGAAATGATCTTCCTCTTGATAAACAAGGCAAAGCCGGCCAGCCTAAAGGAGGGATGAGAGGGTCTTTCTTCTAGAAAAATGAGGAAGAACACAAGAGTAGAGAGAGAGAGATAGAGCTGGTTTTGTGGGGAAAGAAATGGGAGAAAAAAGATCTTTATATTCAAGCTCTTTTGATCCAAGAGCTTGGGGAGAATTTATTTGAATTCAAGCCAAATTCAAGGGCTGAAATTTATGTGATTTTAATGGCTAAAATTGAAGATATCCAAGGGTGGAAAATGTCCCTTATGTGGCAGCACACTTAGGAGGGGCATAGTTATCTTTTGCAAACTCTTGGGCGTAGGTCTCACTTGGTTAAAATTATTGGAAAGTCTTGGGTAGTCAAAGTCAAAATTATTTAAAAGGATCAAGTCAACATGGTCATAGTTGATTTTTTTTTTTTTTTTTAGATAGTCAAAATAATTTGTCAAGTTGTTAAAATAATTTGTCTTGGGTTGACCAAGATTTTTAATTGATTAAAAATAAAAAATAATTTAGAGGTATAACTTGAATGTTCAAAGAGTCATTTTCTCTTACTAAAACCATTGTAATGACATTTTTAGTCATAATATATTTAAATTATAATAATTCAATTGCCACACAAAAAGCAAGTAGCTACAATAATAATCACATTTTCTTCATATTACTCCAATAAGTAATATAAAAACTCATATAGTATTTAAATAAAATAGTCATATAAATAATTCAAATCATTCATAATATAAAATTAATTATTTTAATTTTTTTCCTAAGGTGAAATTATAACGATATTACACATACACACAAAAGCATTACAATTTGGAATCAATAATCAAACGTAATCAGATAAGTATCCCACAAAATTAGAGTCACGAAATGGAAATCATGATCAACATAAATTGCATTTGAAATATAGTTCAAGTATTTGTTTTCAAGGTGTATACAAAAAGTGATTTATAAACACATATAATTCTTATAAATAAAATTGATTTCACAAAAAAAATATAATATAGTGAAAATTTCTAAATTAAATTATCTGAGTTACTTCAACTTACAGCAAAATTAACAAATGAAACATATGCAACAAATTTTACACAAGTACAAATTAGATATTTCCTTATTATACATGATAATAGTTCAGAGATACCATTTTAATGCACGTTCCATTGCTAACCATACAACAAAGTATCTATGGGCTCTTTCACACTCCGATCCATTAAAAATATATATGAACGAACATCGGCCAAAACAATATCAATAGAGTTATAAACTGAGTTATGTATACTAAAAGAATAATACAATTAATTATACAAAAAGTAGCTTAGATATCTCATTGTCTAGGGATATTTGTCCAATTATCATGACCAATGCAGATCAATACCAATTCATATCTGGTGAGGAATATGAAGTAGTTAGAATCAATAACTATCTTGCAACCTTTTCAAAGTAAATGGCCAACAACAATAGATGGTACTTTAATTCTCTACTATGAATTAAGAGTATGCAACAAAATTTCAGTGCTGGATATCTTGTTTATAAAATGTGGACGAAATATTATGACATTTTGTTCTTTAGAGTCGTAAACAGTGACGTAATGAGTAGAAATTAACCCGGATTTTGTGCAATTGTTTCGAATCGAGTCTTAAACAAGTTCTTTCCAAGCTGAACTTTCACATTAGAGACTCTTTGAGAGGATCTTCACTCTTTCCCTTTATACTAATCCTACCAACATGTAAACAACGAAAAAGCTTAACAACAGGATCTTTCCTGTTTTAGAGTTCAAATCCTGTAAAAGTAATAGCATTTCGAGATAGAATGGCACAACTTTATTTCATACTTGAAGCCCCAGCTAGGTTATCAAATGCAATCTAAAAGTGAAGGCTTGTAGGACCCAGAACAGATTTCAGATTCTCATACACTTTATGGTTTTATGGATGTGAGTAGGCCTGATAGCTCTCGTCATGACTTTTTTTATACTTAGTTACCTATAAACTATGAATAAAATTTTAAGTCCATCATTACAGGAGTTTATAGGCGTATATTATAAATATATTATGATTTTCAATTTTAAATTTCGTTGTGTCTGAAGTTTTTGAAAATGTATATTCCTTTTCTTTTGGATGGGTATTTCAATTTTCCCCCATTAATGTGAATCGTATATTATTACAAAAAAAAACCGCACTCAGTGAGCATTTAATTTGAGGCCATTGGTCTAGTGGAAAGTGCTTCACCGATTGAATATTAGCCTAAAGCTCGCGAAGTATTTTTGCCACCTATGTAGTCTCTTTTTCGCTACTTTTTTTTCTCTCTAACTGTCGCCTTATCTTATCTCTATATATTATAAAATTCCAACAGATTCATGGCAGCTCGGCCACCTGAACTACCAGTTCCTTCCCCTCCGGCTAAGGCTGGATGGAGGAGGAAATCCTTTGCCTCTTGGTTTTCTTCCCGAATAGCACAGATTCCCACGAAGACACTTATCTTATAAGGGCGAGCCTATTCTCCAAGGTAAAAATTTCTGATCTGTCTCAACCATTTCGTTTTGCCCTCGTGGACAAATTCTCACATAAACGACTGGCTATTGAAGTCATCAGGAAGGAATTTCTAACATTCGGGCTCAAATGATCAGTCAGCATTGTTAAAATTTAGACTTAAGTCATGAGTAAACGTATATTATTATTTAATATTTGGACATGTAGATGTACGTGTTTCGCTAAATTAATTATGTGATTATTATTGTTTTGAAGTTTAAGGCCCAATTATAATGATCTATTTGTAATCATATAAGCCCCGTCATTATAATAAAGTGTAGAGTTATTTATAATGTGTAGAAATCTAAAGATGTAGTTGCAAAGACGCTATTTTAGCAACTATGCAATAATATAAATGTAGGGTTTTGGTCCCTAATTGAATGTACTAAAAAACATAGCCAACTCTTGGAGTTCCCGTATCAAACAGCTTGGAGTTCTTACCATCTTGGGACTCCATGGACCAAGATCTGCTTTTATTATATGGTCAATACCGATCTACTTTAGTAGATCATACGGATGTAGAAAAGGCTTATAATTTGAATGAATCGTGTTTTAGAATACGGTTAATCAACATGTTAACTAATCGATTACGGTAAATTGGGTCGGATTTGGCTATTTTTTCTTCGGCAGCACCTCGACATGACATGAGCATGAAAGGGGTTTAAGAATTCATTTTCTTTTTATAAGGGCTAAAATAATTTATTTTGGCTTTTTTACCCCATATTGTAGGGTGGATCTCGAAAGATATGATACGACTTTCATTGAATACAGTTTTTCGCAGAATTCTATATGTATATATGAGATCGAGTATGGAATTCTATTTACTCACTTTAAATTGAGTATATGTACGTAACAAATAGAAGAATCAACATGCCCCAATTTGTGACCATTAATCTTTATGGATCAAAGTATGCTTCCGCATCTTCTGTAGCTAAATAATCTTTTAGGTAAGGTCTTATGCTTCGAGAATTCAGCTAAGTCAATTCTATTAATTTCCATCAATGGTATCAGAGCCACCTTATAACTGAGGTTTTTGGATTTTTATTGTAAATCCTATTTGATTAAATCTTTTATAGGTTAATATATTAAGGTTAAATCTTTTATGCATATTAGTTGAGCGGTGCAGGAATAATACATTTATATTCATGGTGATTGATTTGATTAATTCAGAATAATTTTTTGCTTATAATTTTAGTTCGAGGAATATATGTATGTATAATTGTGTCTAATAACAAAGGAATGAATTACGTCTTCATATTTTTCTTTTTAATTATTATTCTTTTTTTAAAAGTTTTTTAAATTAAAAAATTGAAATTTTCGTTTGGGCACTATTGTTATTGGAGATGCTAATTCACATAGCTGTTGTGTAAATTTTGTTTGGCATTGGCGGCATGGCGGGATGCGAGAAGAGTTATTTTTGGGCGCTGAGATGGATGCCTGGTTATATACTACAATCTAGATGGCGACTATATTTATTAAAAAAATGGTGAAGTTGTCACTACAAACAATAGGAGAAGTTATATGCTGTTCAGCTATTGTTTCAATGTCGACCTGGATGGCCCAGTCGACCTGGCAGAGCTGGACCAAGAACAAACTCAACTAAAGAAAGGTTCTTAAACAAAGTTGGGCAACGCTGGGCTGGCCCAAGTCAGCCCAGTGGACAACTGGTGGGCTCAAGACCAAGGCTAGTTGGGCCTAGGCCAGCGGGCATGCCAAGTCGGGCCAACTATAGACTAGTCCAATTTTCTTAATAATAATAATTAAAAAAAAAGAGAGAGAGGAAGGAAAGTAGCATATAAGCAAGTTTTAAACCATGGTATCCACGTTGGACGTTTAGTGGCTTAACCACTCGGCAATTAAAGTGCTATTGACATTATTGGTCCACTTAATTAAAATTGCATGTTGAAGACTTCGGTATTCAATTAGAGAATTGATTTCTTCAATTGTAATTTTGCAATATCATTTTTTATCTCGGTTGGCCATAAAATTATTCTTTCTTTATAGTAATTTTTTTATTATTATATTTTTGTTAAATTATATATCATTCATGATAACATCTCATACGATTTGAATTAACACTCCTCTAGGTATTTTTTTTTTTTTTAGTTATGTTATTATTTATTTTTTAAATTGAGAAATTTGTTAATTTTTTTAAAATTAAATTTTATTCACAACAACTCAAGGATGGTTTAAAGAGCGTGTTTATTAGTTTATATCGATTGGCAGAAGTGATATCCTACCAAAGTAGGCTCTCCCATGGAAGCTTTCAACAATAAATTAGTTAGATGTTGTGTTTTGTGCCAATCATGCGGATAGTAATCGGCCCGAAGGAATGTTGCTATTGTCAAGCTGAAAAGCTCAAACATAAGTAGCAATGGGCATGTAATAATTATTAAGTATCCATAGTGAGTATTAAGTCGGCCCGAAGGAAGACTTTGTACTTGATTGGACTTTATTGTTAGTGCACGATTGCTACACCAAGGAGATCACTTGTAAGCTAATTCTCAATCCAAAGACTAGATTTAGTATTACACCGTTCTTCTAGTGATGGGGTTGTGGTTATGAATTTAGCTCATACGGTAAAAAAGCATTTTTTTTTTTACTTTTATTTGAGTGAGTTTTAATTTATTTTATATTCTTGTTCTCTATTATAGTTACTGGAATTTCTATTACTTAATTGTCTGGCAATTTGAATAACATTCCACAGCTAAGTGGAGCAAATTTTAAAGCTTGGAAGGATAAGGTCTTAATTCATTTGGGATGTTTTGATCTGGCCTTAGCTCTCAGGGATCCACGTCCTGCTGAGCTGATGAATCATTTTACTTCTGATCAAAAGAGGGAAATGGCTCAGTAGGAGAGCTCAAATCGGATAAGTCTGATAATCATGAAGAGTACAATCCCATAAATTTTTTCTAGCAGAATATCCTTAGAGATGAATGCATTGAAGTTTCTTGAACAGTTGGAACAATGCTTTGTAAAGAGCGAAAAGGTAGAAACAATTACGCTTTTACGTATGTAAACTCATAATTATGTGGTACAGTTGTGTTGGGGATATGCGCTAAACAATTTGTACTTATACTATTGTCATTATGTGTTTTTTAATAATATGAGGCATTTCTTTCCATGAATAGTGCATTTCGTTTCAAGGTCATCAAGTACGTGACTTGATAGTAACACCCTATAACAAATAGAATGATTATTCTTAAATTGTCCCTAATCGATTATTATTGGTGGAACAATAATAAATTAAGATTAGTATATTATTGACTTGTTAGCTATGTTTTATTGGTAATGGATATATGGGATATTAAATCAAAACATAAATAAATATTAGAAAACATTTTATTGTACATGACTTACTGTGAAAGTACTTCATAGGACATGTCATAAGTACTTTCTAGCCATAATGATTTTAGAAGTCCTTCGATCTGAACTCATCATAGTTTCCTACTTAATAAATTATATATCTTGACATTGTCTAAAGTTATCTTTGATCAGATAATAAATTAGACCACTGTTGGATATAGAATAAATCAGTAAAGGAATATGATTAATAGTTAAGGAATTTATCCCTCTCATTCTTGGGAGAGATGTTCATGGACCCCTTTATAAGTTAGACTATTAAAATACATGATCATTCTCAAATACATCAATTTGAGATATTGACATCATTTATTTGAACAGTCTACTATGAGATCAAGAAATAGTTGATTAAACTTAATAAGGATGACATGCTTCATACCTTATGCTTAATTGAGATATCATGTGATCAAATGGCTAAATAGTAAATTATGATTTGGTTTAAAGAGATCACTGATCTTCATTTTAACTTAAATAGTTATAATGTGTTGCTAAAAACAGAACTTGTAGGCCATGTAAATGTGATTTGGGCACATTGTTAGTGTTAAATGAACATATAGGGTCACACATTAAGCGAATACGTTAAGTTATTTTTCTGGTGACCAAGTTCGATGTATCTGGAAATATGTCCAGGTTCATTGAACCTAGAAAAATGTCCAAATACAATAAATCTGGAAATATGTTCACAATCAGTGTATTTAGAGGATGTCCAAATTATAAGAATCTGGCTTGGTAAATTAATTAGTTAAATTGTTGAGCTAATGACAGAATCTTATCATATCTATTTAAATTTAATTTGAACTTAAAACAAAATCTGATAAGATATGATGTGAGGTGGACTCCAAAAAGGTCGTGTGGTTTCAAAAGAAAACTCTAGCCGTTTTTCTGGGGCAATATAGGTTATGGGCCATGCTATGTTACTTTTATTCATATCTTATACACATATTTGATATGTTTATTTCATACTTACTACAATCAAAATTTTGTAAAATGATTTAAAAATTAAGTTTTAAATGCCTTCCAAAATCAAAAACTTGTCATTACTTGAATCATTATATAGTCATTCCTACGAAAATAAGATGCTTTGATTATCTAAGTGAGATAAGATGGAAAATGGTTTTCCACATGTTTGATATGGTTTGTCTTAACTCGGCTATCAAAATGGTTTTTGATCCTAGGGCATTATATGAGATTTTTACCGAGACATTTGATGTCTATCTCATTAAATTTAAGTTTTATTTAATTGTAAGATTTAAGCCAAAGCTTACTTGTGATTAAAATAAAATATTTTCTTATAAAAAATGTTTTTTTCCCCTCTAAGAAACATCAAAATGTTGAAGTTTCAAAAGGTTTAAATGTTTTTAGTGGGAGTTTTCATTAAGGCCTCAAAAATGAATTACTTTGCATATTATTGTATGTAGATAATGGCAGTAAACAGTTGGAATAACTCATTGTAATCTATACTCAAGAAGGATAAGCTTAGTGGGACTAATTTGCTTGATGGGCACGCAATTTAAGAATTGTTCTGAAGTAAGAAAAAAAGCTCTATATTCTTGAAAATCCTATTCTGCCTGTAACAGCAAATAACGCCCCAAGATCTAAAAAAATGCTTATAGTAAGCATAAAAATGACTCACATGCTAGCCATAATGAACTCTGAACTTCAAAAATAGTTTAAAGAAGTAGAAGCATAAGATATGAGTGTACTTCTCAAGGAAAATGTCCAAGAGCAAGCACGCCAAGAAAGGTTTGACACTCATAAGGTGTTAAATGCATGTAAGATGGCTTTTAGCACCTTGGTGAGTGCCCATGTCCTAAAGATGAATAGCTACCTTGACCATCTTGAGAAGCTCGATGCTCTAGTAAATCATGGCATGGCCACATAATTGATCTTAGATTCATTACCTCTTGAGTATGACCAGTTTATCATGAATTTTAACATGCATATTATGGAGAAATCCATTACTGAATTGCATGGAATGCTAAAACAAGCTGAACTAAATATTAAGAAGAATACTCTTAGTATTCTAATGGTTCAAAAAGGGAAAGGGAAAAAAAAATAATCAAAGTCATGGCTAGTAAGGGTAAGGACAAGGCTAAGTCCAAGTTCAAGCTCAAGCCTAAGGTTAAGACACCAAAGAATGGAGCTTGCCACCAGTGTGTTGAACCAGGACATTGGTTAAAAAATTGCAAACTCTATTTGGAAGCAAAGAAGAAGAAGGATAGTGAGACTGCCACTTTAGGTATTTATGTTATAGAAGTTAATTCATCTACTTTTGATTCATGAGTATTGGATACCGGTTATGGATCTCATATTTGGGTAAATATGCAGGATCTAAAAGGGAGTAGAAAATTGGCAAAAAGTGAGGTGGGCCTACGAGTTGCGAATGGAGCAAAAGTTGTTTCAGTAGCTGTAGGAACATTTAAATTAATTTTGCCCAGTGAGCTTGTTTTAGAATTGAATAATTGTTTTTATGTTCCTGCTATGAGTAAGAATATTATTTCAATTTTTCGTTTAGATTTACAATGTTTTGAATTTGTTGTTAAGAATAACATTTGCTCCATTAATAAAAATAGCATTTTTTATGGAGATGCCTCATTATCATATGGGCTCTATATTCTTAATCTTCATGGATCTTCCAACAAGTTTATCTATAACATTTATAAAAGAGATTGAAATCCAATTATTTAAATCAGACTTACTTCTAACATTGTTGTTTGGGCTATATAAATGAGAAACTTATTACAAGGCTTCATAATGATGAGCTTATAAATTGATTTGATTTAAAATTTTACAAAACATGTGATTCTTATTTGCTAGGCAAAATGACTAAGGCACCTTTTAAGGGATGAAATGAAATGGCTATTGGTTTATTGAGCCTAATACATACTGATGTATATGGACCAATGGATACACATACTAGAGGAGGATTTCATTACTTCTTTACATTTACGGATAATTTCAGCAGATATAGCTACCTATATCTAATGAAACATAAATTTGAATCATTCCATAAATTCAAAAAATTTTAAAATGAAGTACAAAATTAGCTTAGCAAAAGTATCAAAACACTTTGATTAGATCGATGTGGTGAATACTTGAGCCAAATGTTTGACGAGCATCTTAAGAATTGTGGAATTATCTCCCAATTAGCTCCACCAGGAACACCTTAATAGAATGGTATATCTGAATAGAGAAATCAAACTTTATTAGATATGGTTTGATCCTTGATGAATTAAAAAGATTTTCCAATATCCTTTTGGGGTTATACTTTAGAGACTATTGTATTCATTCTGAATCGAGTTCTATCTAAAGTGGTTCAAAATACGTTATATGAAATATGGATTGAGAGACGACCTAGTTTATCATTTTTCAAGACTTAGGTTTACGAAGCTTATGTAAAGCGTTTATTATCTGATAAAATTACACCCAAATCAAATAAATGCATATTTGTGGGGTATCCTAAGGATACCAATTTTATCTCCCAAGAGAAAATAGAGTAATTGTTACTCGAAATGGATTCTTTCTTGAAAAGGAATTTATTTCCAAAGGCATTAGTGAGAGTAAAACATATCTTGATGAGATTCCAGAGCCACAATTAGTATCTGAACCAAATAATGAAATTCAATTAGATGACTCACAAGTCTAAAATGAGCCTACTTCTATAGAACAAGGACCTTAAAGATCTGATAGGGTTCGTTAACCACGTGAAAGATATGGATTTCTCATAACTGACGATCACAATATGGAGCTCATAGTTAATGATGAGCTCACTTATTATCAAGAAGTTTTTAAGAGTTCTAACTTTGAAAAATAGCTAAAGGTCATGAAGTCTGAGATACAAACTATGTATGATAGCCAAGTCTAGACTTTGGTTAATCTACCTGAAGGTTCAAAAACCATTAGGTGTAAATGGGTTTTTAAAAAGAAAACAGACATAGAGAGAAATGTGCATACTTACAAAGCAGACTAGTTGCAAAAGATTATAAACAAACTCATGGTATAGACTATGATGAAACGTTTTCAACAATTTTAATCATTAAATCTATTAGAATTCTTCTTACCATAGCAGCATATTATTATTATGATATTTGGCAAATAGATATAAAAATAATATTCCTTAATGGAAACTTACTTGAGGATGTGTACATGACACAACCTGAGGGTTTTGTGGATCATTTGAATTCTAATAAAGTGTGTAGCTTCAAAGATCCATTTACGGATTGAAGTAAGAATCTTGAAGCTAGAATCTTCATTTTGATGAAACAATTAAAGAATTTGACTTTATCAAAAATGAAGATGAGCCTTGTGTCTATAACCAAACTAGTAGGAATGCAATAGTCTTTTTGGTGTTGTATGTTGATGGCATCTTACTCATTGGAAATGATATCCTAACTTTACAAAGTGTAAAGACATGGTTGGAAAATTGTTTCTCAATGAAAGACTTAGGTGAAGCTGCTAATATTTTAGATGTAAGGATCTATAGAGATAGATCTAGAAAGCTAATTGGCCGAAGTCAAAGTGTATACGTTGACAAAGTATTGAAAAGGTTTAGCATGCAAGACTCTAAGAGAGGATTCTTACCAATGTCACATGGCATTAAGCTCAGCAAAACTCAGAGTCCTTCCACAAAGAATGAAGAAGAGCACATGAATAAGATACCATACACTTCCGCTATATGATCCATCATGTGTGCCATGTTTTGCACACGACCCGATATCTCATATGCATTGAGCATGAAGAGTAGGTTCCAGTTAAATCCTGAAGAACTACAGTCAAGAACATACTAAAGTACCTAAGAAGAACTAAAGATATGTTCTTAGTTTATGGAGGACCAGAGGGTGAGCTAGTTGTAAATGGTTACACTGATGCTAGTTTTTAGTCTAATATAGATTATTACATATCACAATCAGGCTTTTTATTTTGTTTGAATGGAGATGATGTTAGTTGGAAAAGTTTAAAGTAAGACACCATGACTGATTCTACTAGAGAAGCTGAGTATGTAGCTGCCTCTGCTTAGATCAAAAAGTTCACTACAGAAACTAGATATAATTCCTAGTATTGTGAACCAAGTGGATCTTTACTATGACAACAATGGAGCCATTGCACAAGCTAAGAAACCAAGATCATATCAGCAATCCAAACACATGCTTAGACATTTTCACCTCATTCGAGAGATTGTTGATAAAGGAGATGTAAAAGTATGCAAGGTATCAATTGATGATAATGTTGCAGATACTAATAAAGTGTCTCCCATCGTCTAAGCATGATAGTTATATGAGATTAATAGGATTGCGGTTTATGTCAAATTGGTCTTAGTGCAAGTAGGAGATTGTTGGGGATATACCCTAAATAATTTGTACTTATACTATTGTCATTATGTATTTTGTAATAATATGAGGCATTTCTTTTCATGAATAATGCTTTTTGTTTTATGATCATCAAGTACGTGACTTGATAGTAAAACTTTATAACAAATAGAATGGATATTCTTAAATTGTCCTTAATTGATTATTACTAGTAGGACAATAATAAATTAATATTACTATATTTGTGACTTGTTGTCTATGTTTTACTGGTCATGAATATATAAGATATCAAGTCAAAATATAAATAAATATTAGAGAATATTTTATTAGACATGACCCACTGTGAGAGTACTTCATAGAACATATCATAAATACTTTCTAGCCGTAATGATATTACAAGTCCTTCGACCTGAACTCATCATAGTTTCCCACTTGATAAATTATATATCTTGATATTGTCTAAAGTTGTCTTTAACCAGATAATAAAATTAGACTACTTTGGATATAGAACAAATCAAGAAGAGGAATGTGATTGACAGTGAAGGAATTTGTCCCTCTCATTCTTGTGTGAGATGTCCAAGGGCCCCTTAATAAGTTATATTGCTAAAATGCTTGGTCGTGTTCAAATATATCAATTTGAGATATTGATATCATTTGTTTGAATAGTCTACTATAAGATCAAGAAATGGTTGATTAAGCTTAATAAGGATGACATACTCTATGCCTTACACTTAATCGGGATATCGTGTGACAAAAAGTCTAAATATTAAATTATTGTTTAGTTCAAAGAGATCACTGATCTTCATTTTAACCTAAATAGTTATAGTATTTTGCTAGAAATTGCTTATAACTTATGGGCCATATAAATGTGATTTGAGCACACTGTCAGTGTTAAATGAACTTACAGGGTCACACATTAAGCGAACACCTTAGGTTATTTTTTTGATGACCAGGTTCGATTTATCTATAAACATGTCCAGGTTCACTGAACCTAGAAAAACATCCAACTATAATAAATCTGAAAATATGTCCACATTCAATGAATCTAGAGGATATCCAAATTATAAGAATCTGACTTGATAATTAATTAGTTTGATTACCGAGATAATTACAGAATCTTATCATATATTTTTAAATTTAATTTGAACTTAAAATAAGATGTGATAAATGTTGGGGATATGCCCTAGAGTCAATTTGTACTTATACAATTGTCATTATGTTTTATATAATAATATGAGGCTTTCCTTTCCATGAATAGTGAGTTTTGTTTTGTTGGTCATCAAGTACGTGACTTGATAGTAAAACCCTACAATGAATACAATGACTATTCTAAAACTATCCCTGATCGATTATTATTATTGGATTAATAATAAATTAAGATTAGTATATTTGTGACTTGATGGCTATGTTTTACTGGCCATGGATATTTGTGATATCGAGTCAAGACATAAATAAATGTTAGAGAACATTGTATTGGACATGACCCACTGTGAGAGTACTTCATGGAATATGTCATAAGTACTTTCTAGCCATAATAATATTGAAAGTCCTTCGACCTAAATTCATCATAGTTTCTTACTTGATAAATTCTATATTTTGACATTGTCTAAAGTTGTCTTTAACCAGATAATAAATTAGACTACTATTGGATATAGAATAAATCAAGGAGAGGAATATGATTGATTGTGAAGGAATTTGTCCCTCTCAGTTATGGGAGAGATATCCATGGGCCCCTTGATAAGTTAGACTGTTAAAAATGCATGGCCGTGCTCAAATATATCAATCTAAGATATTGATATTATTTGTTTGAACAGTCTACTATGAAATCAAGAAATAATTGATTAAGCTTAATAAGGATGACATGCTCCGTGCCTTATGCTTAATCTGGATATCGTGTGACAAAATGACTAAATATAAAATTATGGTTTGGTTCAAAGAGATCACCGATCTTCATTTAACCTGGATAGTTATAATGTTTTACTAGAAACCGCTTATAATTTGTGGGCCATTTAAATATGATTTAGGCACACTGCCAGTGTTAAATGAACATATAGGGTCACACAATAAGCGAACTTATTAGGTTATTTTTCTGGTGACCAGGTTCGATGAATCTAGATGATATCCAGATCATAAGAATCTGACTCGGTAAAATAATTAGTTAAATTACCGAGATAATGGCAGAATCTTATCATATCAGTTTTAATTTAATTTGAATTTAAATTAGAATATGATAAGATATTATTGGGGTTGGACTCTAAGAGGTTCGAGGGTTTTAAGAAAACCCTAGCTGTCTTTTCAATAGTCCAATTTTTCGGTTGAGAACATTCGTGCCATTCTCTACCAGAAAGAAAAAAAAAACCTCTCAAACCCTAGACGCTAGCACTCCCTGGGTATCGAGTGAGTTCGCGGTGTGTATCCGATAGAGGACGTTCGCATACTGCAGCGTCTGGTGATTGTTCGGGTTGAACGTACAACAGCGCAACCAGAATCGAAGGATTTCGATTACAGCAACCAGAGGTAATTCTTAAAGCTTAGATCTTCTTAATCGTTTACTTGGGTCCTCGGGAGGGATTCGTAGATGTTTTCCGCATTTAGGAATCCACGAATCCCAACAATAAAATATGATGTGAGATGGACTCCAAAAAGGTCGTGTGGTTTTAAAAGAAAACCCTAGCCATTTTTCTAGGGTTCTCTGTTCATACAATTTCATGCTTCGAAAACAAAAAATATTAGCATCTCAAGAAACCGCAGGCGCTCGCATTCCCAAATGACTAAACTAAGTTCACCGTATGTATCCTATAGAAAGCATTCATAAATTGGTTGCGCCAATGATCTGATTAACATCACGAGCAGCATCTGCTTCGCAACACGAACAGTAATTAGCAGGATTAGATGTACAAAACCCCATTTAGTTAACCTATTCTGTTTAGCTTGGATCCAATGAAGGAGTCTGAGGATGTTTTCCATGGCTTTGGAGTCCTCAGATTCTGATAAGTACTTCGAGAAATATTAGGGAATACATTGTCAAGATATCTTACACTATCTCAAAACTTAAGACACTGTAGTTTGATCTTTCAGATTATCTATTGGTGTATTTTGTTTTGATGTCTCTTCCTCCTAAATTAGGTCAGTTTGAGGTGAGTTACAACTGTAAAAAAAAAGGATAGTTAATATACTCATCTCACATTTAGTACTGGAGGAAGAAAGGATGAGACAACATATAAATGAGAGTGTTAATCTAGCTTCGTTCTCAAAAGGCAACAAAAAAAGAAAGGGCAAAGTAATAGTGGATGCATCAGTGAAGAAAAAGAAAAAGGGACAGTCAAAAGATAATAAGTGTTTTTTTCTACAAGAATTCCACTCATATTAAGAAGAAATGCCCGAAATATCACACATGACATGTAACTAAAGGTATCTTTCTAACTCTCTTGTCTGTTTAGAGGTTAATTTAGTTTCGGTGCCAAGATATGCTTGGTGGTTAAATTCAAGTGCTACTTCTCATATAGGTACATCTATGTAGGGTTCCAGAGTTATTGCCAACCAAGTGATGATGAAAGATTTATCAATACGGGGAATGGTAGTACGATAAAGGTTCAAGTTATTATGACATTCAAATTATTTTTCGAATCTGGTTGTAATTTGGAATTGAAAGAGACATTCGATGTATTGTCATTTAGACAGAATTTAGTTTCTATTTCTGTCTTAGACAAGGAAGGATATTTTTAGTCATTTGGCAATAAACAGTGCCGTCTCTATTTTGATTCTAAATTGCTTGGAACTTACTTTCTGTCCCCTTATGATAATTTATATGAGCTTGATATAATAACCCCTTTTTTTTTAATCCTTGCATGTTGATGCACGGGGCACCAAACGAAAATAAACTAATGAGGATTCGTATTCATTATGGCACAAAAAATTAGGTCATATCTCCAAAAGAAGAATTGAAAGACTTGTGTCAGATGAAATTCTCAAAACACTTGATATTTCAAAAAATCTAATATATGTTAAATATAATAAAGGTAAGTTAATAGGCAAGAAAATGATAGGCACCGAGAGAGCTAAAGACGTCTTGAAACTAGCACATATGAGTAAGTTAACAAAGTATCTATGGGCTCTTTCACACCACTTACAAATATATATGAACGAATATTGACCAAAATAGTATCGATAGAGTTATAGGCTAAGTTATGTATACTGAAAGAATAATACGATTAATTACACAAAAAGTAGCATAAATATCCAATTTGTCTAGGGATATTTGTCCAATTTTCATGACCAATGCAGATCAATACCAATTCACATCTGGTGGGGAATATAAAGTAGTTGGAGTCGATAACTATCTTCCAACCATTTCAAAGTAAATGTCTAATGGCAATTGATGGTACTTTAATTCTCTAATATGAATTAAGAGTATGCAACAAAATTTCTGTGTATGTATATTTTGTTTATAAAATGTGACCAAATATTATGAAATTTTGTTCTTTAGGGTCGTAAACAATTAGGTAAGGAGTAGAAATTGTTGGGAAAAAAATATCCCTATTACCCCACACTACCTGTTAATAAAAATAATAATCAAGCAACCACAGAGAAAAATAACAAGACAAGGATTTACATGAAAAACTCCAAAAACAGAGAAAAACCACAACCGTTGTCAAAAGACAACCGAGAAAAATATTCACTATTTAAAAAATTGTTACAACTACACAATATCAAAAACAATATTTTTCTCACGCCCCAAATCCAAGAAAAATACCTAGAGAGTACTCAGAGAAATTTTTCAAACCCTCAAACCTTCACAATTTTTCTAAAGCTTTACACTCTACACTAAGAGCTTCTCTTGGGATGGCTTTTGTTTTTCTATTGGTGTGTTCTAGCTCTTCAAAGCATGCCTATTTATAGGCATTAAAGGCATCTTGTAAACATATAGCCTCAATTAGTGCCTTATGAAATGGTTGTCACTGACTCTAACCACTCCACTACAACTACTCCAACTACTCCCTCACAAAAAAAACAGCCTTCACATTTTGTTTGATTCATTTGGTTGATTTCTTTGTTTGATTTTACATAACAATCTCCACTTAAATTAAACAAACAAAAAATTTTTGCTACCAAGACATTATCATACTTTACCATAAAGAGTATATTCACTTGAAATTAACATCAACTTCAAGAATTTCACCTCGACCCATGTTGACAATTATGGTGCAACTTCCATACTAATTTTCCGAAAGTTCATTATCTATCGACATTCCTTTATTCTACCACACACCTTGCATAATCATCAGCCAATGCTCGTGTGCAAATTTGTGGACATGCTACCAATCATACATCCTCTTTCATGGCATCTCCAGTGATAGCAATCATGCCACGAGGACATATATTTGTCTTTAAAACAATTCATCATCTCCCTCTGCTAGGGAAACGATATTGGTAATGTTATCTTTTTTTTTTTTTTTTTTTGGAGCTATGAGCTGAACTAGCTCCACCCTTGCAGTTTTTCTTGATGTGGCCCGTTTGTCCACATCCCCATCATACAATTTTCTTCACAAAGTTCTTTTTCTTTCCATGCTCACAAACAGTAAACATTCTGAAGGTTTACTTTCTCCTTTTAATCTTCTTTCTTCATAAATTAATTTACTTGCCACCTTTGAGTAAATTACAGTTTCCTTTCCATACATTCAAATGGGTTTCATGTGTTTGTAAGTAGATGGAAGAGATAAGATGAGTCGAAGAGCTTTATCCTGATCATCTATTTTAACTCCGAGAGTTTCCAGTTTAGAAATAAGTCCATTTAGGACACTCAAATGATTTGAAATTTTTGTACCTTCTTCCATTTGCAATGTATAAAATTGCTCCTTCAAATAGAGCCTATTTGAAACAATTTTGGTCTGGTACAATTCTTCAAGCTTATCCCAGATCTCCTTTGTTGTAGACAGTCTAACCACATTAGCAAGAACATTCTTAAACTGAGCCGTATTAGACTGGCAGCTTGCATATCTAGCTCCTCCCAGTTCTTATCGCTCATTGTAGACTTTCTTGAGTCTCCACTGCTATCACCGGACACTTCTGAATTTTTTCTACTGGTCAAAGAGATTGCCCTCCCCTTCAAGACTTTGTACAATCCAGACTAGATTAACAAATCCTTGACTTGCACTTGCCATACGACAAAATTAATTTTGCCATCAAATTTCTCAATATCAAATTTAGTTGCTGACATTTTTTATGTACTTTTATTTTAGAGTAAAACACACACTAAAACTCCACCACACCAAAGGGACTTGTAGGTTTAATTTACAAAGTAAATAATAATCTAACTTATTTTCTTATGTGGAGGGTCCACCTTAGTGGCAACCACAAAGCATACGATAATTAGATATTAATACCCCAGTAAGGTTCTGATACCAGTTGTTGGAAAAAATATCCCTATTACCCCACACTATCTTTTAATAAAAATAATAATCAAGCAACTACAGAGAAAAATAACAAAACAAGGATTTACGTGAAAAAAACTTCAAAAACGGAGAAAAATCATGGCCATTGTCAAAAGGCAATTGAGAAAAATATTCACTATATGGAAAATTGTTACAATCACACAATATCAAATATAATATTTTTCTCACACCTCAAAACCAAGAAAAATACATAGAAGTACCAAGAGAATTTTCTCAAATATCCTCAAACCCTCACAATTTTTTTGAAGCTTTACACTCTACACCGAGAGCTTCTCTTGGGATAGCTTTTGTTTTTCCATTAGTGTGTTCTGGCTCTTCAAAGCATGCCTATTTATAGGCATTAGAGGCATCTTGTAAACATACAGCCTCAGTTAGTGCCTTAGTGGAGTAATTGTCACTGATTCTAACCACTCCACTCCAACCACTCCAACTACTCCCTCACAAAAAAAAACAGCCTTCACATTTTGTTTGATTCATTTGGTTGATTCCTTTATTTGATTTTACATAATAGAAATTAGCCCGGATTTTGGGCAATTGTTTCGATCCGAGTCTTAAAGAAGTTCTCTCCAACTTGATGTACTTTCACATTAGACACTCTTTGACTGGTTCTTCACTCTTTCCCTTTACACTACTCCTACCAACATGTAAACAACGAAAAATCTTAACAATAGGATCTTTCCTATTTTAGGAGTTCAAATCTGGTAAAAGTAATAGCCTTTCAAGATTGAATGGCACAACTTGGTTTCATTGTTGAAGCACCAGCTAAGTTATCAAATGTAGCCTGAAAGTGAAGGCTTCAAGGACCCAGAACTGATTTCAAATTCTCATTCGCTCTGTGGTTGTATGGATGTGAGTAAGCTTGACAGCTCTCATCATGACTTTTTTGATACTTAGTTACCTATAAACTATGAATAAAATTTTAAGTCCATCATTGCATGAGCTTGTAGGCAAGATTATTATAAATGTATTATGATTTTATATTTAAATTTCATTGTGTCAGAAGTTTTTGAAAAAGGATATTCCATTTGTTTTGGATGGGTATTTCAATTTTTCCCCGTTAATGTGAATTGTCTATTATTACAAAAAAATGGAACTCAGTGAGCATTTAATTTGAGACCATTGGCCTAGTGGAAAGTGCTTCACCGACTGAACATTTGCCTAAAGCTCGTGAAGTATGTTTGCCTCCTATATAGTCTCCCCTTTTTTGCTAGTTTTTTTCTCTCTAACTATTGCCTTACCTTATCTCTTTTATAAAATTCCAATAGATTCATGGCCGCCTGGCCGCCTAAACTACCAGCTCCTTCCCCTCCCGCTAAGGCTGGATGGAAGAGGAAATCTTTTGCCTCTTTGTTTTCTTCCTGAATAGCATAGATTCCTATTAGGACACTTTCATCTTATAAGGGCGAGCCTGCTCTCTTGTTCTCAAAGGTAGAAATTTCTGATCTGGCTCAACCATTCTGTTTTGCCCTCATGGGCAAATTCTCACATGGGCTATTGAGGTCATTAGGATGGAATTTCTAATGTTCGGGCTCAAACGATTAGTCAGCATTGTTAAATTTTGGATTTAAGTCATAAGCACATTTATATTATTAATTAGTATTTAGATATGTAGACGTATGTGTATCGCTTATTTAATTATGTGATTGTTATTATTCTAAAGTTTAAGGTCCAATTATAGTGATCTATTTAATCATATGGGTTTGTCATCTTAAAAATGTGTGGAGATATTTATAATGTATAGAAATCCAATGGTGTAGTTACAAAAATTATGATGGACTATTTTAGTAACTGCACAATAATATAAATATAGAGTTGTGATCCCTGATTGCACGTACTGAAAAGCTAGCCATCTCTTGGAGTTCCTATCGCTTTCTGAGGAAGAAGGTTATGTAAGTAACAATTAGAAGAATCTACAAACCTAGAGTTGTGACCGTTAATATTTATTGATCAAGGTACGTTTCTTCATCTTTTGTATCCAAATAATCTTGTGAGTAAGGTCATGTTCTTCGAGAATTCAGTTGAATTAGTTATATTAATTTCTGTCAATGGTATCAGAGCTACCTTATATCAGAGATTATTTGATTTTAGTTGTAAATCCTATTTGATTAAATCTTATATATGTTAACGTATTAAGATTAAATATTTCATGCATATATTAGTTGAGTGGTGTAGGAATAAAGAATTTATATTCATGATGATTCATTTGATTAATTCAAAATAATTTTATGGTTATAGTTTTGGTTCGATAAATATGTGTATGTATTATCGAGTCTTGTAACAAAAAAGGTGAATTATGTCTCCAAGTTTTTCTTTTGAATTATTATTCTTTTTTAAATTTTTTAAATTAAAAAATTTTCAATTTTCATTTGGACACTATTGTTATTGGAGATGCAAATTCACAGAGCTGTTGTATAAATTTCGTTAGGCTTTGGCGGCAAGGTTGGACGTGAGAATAGCGATTTTTGTGCGTTGAGATGGATGCCTCATTATGGGAAATTCTTATGTGGACCGGGTCCACCGTGGATCGGTGCTTTAAAGTGTTATACTTTTTTAAAAGTGTACAACACACAAAGCACGTGATATAACACTCAAAGCACTCGATCCACGATGAACCAGGTCCATATAAGAATTTCCCCTGGTTATACACTTCAATCTAGGTGGCGGCTATATATTTTTAAAAAATGGAGGAAGTTTTCACAGCAAACAACAGAAGTCAGGTGTTGCTGTTTCAATGTGGACCCGGATGCCCTAGTGGACCTTGCAGAGCTGGACCAAGCACAACTCAATGGAAGAAAGGTTCTTGAATCAAGTTGAGCAATGTTGGGTTGGCCTAAGTTGGCCCAGTGGACAACTGGTGTGCCAATGGCCAAGGCCAGTCGGGGCTAGGCAAGCGAGCAAGCCAGTCGGGCCAACTTTGGACTACTAGTACAATTTCCCTTTTAATTAAATTAAAAAAAAAAGGTGGATGGAAAACTGGAATTTAGTGAGTTTCGTACCATACTATCCAGATTGTTCGTTTAGTGGCTTAACCACTTTGCCATCGAAGTAACTGTAATGGTGCTGCTCCATTTAACTGAAGTTGCTGATTGAAGACTTGGCTATTCAGTTAGCCAATTATTATTTTTTTTCAATTGTAATTTTGCAATTTAATTTTTGTTAATTTTTGTATCTAGGTTGGCCATAAACTTATTCTTTATTTATAGTAGTATTTGTATTACTATATTATTTTATTAAATTATATATCATTCATGATAACATATTAGATGATTTGCATTAACACCTCTCTAGGTGTTATTTAGCTATGCATAATTTTTTTTTAAAATTAAAATAATAGTTAATTTTTAGTTAATTAATTTTTATTCATAACAACTTAAGGATGCTCTAACGAGCGTGTTTATTAGTTTTTGTTGATGGGTAGAAGTGATATCCTACCAAAGTAGGCTCTTCCATGGAAGCTTTTCAATAATGAATAAATTAGATTTTGTGTTCTATGCCAATCATGTAGATAGCAATCGGCCCAAAGGAAGGTTGCTATTGTTAAGCTGAAAAGCTCAAACACATGTAGTAATAAGCACGTAATAGTTATTAAGTATCCTATCTATAGTGAGTATTAAGTCGGCCTAAAGGAAGACTTTGTACTTGTTTGGATTTTACTATTAGTACTCCATTGCTACACCAAGGAGATCACTTGTAAGTTAACTCTCTGTCTAAAGACTAGATTTAGTCTTACTCCAATCTTCTTGTGATGGGGTTGTTGTTTTGAATTTAGCCCATACGATATAAAAGTGTGTGTGTGTTTGTGTGTGTGTGTGTGTGTGTGTGTGTGTGTGTGTTTTACTTTCATGCGAGTGAGTTTTAATTTATTTTATATTCTTGTTCTTTGTTACAATTATTGGATTTTTTGTTGCTCAATTGTTTGCTAATTTGAATAACTTTCCACAATTAAGGGGTGCAAATTTTAAAGCTGGGAAGGATAAGGTCTTCATTCATTTAGATGTAATGATTTGCACTTAGCTCTTGGGAAGCCACGTTTTGCTAAGCTGACAGATAATATTACCCCTGATCAAAAGAGGGAAATGGCTCGGTGGGAGCACTCAATCGAATAAGTCTAATGATCATGAAGAGTACAATCTTATAAACCTTTCTGTGTAGTATATCTTAAGAGACGAATGCACTTAAGTTTCTCAAACAATTGGAACAATACTTTGTAAAGAGTAAAAAGGTAGAGGCAATTATGCTTTTGTGTAAACTCATAGCCATGAGGTACAGTATTTCGAGAAACATCAGGAAATACATTCTCAAGATGTCTCACACTATCTCAAAACTTAAGACATCGAACTTGTATCTTCCAGATGATCTATTGGTGTACTTTGTTTTGATGTCTCTTCCTCCTAAATTCGGTCAACTTGAGGTGAGTTACAACTGTCAAAAAGAAAAATGGATAGTAAATAAACTCATCTAACATTTAGAACTGGAGGAAGAAAGTATGAGACAACATAAAAATGAGAGTGTTAATACGGCTTCATTCTCAAAGGGCAAAATAATTGTGAATGCATCATTGAAGAAAAAGCAAAAGGGACACTTGAAAGATATTAAGTGTTTTTTCTATAAGGATCCCTCTCGTGTTAAGAAGGAATGTCTGAAATATTACGCATGACATGTGAAGAAAGGTATATCTCTAACTCTTGTCTATTTAGAGGTTAATTTAGTTTCGATGCCAAGACATACTTGTTTGTTAAATTCGTGTGCCACTTCTCATATAAGTATATCTATGCAGGGTTTTCAGAGTTACTGCCACCTAAGTGGTGATGAAAGATTCTTCTATATGGGGAATGACAATACGTGTGCAGTTCAAGCTATTGGGACATTCAAATTATTATTTGGAATTGAAATAAAAATTTGTTGTACAATCATTTAGATGAAATTTACTTTCCGTTTCTATTATGGATAAGGAAGGATATTTTTGTTCATTTGGCAATGAACAGTATCGTCTCTATTTTGATTCTAAATTTCTTCGAACCAGTTTTTTGTCCCCTTTTGATAATTTATATGAGTTTGATACACTTACCTCTTTTAATGAATCCTTGCATGTATATACACTGGACACCAAATGAAAATTAACTAATGAGGATTCCTAATCATTATGCCATAAAATATTAGGTCATATTTCCAAAAGGAGAATTGAACCACTTGTGTCTGACGAAATTCTCGAAATAATTGATACTTTAAACAATCTAATATGTATTCAATGTATTTAGGGAAGTTAGCAAACAAGAATAAGATAGACGCCGAGACAGCTAAAGACGTCTTGGAACTAGTACATATGGATAATTTAATAAAGTATCTATGGGCTCTTTCACACTATCCTGAAATATATATGAACGAACATTGACAAAAATAGTATCGATGGAGTTATATGCTGAGTTATGTATACTGGAGTTATAAGCTGAGTTATGTATACTGAAAGAATAATAAATTAATTACACAGAAAAGTAGCATAAATATCCAATTTTTCTAGGGATATTTATCCAATTACCATGACCAATGCATATCTGGTGGGGAATATGAAGTAGTTGGAGTTAATAATGACCTTGCAACCTTTTCAAAGTAAATGTCCAATAGCAATAGATGGTACTTTAATTCTCTAATATAAATTAAGAGTATGCAACAAAATTTCTGTGTATGGATATCTTTTTTATAAACTTTGGACGAAAGATAAGGAAATTTTGTTCTTTAGAGTCGTAAACAGTGAAGTAATGAGTAGAAATTAGCTTGGATTCTGTACAATTGTTTCAAATCGAGCCTTAAACAGGTTCTCTCCAACTTGCTAAGCTTTCATATTAGAGACTCTTTAACAAGATCTTCACTCTTTCCCTTTACAATACTCCCACTAACATGTGAACAACGAAAAAGCTTAACAATAAGATCTTTCCTATTTTAGAAGTTCAAATCCTATAAAAGTAATAGCCTTGCGAGATAGAATGGCACAACTTTATTTCATAGTTGAAGCACCAGATAGGTTATCAAATGCAGTCTGAAAGTGAAGGCTTCAAAGACACAGAATAGATTTCAGATTCTCATACGCTCCATGGTAGTATTGATGTGAGTAGGTCTGATAGCTCTGTCATGACTTTTTTTATACTTAGTTACCTATAAACTATGAATAAAATTTTAAGTCCATCATTACATAAGGTTATTGGCAAATATATTATAAATATATTATGATTTTCAATTTTAATTTTCATTGTGTCTGAGGTTTTTGAAAATAGATATTCCTTTTCTTTTGGAAGGGTATTTCAATTTTCCCCTTTTAATGTGAATCGTATATTATTAAAAAAAAAAATTGCACTTAGTCAGCATTTTATTTGAGAGCATGGGTCTAGTGAAAAGTGTTTCACTGATTGAACATTAGCCTAAAGCTCGTGAAGTATGTTGCCATATGTACGGTCTCCCTTTTTTGCTAGTTTGATTCTCTCTAACAATCGCCTTATCTTATCTCTATTACAAATTTCGAACGGATTCATGTTAGCTCGGCTGCCTGAACTGCCGACTCTTTCTGTTAGTTAATAGGATCGACATGTTTATGTGTCAACCAGATTAAATCTTGAGAATACATAAAAACGGATTATACCTTTGTAGATATCGTCTCCACCAACACGATTCTTAAAGTCTTTGACCTTTTGGTAATGCTCCAGACCCCCCAAGTCTTCTTCAATGTAATCGTATTCTTTTTCTCTCTTTGTTGAGGATGGACTCACATAAAAACTAAGAGAAAAACCCAGAGAACTACAACGATGTATCTCACATATCTCGAAAATAGAGTCATATCCCAATATGTATATTGGACTCTATCTCAAAATATGAATCCTGATAGAATAAGAAAAGTATAGTTGGATACAACTATTTCCACTTCTCCTATTCCATCTAAAATACGATTTTTGGTTTTCTGCAATTTTCATTAATAAATTATAAACAAATTATAATTTATTATTATCCCATAATTAGGAGCCACTGAAGGGACCTGACCGGATACAATTAGACTAAGCTCCAATAAATTATTTTTTTCAATAAAAATAATTTATTAATTACGTTCCACTCCACTAAAAGAACGTAACTGCACTCTTAGTCTAATCGCAATTATTGGAGTCAATAATTATATCCATTAATTGATCAATCCAATAAATTACCCCCATCGATCAATATAATAATTTGAATGAGGCAGTATGACCACAGTGCCCCTCATTCAAATCCTCAATTATCATCTTCAATTTGATAGTACCATGTGACCACGTCACACTTACAAAATGAATTCAATAGACAATATTGAATTACTGAGCTCAGATTTAACTGTACCTTAGAAGAACTCATGAGGAAATGATCTTACCTATTAAAGGTGACGGATTCCATATTGCATAACAATTATTTCATATTTGTTTCACTTTAATTTCCAAGATGCCGAGATATTGATTATTAAGTTAATCTCACTCTTTGGCAACTCAAGAAACTTTAAGTTAGTAAATATAAATAATTGTTTGCTCAGGATTAAGGTATTATATACGACAATCTTTTAATATTTTATTTGCATGGTCTATTCCACAAATAAATATTGATGGTCCATCCAATATATCAAATATATATCATTAATTTTATTACCAAAGTCAAAGATAGACTTCAATAAAATTAAGACGATCTTCCAAAGTATATTGCCCAAACTTATTTTAGATTGCGGATAATTTATTTTGAATTAAATCATAAATTAAGTCTTTCTATGTTTAACAAATAAACACTTGACTTATAATATCTAAATAATTCGTGGACAAACATGCTCATACATATAAATATATAAAGACATACTTTATTTAATTTCAAAAATATTATATTTACTCGATGGGCATATCTAACAAAAATTCTCCCACTTGTCCTAGAGTAAATGGGACATGTCAAAAATACCCATACTTTCTATATGACTTTAAAAAACAGTTACAGGTAAACTTTTAGTAAAAGGACCAGCAATATTTTCAGCAGAAGAAATCTTGCACACTTCTATATCTCCATGTTGAATGATCTCCCTAAGTAGGTGATATTTACGTTTAATGTGTTTACCACGCTGATGGCTGCGTGATTCTTTTGCATTTGCCACTGCACCACTGTTGTCACAGTACAAACTAATGGCTTGAGATGCAGAATGAACCACTTCAAGTTCTATCAAGAACTTCTTCAACCATACTGCCTCTTTAGCTGCTTCACAAGTTGCCACATATTCAACTTCCATTGTAGAGTCAACAATACAAGATTGTCTAATACTTCTCCACACAACTGTACCACCACCTAAGGTGAAAATAGAGCTTGAGGTGGACTTGCAAAGATCTCTATCAACTTGAAAATCAGAATCAGTGTAACCTATAGGTACCAATTCTGGAGTTGAGTAAACTAGCATATATCCTCAAGTTCTGCAAAGATACCTGAATATATGCTTGACTACTATCCAGTGTTCCGGTCCTAGGTTTGACTGCTATCTACTGACCATCCTAATAGCATGACAAATGTCTGGACGAGTACAAAGCATAGCATATATGAGACTTCCCACAGCCGATGCATAAGGAACTCGTTTCATGTACTCAACTTTGTTAGAAGTTTTAGGACTATACTTCTGAGATAACTAAATTCCATGTCTGAAAGGCAATTGACCTTTCTTGAAATTTTGCATAGAAAATCTCGTCAGTATTTTGTTAATATATGAAGCTTGGGATAAAGCTATCTGTCTATTCTTTCTATCCCGAAGGATCTGAATGCCCAGAACATATCTTGCTTCTCCCAAGTCCTTCATATCAAACTGTTTACCCAACTAACTTTTCACCAATGTTAATGTTCTTACATCATTTCTAATGAGAAGGATGTCATCAACATACAATATGAGAAAAATCACCTTACCATCTATAATTCTCTTATAGACACAAGGTTCATCAAGATGCTGATTAAAACCATAAGATTTAATAGTTTGATTAAACCTGATATTCCAAGATCTAGACGCTTGTTTAAGCTCATATATGGGACCTATTCAACTTACAAACTTTTTGTTCTTGACCTTCTTGGATAAAACCATCTGGCTGTACCATGTAGATACATTCGTCAAGATTTCCATTAAGGAAAGCTGTCTTGACGTCCATTTGCCATACTTCATAGTCGAAGTGAGCTGCAATGGATAGGAGGATTCTTATAAACTTTAGCATAGCCACAGGCGAGAAGGTTTCCTCATAGTCAATACCTTTCTCGTTGGGTATAACCCTTAGCAATCAATCTAGCTTTGAAAGTTTCAACTTTCCTGTCTACTCCTCTCTTTCTTTTGTAGACCCATTTGCACCCAATAGGTTTTACCCCATTAGGCAGGTCCACAAGTTCCCAGATAGAGTTAGTGTATATAGATTTCATTTTTGAATCCATTGCACTCTTCCAATGGTCTGCGTCTATATCCTCTACAACTTCTTTATACGTGGCGGGATCCTCTTTTTCCTCAAAAGAGACTGCTTGAAAAACTTCTCCATAGAGTAAGTATCTAGAGGGACGTCGAATGACTCTCCCACTACGTCTAAGCTGTGGAGGTTCTTGGATGATTGGACTTTCCTCCTCCTCGTTGACTGGAACTAGATCTGTTGATTCCTCAACGACTGGATTTTGAATAAGGGCAGGAGGTTCTTCCACTTTATGTGCCGAAGAGCTAGTGAGTATAGAAGGTGTAACATCTATTTCTCTCCCACTGGAATCTGGCATGTTAAGTGGCATAGATACGAATCTTTCACGTGAATCTTGAGTATGGGTTTCTGTAACCATTTTCTTGGGATTATCTCCCTTGGTTTCTTCCAAAATAACCCTACTCTTAGATCCTCGTTCTTCTATGTACTTGTCCTCTAAGAAAATTGCATTTGTGCTTACAAATATTTTCTTATCTTGAGGACTATAGAAGTAGTATCCCCTTGTTCCTTTTGGATATCCAACAAACAGACATAAATTTGATCATGATTCTATTTTATCCATCTTTCCCTTTAGCACATATGCAGGAGAACCCCAAATACGGATAGGTGTCAAATTAGGCTTCCGTCCATTCCACAATTCCAATGGAGTCTTAGGGATAGACTTTGATGGAACCATATTTAATATATATATCGTAGTTTGTATAGCATAGCTCCAAAAGGATGTACTGAGTGTAGAGAAGCCTAGCATTGTTTTGACCATGTCTAACAAGGTCTTGTTTCTCCTTTTTACCACTCCATTTTGTTGAGGAGTGCCAGGTGCACTTAGTTGGGATAAAATCTCATTTTCTGACAAGTAAGATCTAAAGTCATGGGTTAGATATTCTCCACCTCGATCTGATCAAAATATCTTAATGTTCTTTCCTAACTGCTTCTCAGTCTCAGCCTTAAAGTCTTTGAATTTTTCTAAGGCATCGGACTTATGAGTCATTAGGTAAACATATCCACATCTTGAGTAATCATCCGTAAAAGTAATGAAATACTTATACCCACCTCTAGCTTGGACACTAATTGGTCCACATACGTCAGAGTGTACTAATTCTAAGACTTCCTTTACTCTATTTCCTTTAGAAGGAAATGATCTTTTGGTCATTTTACATTCCAAACAAGATTCGCAAACTTGAAAAGGTTCTACCTTTAAGTCACTTAAAGGACCTTCTTTTACAAATCTTTGAATCCTATTTAGATTAATATGACCAAGTCTAAGATGCCATAGGAGAGTCTCATTAGTAGGAGATAATGCGTTTATTAGTTTCAGTATGATATAATGCACTGTTGGTAGGTTTCAAAACATACAGATCATTATTTAAATTTTCACGACATATCAAAAGTTATTCAAAAATATCTCTACTAAAAATTTATAAAATTTAACAGAATATTTTTGTTTGAATAACAAAGAAACCGAAATCAAATTTCGATAAATGTCGGGAACATAATAACAATCTTTCAAAATCAAATGTTTATTATCAAAATAAGGATAAACATCTTCAACAGCTCTTGCAGATATCACTGATCCTGTGCCAACCCTTAGAGTATGCTCTCCTTCATTGATATGTCTGATTACTTGGAATCCCTGCAATGAATTACAAACATGGTTAGTGGCTCCAAAATCTACTATCCAAGTATTTGTAGAATCAACCACTAAACAAGTTTCAATGTAGGATAACTCACCAGTACCTTGCTTGCGTTTAGATAAGTAATCCGGGTACTGTGACTTCCAATGTCCCTTCTGCTTGCAATGGAAACATTTGTCTTTGGGCTTTTCATCCATTCTTGTTTTCTTAACCTACTGCTTAGGCCTTTTATTATTATTCTACTTCCTCTTATTTCCTTCTTTGCCCTTAGGCTTGGAAGGGGAAGATCCAGCATGAGTTAGAACAAGAGCGTTGCAACTTCCCATTTTTAGGGTAGCCTTGGCGCTTTCCAGCTCCTTCATTAACTCTATAGGAGACATATCCATCTTGTTCATGTTGTAATTAACTTTGAACTATGAAAATATCTTTGGGAGAGTTTCTACAGCCATGTCAACCTGAGTCTCAGGCTTAATTTCAGCCCCTAAGACCTCTGCCACGTTAAACTGAGCGATCAATTCTAACATATGATCTCTCACTAGCGTTTTAGGTTTCATGCGCATATTCATTATGCGCCTCATTGATACTTAACGGGCTTGCGTCCTTTGTACTCAAACATTTGCTGGAGGCTTCTCATGATGTTTGCAACGGTTGTCATATTCTCATGTTTCTACTGCAACACATTTGAGATAGACCCCAAAATGTAGCAGCGAGCCATCTCATCAGAACTCAACCACTTATCATAAGCCTCATTTTGTTTGTGCGCAGACTGTTTAGTAGGCTTAGTAGGACACGGTTCAGTTAGCACGTATTTGAGCATCTCAGCAGTGAGTACAATTATGAGGTTCCTTTCCCAATCAATAAAATTTTCTCCAACCAATTGGTTCTTTGTTAAAATTTGGGATAAAGTGTTGGAAGTCATTTTTCTGAAATTTAATAAAATAAAACATATGAGCCATTTATCATATCATGATGCATGATCAATATAAAATGGTCTGATGCATGATCAATATGATAATATTTTAAGTAGTAATAGAAACTATTATCAAAATATGACAATTTAAAACTCTACAGTAACATGTACCTCTATAGGAGATAACAATGTAACTTATAGTTAGGTCAAGATCCATAACCTAAAACGCCTAAGTAATATGCACCTCTATGGGAGATAACAATATAACTTATAATTAGGCCTTGATCATCCCACTAAAATTAATATATCTTGCATCTAAATGCAATATTAGTTTTAGTGTTATTAATATTTTGGCCATCATAGACATTATTTGGATATTCTATAGGAAGTCATTATAATGTCTTTGATTTAAGTGTAACCCCTATATTCAAAATTTATTTATTTTTTTTAATATAAAGTTTCCAATCCAATCACATCACCTATAGGGTAATTATGAATGAATTAAACTTAAAAAAATAATAATTAAAATTTTGATGCCCAATCTAGTAACCAATAAAACGTAGCCTTCCTATAGGGAGGCCATTTAAAATGGCATGAAACAAACGTTAATTTTACTAATGGGCTTATAGGGGAGGCCTAAGGTTAATTAAAATTAACCATTTCACACTTAATTTTTTTTCTTAATGCTTTAATAAAAAATAATAATTTATTTATGCATAACTAAATAGTACCCAGAGCGGTGTTAATGCAAACTATATGGCATGTTAACATGAATGATACATAATTCAATCAAAATTAAATAGTAAAAACTATAAAATAAAAATAATTTTATGGCCAACCTAGACTCAAAAATAAAATTGCAAAATTACAATGGAAAATTTAATTGACTAACAAAATAGCCAACCTTCAATCTTCTGCAATATTAATTTGTTGCAGCAACCTTAAGTCACATGTTTTGCAGTGGAGTAGTGGTTAGAATGCTGCACTTCTATGTTGGAGATCTTGGGATCAAATCCCACCTTAACCACTTTCTTCCCTTTTTTTTTTTTTTATATTGAATTGAGATTATGTTGCTGGCCCAAGGCTAGCCTAGCACAACCAAGCCCGGCAGTAAGGCCCGTCTGCTGGACCGCTGAACAGAAGGCATTCAGGGAAGCAATTTGATCATCTGTTCTTCGTGCTGTTCTTCTCGCCAAGCTCCAATGCCCAATTACAATTGGTTTTTTTTTTTTATTTAACATAAAAATAAAATTAAAAGAAAACTCAAAAGGAAAACCTGGAGATGTAATCCACTCTTTTTGTTACAAGACTCGATAATACTTATACATATTCACCGAATAAAAAACTACGGCCATAAAATTATTTTGAACAAAATTAATCAAATCATTCACCATGAACATAAATGCATTATTCCTACACCGCTCAACTAAATATATGCATAAAAGATTTAATCTTAACACATAAACACATATCATAACCTGACTGTGATACCAATTGTTAGTTTATAGGATTGATATGCTTATGTGTCAATCAAATTAAATCTTGAGAATACATAAAAACGGATCATACCTTTGTAGATATCGTCTCCACCAACACGATTCTTAAAGTCTTTGGCCTTCCGGTAATGCTCCAGACCCCCCAAGTCTTCTTCAATGTAATCTCCTTGGACCAGAAAATTGCTAATCGTATTTTTTTTCTCTCTTTGTTGAGGGTGGACTCACACAAAAATTGAGAGAAAAACCAAGAGAACCACAACAATGTTTCTCATGTATCTCGAAAATAGTCATATCCCAATATGTATATTGGACTCTATCTCAAAATACGAATCCTGATAGAATAAGAAAAGTATAGTTGGATACAATTATTTCCACTTATCCTATTCCATCTAAAATATGATTTTTGGTTTTCTGCAATTTTCATTAATAAATTATAAACAAATTATAATTTATTATTATCCCATAATTAGGAGCCACTGAAGGAACCTGACCGGATACAATTAGACTAAGCTCTAATAAATTATTTTTGTCAATAAAAATAATTTATTAATTACGTTCCACTCCACTAAAAAAACGTAAATGCACTCTTAGTCTAATCGCAATTACTGGAGTCAATAATTATATCCATTAATTGATCGATCAAACAAATTACCATCGTCGATCAATATAATACTTTGAATGAGGCAGTATAACGTGTCCCTCATTCAAATCCTCAATTATCATCTTCAATTTGACAGTACCATGTGACCACGTCACACTTACAAAATGAATTCAATAGATATATTGCATTATTGAGCTCAGATTTAACTTTCCCTTAGAAGAACTCATGAGGAAATGATCTTACCTATTAAAGGTGACGGATTCCATATTGCATAACAATTATTTCATATTTGTTTCACTTTAATTTCCAAGATGCCGAGATATTGATTATTAAGTTAATCTCACTCTTTGGCAACTCAAGCAACTTCAAGTTAGTAAATATAAATAATTGTCTGCTCAAGATTAAGGTATTATGTACGACAATCTTTTAATATTTTATTTGTATGGTCTATTTCACAAATAAATATTGATGGTCCATCCAATATATCAAATATATATCCTTAATTTTATTACCAAAGTCAAAGACAGACTTCAATAAAATTAAGACGATCTTCCATAATAAATTGCCCAAACTTATTTTAGATCGCGGATAATTTATTTCGAATTAAATCATAAATCAAGTCTTTCTGTATTTAACAAATAAATACTTGATTTATAATCTCTAAATAATTCATGGACAAGCAGGCTCATACATATAAATATATAAAGACATACTTTATTTAATTTCAAAAATACAAATATTGTATTTACTCGATGGGTATATCTAACACTTTCCCCTCCAGCTAAGGCTAGATGGTTGAGGAAATCCTTAGCCTCTTTGTTTTTTTCCCGAATAGCACAGATTCCCATTAAGACACTTTCATCTTATAAGCGCGAGCTTGCTCTCCTATTTTCAAATGTAGAAATTTATGGTCTGGCTCAACCATTCCATTTTGCCCTCGTGGGCAGATTCCCACATGGATGACTGGCTAATAAGGTCATTAGGAAGGAATTTCTGAGGTTCGGGCTCAAACGATCAGTCGTCATTGTCAGAAATTAGACTTTAATCATGAGTACACGTATATTATTATTTAGCTTTTGGACATGTAAATACATATATAAAACTAAACTAATTATGTGATTGTTATTATTTTAAAGTTTAAGACCTAATTATAATAATCTATATTTAATTATTTAGACCCATCATCTTAATAAAGTTTGGGGTCATTTATGAAGTGTAGAAACCTAATAGTATAGTTGCAAAAACTATGATAGACTATTTTGGTAATTGTATAATAATATAAATATTGGATTGTGGTCCCTGAATGCTCGTATTGAAAACTCTGCGTATGTAACAATCATAAGAACTAAAAAGCTCATATTTGCAACCGATAAGCATTATAGATCAAGATATGCTTCCACATCTTCTGTATTTAAATAATCGTTTAAGTACGGTCTTGTTCTTCGAGAATTCGATTGAGTCAATTCCATTAATTTTTATCATTGGAATCAAAGCCACCTTATTTCGGAGATTATTTGGTTTTTATTGTAAATCCTATATGATTAAATCTTGTATATGTTTATGCATTAAGATTAAATATTTTTTTCATATATTAGTTAGCGGTGTAGAAATAATTCATTTATGTTGATGGGAAATGATTTAATTAACTCAAAATAATTTTATGGCTATAGTTTTGGTTCGATGAATATATGTATGTATTATCGAGTGTTATAATAAAAATAGTGGATTACGTCTTCATGTTTTTCATTTGAATTATTATTTTTTAAAAAAGTTTTTTAAATTAAAAAAAATTGTAAATTTCGTTTGGGCACCTTTGTTATTGGAGATGCGAATTCACAGAGCTGTTGTATAAATTTCGTTTGGCTTTGGTGGCCAGGTTGTACGTGAGAAGAGTGGTTTTTGTGCACTGAGATGGATGCCTAGCTATATACTTCAACATGGATGGCAGCTATGTATATTAGAAAAAATGGTGAAGTTTTCACAACAAACAACAGATCAAGTCGTGTGTTGCTGTTTCAATGTGGACCCGGATGGCCCAATAGAACTGGCAGTGCCGGACCAAGCACAACTCAACACAATAAAGGATCTTAAATCAAGTTGGGCAGTGCTGGATTGACTCAAATCGGCCCTATGGACAACTAGTGGGCCAACGGGCAAGGCTAGCTGGGGCTAGGACTGCAGGCAATCCATGTCGGCCCAACTTTAGAATACTGGTCCAATTTTCCTTTCAATTAAATTAAAACAAAAAAAAAAAAAAAGGAGGAAAACTAGCATTAGCAAGTTTCGCACTATAGTCCCCAAATTCACGGTTCAGTGGGTTAACCACTCGGACATCGATGCTCTGGTCTTTTTTTGTGTTCCATTTAATTGAAATTGCAGATTGAAGATTTGGCTATTTAGTTAGACAAATAATTTCTTCAATTGTAATTTTGCAATTTCATTTTTGCATCTAGGTTGGCATAAAATTATTCTTTATTTATAGTAATTTTTTTATTATTATATCATTTTGTTAAATTATATATCATTTATGATAACATGTCATATGATTTGTATTAACACCGATCTATGAATTATGTAGTTATGCATAATTTTTTAGATTGAAAAATTAGTTAATTTTTAATTAATTAATTTTTATTCATAACAACTTAAGAATTTTCTAACACGCATGTCTATTAGTTTACGTTGATTGGTGGAAGTGATATCCTGTCAAAGTAGGCTCTCCCATAGAAGCCTGTCAACAGTGAATTAATTAGATGTTGTGTTATGTGCTAATCATGTGGATAGCAATCGGCCCAAAGGAAGCTCGTTATTGTCATTGAAAAGCTCAAACACATGTAGTAATGAGCGTGCAATAGTTATTAAGTGTTCATAGTGAGTATTAAGTCAGCCCTACAGAAGACTTAGTACTTGATTGGATTTTACTATTACTATTCAATTACTACACCAAGGAGATCACTTGTTAACTAACTCTCTGTCCAAAGACTAGATTTAGTGTTATACCAGTCTTCTTGTGATGTGGTTGTTGTTATGAATTTAGCCAATAAGATATAAAAGTATTTTTTTTTCTTTTACTTTTATGTGAGTGATTTTTAATTTATTCTATATTCTTTTCTTTATTACAGTTACTAGAATTTCTATTGCTCAATTGTCTGCTAATTTGAATAACATTCCACAACTAAGTGGTGAAATTTTTAAAGCTTCGAAAGATAAGGTCTAAGATTCATTTGGGATGCATTGATCTGGACTTAGCTCTTAGGGAGCCATGTCCTGTTGAGCTGATAGATAATATTACGTCCGATCAAAAGAGGGAAATGGCTCAATGGGAGCGCCCAAATCAGATAAGTTTGTTGATCATAAAGATCTCGGGGAAGTAACTTTTGTATTAAGAATCCAAATTCATCGAGATTCTTCTAGGGGAATACTAAGATAATCGCAAAAGAATTACGTCGAGAAAGTATTACAACAATTTGGGAAATTGTAAACCACTTGATGCCTCTGTGGCTAAAAAATAAATTTAGTAACAAATAATGCCCTAAAAATAGTAATTCAGCATTTGAAAGTCTCATGTATGCGCAAGTCTGCACTCTTCCAGACCTTACGTTCATAGTTGGAATACGAAGTAGATATTTGAGAAATCCAGGCCCCGTTCATTAGCAACCAGCCAAAGGGGTCATAGGTGTTTGCAGAGAACAAAAGACTATATGCTTACTTGTAAAAAGTCGGATAAATTTGAGATCATTGGATATTCAGATTCTGACTTAGGTGGATAAATTTGAGTTCATAATAGTATAGTTAGTATTAAACTTATTGGGATAGGCTCCATACTTACAGATCTGCTAATTAAAGCTCTAACACCGAAAGCCTTTATAGAGCACACTATTGGTATTGGTGTTGTATCTCTAGAGAGTGTTTGAATTCAATGGCAGTCTATAATTTAGATTTATGCTCATTACTCTTATTAATATTGTCGTGACTATATACATTTTTACCATTTGCTCATTAATATAATAGAGTTCAGTTACTCATTTCCATCTTAGATATTATATTTGATTAAATGATCTCATGTGGACCAGTTGGAAATAGGCATGTATACATCACATTCACATGTAATTTCCATGCTACTCATCCACAATCAATCCAGGTCATTTAGTTAAATTAATACATGTGACCAACATTAGCTTTAGTTGTGCTTTGAATGCAGCAAAAGCCTTTATGATCCATGTATTAACGAAACTAATGGATATGGTTGGTTTAAGATGACAAACTAGAGTTTACTAGCACCTATATTAATCCGTAACTTTCGCATAGTCATTTGGTCTACTGCATGTGCATATGAATATAAGTCCAATGAGGACATGCCCTACCATCCCTCTTCTTCAGCTTAGACATTATGTCCGAAAATATCGTCTGACACTTTTTTTCCCAAATAGATCGAATCTGGGTAGCGTACTCATCCCTCCACTAGGAATATTTTTGCATGATCACGATTAAGAATTCTGATTAACATATAATATGGTACTTAGAAAACAAATAATATTCAACAATTGCTTACCCCAAATTCTTAAAACCATAAGTTTGGCACGGTTATCGGGATGTGTGTGTATGTCGGATATGAGTCAATGAAGTACTGTTATATTATATTTGAAATTTCTTTGACACATTTGTCCGAGCCGACAAACCTTTTTTTGGTTCAATGAAAATGTACAATAGAATTATATTAATCTCCAAAAAATAGTTGTATTAGTATTTAACATATTTTAAAATTGATTGTGTTACTTACCTGTTTCTTTGTGAAACAATCCAAGGCCGGAAGTCTGAAACTGCCACCTAATAGGATGCGAAGCTGAAGTAGTGGATGATTGAAAAGTTAGGGATGGTACTCCCTCATCTCCAATAGAGCCATGTAAAGATTGAGGTACTGAAAGCCGAGGTAGCTGAGTAGGGATGGGGCATAAGGCTACTGACCCTTCTCCCTCAATGACTCTTCATTAGAAAACATTGCTAGAGGAGATGAAAAAGAAAAATGAGTGACTAATAAATTGCATCAACACTTCAAAAGAATGATGTAAATAACCGTGAATAAAAAATGATAAAAGAATAATAAACATGAAACTTTATATCTATTCAATTGAATTTAAAGAAACAGAATAATAGTATGATAAGGATGGCTATGTCAAAATCCACAGCAAATAGTATTAATTTAAAAAAAAATTTGACAGGGTCTCTCCTATAATTGGACATTTTCCAAACATGAGGCCATCTTAAGATTTGACAATCAAAATACTGTCGCAAACAATAAAGATAGATCATTCAATTATAGAAAAATTCAAAAAGTAATTAGGGGGTAACCACCAATTACCCAGGAGGAGTGATCACTCATCACTTACGGGGAATGATCACCCATCACTCACGAGATTCTAATTATTATGTTAGATATAGTTAAAACCAAAGTAAAGAGAAGACCTGTTAGACAAGGAAAAAAAGCCTATATATGACTCTGTCCTTGTGAAATGTCTGTCAATACTGAAACAATGCACTATATAGATTACCTTGCTATTTATACCACAAAAGAATATATTAAGGGCTAATAAAAAAATCATATGGATAGCAAGCATGTATATAATTACACCATTTACCCAAAACAGTGCAATTTATACAGCAGCACACATAGATAATTCCTTTAATGTTTATCTATCTCTTTTCCTTCAGCTTGTGAAAGTCTAAACTAGAGATTTTTGCAAAATAGAAGGAGATGAGATTCCCGATAATTAGACAAAATTAGTGTAAAAATTTGAATGTGATGGAATTTAAAATAAAATAAATTAAAAGATTTGAAATGTGAAACCAAAAAATAATAAGGATTGAAATTCTGTAATAAATAAAATTTAAAATTTGACATGGGATATTCATCGTCATCTACTAAGGTATCACTATTTGTATCCCATTCATCTTCGTCTATATTGGTAGGTGAATTTTCCCTTGCCATTATAGCCTCATCTTGAATATCCAACATTTTATTCATACCAGACTCATGCGTCAAAATGACAAGATCAACTACTAACGATATGTTCACTTCATTAGTAACATCTACTTCTTCCTGATAAGCTCTGTCAACCACTGCATCTATTATATGTCGAGTTTTAGTTTTGCAAACTACCAATCTATCATATCTTGGCCTCTTACTCCCTGAATATGATTCATAATACACTTAGCTAGCTTGTTGAGCTAGAACAAATGGATCATAGTTGGAGTAGCTCTTTTTTTGGTTAATTTCAACAAGATTATATTGCAGATGTACTTTGGTACCATGATTCAATGTTTGATCAAACTAATGACATTTAAAAAGAACAACGCTTTGCTGTGGATTACTAGGAAACTGCACTTCAATAATCTCATTTAACACTCCATAGTAATTAGGCCTTGATGCATCATTTCCAATCCCTTTCACACACACATCACTAGTCACTATTTTCTTTCCCTATGCATAATCATTAGTGTGAAACCAGTAAACATTGACTATGTACCTATTATATGATTTCATTAGCCTTGACGGACCCCAAGCAAAGTTTCTTAAGTATTCATTTGTAATAATATTTTCTGGATCTTGTACCTTAAAAAAAAATGAAACAAGTAAATGTTACATAAAATGAAATTTGTAGCATTACGAAATTTTCGTTACCCTAATGGAGTTCCAAATGCAAGTTAGCAACTTATGTAACTTACATATCCACTAAACCATTCTGCAAATTCGAGGCCTATTCTTCTTTTGATTTCTATCTCTGATATACTTGGAGCCAATCATCGTAAATGTGCCGTGAATGCCCAGTATTGCATTAGAAATATGAATATGTCAAAATCATTACGAGATCCTCATTTACCGTAAAAGATATATAAAGTAGTAGCTAGTACTCAATGTATAGCTGCACTTCCCCACAATTAAGCAACATGTAAATTCTTGCTGCATTGAATTCTTCATATGTAAGGAAAAGGTTCGAATCCATCCTATCACCCTTCCTTGAATATTACAAATTGACAGCATAGGTTCTTGCAACATCTCCAATCGTTCTCCCTCTTCATTACGTGCCATATTTGTATGTTTTGTTTGTACATGTGACTTAAAATAATAGGAGAAGAAAGTAGATACTTCTTCAACGAGATAAGCATTGCAGATTGATCCTTCAACTCTAGCCTTATTTTTCACCTTGATTTTCAAATGATGCAAATACCTGCCATTTTTTAAAATATTCATCATTAGTCACACACACTCATATTGTACCTGACAGGAAACGAATTAGATTGAATGATTAAATTACCATTCAAACGGATACATCCACCTATATTGAACAGGGCCACAAACTCTTGCTTCATAAGATAAATGATTAATAAGTGTTCCATTATATCAAAGAATCTAGGTGGAAATATCTTCGCCAACTTACATAACAATAAAAGAATGTCAGACTTTAATTTAGCCATATGAGCTACACTAAACTTAGGAGAGAAAATATCCTGATAAAAAAGACTTGATTCCATCAAAACACCCCATACGTTAGAAGGGAGAAATTCCTTCAATACAATGGGAAGTAGTCTCTCCATGAATATGTGAAAACCATGTGATTTCATACCAAATAACTTCAACTCATTAAAATCAGCACATCTTCTAATGTTTGAAGGGTATTCGTCTGGGAGTTGCAATCCTCTCAACCTGTCAATAAAAGTTTCTTTTGTTATGTTGTCAAGGAGTAACAAGCTTTAGGTATAGCAACCTTTTCTCTTCTCACATCCGAGAGATGTAGCTTTGGCTTATGGTAATATATTTTCAAGCCATGTCTAATCTTTAAATTACCTTTTGATTTACCCTTTACCTTTAGAACTGCGTTCATAACATTGTCAAAAACATTCTTCTCATTGTGCATTATATCAATATTATGTTGGACCAAATTAGTACGCCAATACGGCAAATCCCATAAAATACTTCTTTTTGCCTAATTGTGAGATATACCCCCGCCATTACTCCCAATTTATTTATCTATTTTTGTGTGATTTTTTTTATATTTAGACACACTACACTAGATTTCTTCACTAGGAGGGTATTGCACATGATGTAATGTCTCAGAACCTCTATCCTTCCCAAAAGATCTCGTGTCCCTCCTGTAAGGATGATCCGATGACAAGAAACGACGATGACAGTCAAAACAAGATTGTTTCCCGCCATTTTTGTAGATGAAAAGACTTTGTATTGCCCATACACTATGGACAAGCTAGTCTCCCAGCTGTGCTCCAGCCATTCAACATATCATATGCAGGAAAATCATTAATAGTCGACAAAAGCGCGACTCGTATTTGGAAGTTTTATTTCTTCGATATGTCATAAGTGGTGACACCATCAAACCCTAATTGGGTTAATTCGTCTATCAAGGGTTGTAGATAAACATCCACCTGATGCTTTGGATTTTTTGGGCCCGGGATAATGATTGTTAAAACCATGACCGGATCCTTCATATACATCTACGGAGGAAGATTATACGGTGTAAGAATGATCGGTCAGGATGAATATTACTTACTCGACATCCCAAATGGTGAGAATCCGTTTGTACATAAACCAAGTTTGACATTCCGTACTTCTTTTGCAAATTCAGGACGCATCTGGTCAAAGTGTTGCCATGCTTCACTATCATGTGGGTGACTCATGGTGCCTTCCTCCAATCTGCTCTCTCCATGCCATCTTATGTGTTCAGCTGTTGTTTTAGAAGTATACAATCTTTGCAACCTCAGTGTTATTAGGAAGTAATACATCTTCTTGAATGAAATTTCCTTCCTACTTATGTTTTTCCCAACATTTTTCTGTGCATATCGAGGATGGCCACAAAATTTGCACTCTCTACAGTTCATGTCATCTTTCTAGTAAAGCATGCATCCATTGATGCATACATATATTTTTTGTACCGGCAAACCCAACCCAACCACTAATTTTTTAATCTGATAGAAATTATCAGGAATCGTATTACTACTAGGCACAATCTCTTTCATCAATTTCACAACATCGTTAAAGGCTTTTAGCGAGAGGTTATTTTCAGACTTGATGTTTAATAACCGTGAAGCAAGTGAAAGTTGCGAATGTGTAGTGCAACCATCCCATATATGTAACAACCCCCACTTTTGTAATTTAATTAGTTACTACTATGTATAGAATAAGAATTTGTATAAGTGACCAGAATAAGAAATGATCAATATAATGAGATGAATGTTTTGGTATGATAAACATATTTAAGGGCAATATTATTGGAATATTGAAATTATGGGGACCTGAATAAAATTTTTGAATTTGTTCTACCCATACCCTAAATCTTCAGATTGCGACTACTTCAAGTAGAATGAGAATTTAAGGGTATGTTAAGAACAAAAATTGATCAGTGTAATGAGACAAATATTTTGGTATAAATTAAGCTATCGGAGGTATCAGAGGCATTTTCATAATTTTGATAGCAATCGAGATTTTGACCGTAAATTTTACAGAATTGAGAAAGAATTGAAGATTTTGAATGTTACCATTGAATTTAGTAAAATTTATAGAATTTATTACTAGGACAAAATATTTTCCCGATACGGACCAAAATTACATTTATTTTTTGAAGAAAATTCTGAAGTGCGGTCGACATTAAGATAAGCAGCATAATATGATTGGAGGATGAAAATAAGTGTTAAAATACCATTGGAGAAGTAAGATATTTGTGGGATTATTTTATTTCAAAAGCTTATTAAATAAGATTAATAATTAAGAAAATTAATTAAATCAACCAATAGGAAAATAGTTGAAAATTGGATAGCCACAATGGTTGACTTTGTGATTAATTTTGGTCACAATTTGGACCAAGAAGTGGTGGTGGAAAATGGTTGAGGAAAAGCCTAAATTTTGGTACAATGAAGGAAGAAAAGAAAGGAGAAAATAAAAGAAAAATAGAAGATTTTGCAAAAACTTTCAAAGGAAGACTTTTGACCAATTATTGAAACACTTGACCATGTGATATTTGGTCATGAGAATGGTGGTGGAAGCTGTATTTCAACAGCTAAAAATGGACAGCAAGAATAAGAAAGAAGTAAGAAAGAAGAGAGAAAGAAGAGAGAAAGAAGAAGGAAAGAAAAGTTAAAGAAAATTGAGAGAAAAAGGAAAAGGAGAGAGAAAGCATTCCAAGAAAAGAAAAAGGACGGAACTTGGAGCATTTTCAGCCTAAAGCAATCAATAAATAAGGTAAAAGTTTATTTTTCATGAATTAAAGTTGAAGCATGAAGAATAAGGATTATTTTTATATGAATTTTATTGAAAAAATTTATATGAATTTTGATTTATATTTAGAAAATATCTATGTTTTGGGGTTGTTGTATGTGCTGTGTATGGCGGTGCATTTAGAGGCATGTATACTATGTTTTATATGATGTTTGGAGGTGTTTTGAAGATGTTTTAAAGAGTTGTTTATGGCTGCAAAAATGGAAGAAGGAAATAAGATTGCAAATGGTATAGTTGTTGAAGAAAATGGAATATTGTTGTTATCATTCAAAGCTGTTGGTCTTGTAGTTGTTTAAATAGAAAGATACTAATTGTGTATGACTGGAATCAAGAATGATTATGTGATGTTTAGATTATAAACAAAGGATTGTTGTAACACCCCGCTACCTAGGCCCGCCGGGGCCGGGGATGTCGCCCCGTCCAAAGGACAAGGGGTCTTTATAACGAGGTCACACAAATAAAATAGCGAAATAAAAATAATAAAAATAATACTTCAACTTAAGATTTATTACAACCTAGGAATAAATCCACGAATTCCCAAAAGGAAACAAATCCATAAATAAAATCATCCACTCTCAACTCCCCAAAGCAACACATAAAAATAAAAGACATCATTCTCTTCCAAGGCAGATAACACTAGCTACTCATCCCCACAGCAGGATCGGCCTAAAATCATGGTAAAAAGGTGATGAGACAGAAATCTCAGTAAGTCCGTGTGTGCTTTGGGTGTTCAGTGAAAACAGTTCGTGGATGCAAAGTGTGAAATCTTTATAAGAGAAATATTGGCAAGCAATAAATATTAGTCAAAAGCAAGAGTGGCATTTTCCTCTTTTTGAAACCATACAAGTGCACAATAAACTCAATCACTCATAAAGGTGGTCATGGGTTACCACACATTGGGCCCCATAACCATACAATAGTTAGAATGCCACACTTTGTGCAGACTGATAAAAGAAATACTGGCAAACAATGAATGATGTTCAAAAATAAGAGTGGCGTTTTTGGCTTTTCCAGCCATACATAATTTATAAGATCAACCACTCGAAAGAAAGGATTATGGGTTACCACACGTTGGGCCCCATAACCGGTCAGAATGCCTAACACTTTATGCAGACTGACAAAAGTAGGTGATCGGCCTACTGGGCAAGATACTCCTCCTTCTCTATACCCAAACAACCGCCGGGTGTCCATTCCGGCAAAAACACAGTCACTTGACTGAAATAAAATAAACTGCTAGCTCGGACCGGCCTGACTAAGTAGTACTGACGTTTCTCTAAGTTGAGCTTATCTTCTGGAGGTGGCCTCCTGCCAGAAGACTCGCTCTTACTCTTCAAAACTAGTACTACTAGTCTATCCCTGTTGAGTACTCAACGTAACATATCCCACTTGGGGAGAAAATGAACAAAACACAGTTCCACTTGAAAATGACAATTAAGGTTTTCCAAAGTTTGGGGCAAAACTGGTTTTAGAAAGAATTTTAGGTTTTGAGTAAAACCACCCCTTGATTTACAAATAATTTATTTGTCTAAAATGAGAATGGAAATAATCCTCAATTGCCTTTACAGAAATGAGTGACCATGCACTCTACATTTGGCTTGCCATAAAAAAAAATCATTTTTCATCAAACAGGTTTTATGCAAGACCTTACATGATCCTTACTCACAACAAAGGTCTCCAATAGCTGACCTGACCCGCATAGGGTAAATACAAACCACAATCAAACTCAAGCCAAAGACTCACTTTCTCAAATAAAACTAACTCAACTACTACAGTCATATCCCTAGTGTCCCAAGCTTTAAGGCTTGATAATAAATAAAAGGGGTTTATAAAATAAATCTAGTTTGATATTAAAATAACTAGAGTTTGGAAAATTAGGTACAATATGTTGAAGGTTTAAATCTTGCTAAAAATAAATTATGGTTTATTTGAAAAAGGGTCCAAGGTAGTATTAGGTAAAATAATGATTTATTAATAATTTAATTGTTAGAAAATAATTGATAGCTAAAATTTTTTGAAAATAAATTTAATGAGTCTTGCTTGAAAAATAATAAGCAAATCCTTAATGGGTTTTGATTAAAAGATAATAATTAAATTTTTAGTAATAAATATTTTATTAATTATAATTATTTCCATAAAAAGGCTTTAATTGATTTTATCATTTTAAATAATATATATATATATATATATATTTCCAGCAAAAACTATTATTTATTTGACTAGAATATCACTATTTTATATAAAAGACCAAATCCACATTTTCCTATGGTTTTCAAAATTTTACTAGAAAAATCATATTATTAAATATTTTATTAATGAAATAAAGATTAGCTTAGAGACAACTAAATCATGAATATATTTCTATGGCTAACCACAAACATGAATATATACAACCCTTCAATTCATCAAATCATGCGAACAAGCATAGATCTCAATTTATCAAAACATGATTTAAACCCTACTAGCATAAATAAGATCATGGCTTCAATAATCCAACATGAATATAAATCCTATTCACCAAAGGTGACATAATCTCTAGCATACTTCATCACAAATACTACCTATGACATGGAGACATGCATTAAATCTCAAATCATCATACAATCGATCAAGATAATCCATCCATGCATAAATCTCATCTCCTTCATATTCATACATACATTCATGCTTCAATCTCAACAATATATATATATATATATATATATATTTAAATCCTATCGCCATCCACCTACTATCATCATCATCCTAGAGACATGAATCTAGAGTTTAAAAGAAAGGTTGAAGGGACTTACTTGGTTGATGAATGCTTTGAAGGAGTTTAGAGAAGATCTCAACTCCTAGATGGCGGATCTTGTTCAAGAAAGGTGGCGAAAGCATGGTCATGGAAGAAGAGTCCATTCGGCCAAGAGAGGGAATTTCGGTCCATGAGAGAGAGAGAGAGAGAGAGAGAGAGAGAGAGAGAGAGAGAAGAAAGAGAGACCGTTAGCATGCTTATTCACATAGGCTCTCACTAGAGATCAATATTGGAGAAGATGAAGTTGTTAGAATAAATTTACCTTGAAGGTGTTCTTGACCTTAACAGAAATTTCTGGTTTTTGATCCAAAAGTGCAAGTTGGATTTTGGAGTTTGATGTTAAAAATGGTACGGATGGACTCACAGCAATGAATAGATGAAATCTGAAATTTTTAGAGGTAGATTGAAGTGATTTGGAGAGGTATTAGGTGAAAGGAAGTAGTAGGTGTTCTTGGTGTAGTGTGTTCTTGAAGGTTGAAGAAAATCGAGAGATGATAATGTGCAGCTACTGAATTTTTGTGAGAGATAGGGGTGGACGAATATCTGTAGGGTTTAGGAGGTTGATTCTCTGATTTGGAAGGGAAAAGGAAAGGTTAGTTGTTACAATCTTTGAAGAATATTTTTAGGAAGTGAATTTGGAAACTAAATATTTCAAGAATATTTTGATTGCTTGGACAGCTTTGAAGTCTGCCATGGCTGATTGTTTGAGCAGAATTTCGTGGGATTAATGCTGACTTATGGAGGCTTATGGTGGCCAAAAGTAGGGTGTACAATGATGAAGAAGAAGTCTGGTCCATTGAGCAAAATATTATGGAAGGTTGCTAAATAAGATGGCTGAAATTTTGAAAACCAATCAAGCTAAATTGCATGGATATGTTTGAGAGATTTTTGGACAGCCATTAATGGAATTTCATGCAGAAGTTCAAGGGGATCAATGGAGCTCTGTTGATGGAGGTTTAAGGAAGGTTTTGACAGCTTAAGGTTGGTGTTTTGGCTGGAAGAGCGATAGGAAACAAGCTGGACGAAAATCTGCATAGAATTTTCGCTGCACAGTGAATTTTCTGGCAGATTTTCATCTGCCACTTCCATCCATTTTGCGGCAAGATGGAAGGGGGGTTTCAGGGGTATTCAAGGCTGGTTTCTAGCCTTCTTTATGGAGGAAAAACATGGCTAAGGTGCTGCACAAAATCTGGGAGAAAACAGCTTGGTTTGGAGCTCTCAAAGTTGATTTTCGTACAGGAATTTTTCTTGTTTTGCTCCAGCTTGAGCAGTCCGAAATTGGACAAAAACTTTCAGGTTTCAAACTGATCCTAAAGACCATTTTTCTGGTAGCATTTGGGAGGGAATGTTAGCTAAAAATTTCGACCCTTTGAAGGTACAACAAGCTGGAAAATTCCAACTTATTCTATGAAGAAAGATGAACTAAGCTAGAGGAAAATTTCAGCAAGCTCACTAGAGGGATTTTTCCTCTTGGAATTCCTCACAACTCTTCTATATTTTTCAGACCATAAGAAGTCTTTCACCAAGACATTTTGATCCTAAAAGGTCTCAGCACTCTACTGAATTTTCTGGAAAGAAAAAGGCTAGAACATCTTAATCAAACTATTGAGTTGAGCATTGAGAAAAATTAAAGAACAAGGAAGAATGAATTTCCCTTCAAGAATTTCGAGAAGAGTAAAGAGTGAAATGAGAATTCTCCTAACATGTCTCTCCTAGGACATTATCACCACCTTGTTCTAGGCTCTTAAGGCTGAAACTAATTCTCCCTAAGCAAAAATAAAATTTAATCTAGCTAAAGCTTCTATGATGGAATTTGAACCCTAGACCTCAATAATCTATTCCAAAGCTCTAACCACTAAACCACGACAACTCTTGTTGTTATTTCTACTAGAAAAATTATTTTCTATTCAATCCACAGGCTATCTCCCTATTTTCACCCCGGGCAAAAATTACCATTTTGCCCCTCTCACACAATACTCACCAACAAGACTTCAAGACAATAAAACTCGAATCCAGAACACATAAAAATTCATATGAGAATATATTTAACCATGAAATAAAATATGATATGCATCCCAACCCCCTTACTCTAAGGTTGGTTTCGACTGGGCTTTCACAATTGTAATAATTAAACGACATATGTATGGGATAGGAAAGAAAAGAGAATGGATTAAGTGAAGGAAATGAACAAAACAGAAATTCTGTTTTAGAAGAATTTCATGCAGCTTTGAAGAAGTAGTAAACTGAACAATATGGCTTGTTGTTCTGGAACCCCATGACTTGAAACTTTTATTTAAATGTCTTAGGATCATTTTGGGACCAATTTTACATGATTTGGAGTTGTAAATAAAGCGTTATGATATAAATACCAAAGGTTGTCATTTCAGTTACAGGATTGAAGTGCTGAGACATTATGGACAGAACTGAATGAAACGAAAAGGAAAATGAGTATTTTGTGAATTAAAAATCATCAAGGAAGATCTTGAGGATATTTTGGAATTAGTTTGGCATCGATCGGACTTGTGAATCAAAAGTTGTGACAAGAATATTAAGGTGTGCCAATGTGAGAAAAATGCAGAATTTTGATTTAAGAAAGTAAAACTATGAATTTATTTCATGTGAGCTATTAAAGGCACGAAGGATTAAGGATTCATGTGAAAGCCTTGAAAATATATTTGTAGAAAAGAGTAATGAAAAGGAATTGCGTTACCTCAAGAAGTATATTCCGTTTTAGTATGAAATGAAGAAATAGAAAATTTGGTAATGGTTGTAAATCTTGGAATACTAACGGAAGTGTGGAATGATAACCGATGTAGGTTATCTGCTTTAAAGGTCTCGCAAAGGCTTAAGGATTACTACCACAGTATAACAAAGGACATGAGGTCAGTCCCACTGCATTTTAAATCTTGTTTTAGATAAGTATTTTCCTGAATCGATCATGTGCTTTCTTGATACAGTTAATACTTTCCTAATATATTATGAGATGAATGTTACACTTAAATTTGAAAGCATTATCAAGCACTCAATTTCTTGAATATACTAGATATGAAATATCTTGTGTGATCTTTTGAATTTCCAAATCTCAGTTTTGGTAAAGTGTTTTCCTGATATGAAAACATGGTTTCCTGATGTGCTCAAGTGCAAGCCTTCTATATGGATTTCGAAACATGATGAGTAATATGAATTTTGAATTCTTGATTTTTTGAACTTATCAATCCTTGAATCCAATACATGATTAACTTGAATACTTGGTATATGTACTAATCTGAATACTTGGCGTAAGCACTAACTTGAATACTTAGCGTAAGCTCTAACTTGAATACTTGGCTATGCACTAACTTGAATATTTGGTGTAAGTACTAACTTGAATACTTGGCATAAGCACCAACTTGAATACTTGTCATATGCACTAACTTGAATACTTGTTATATGTACTAACTTGATACTTGGCATATGCACTAACTTAAATGCTTAGTGTAAGCACTAACTTGACTACTCGGCGTAAGTACTGATTTGAATACTTGGTATAAGCACTGATTATATTTGAATACTCAAATACTTGAATACATAAATCAGAATATTTTATGCTAGTATTCTGAATACTTGAATCAGCATGTTTACACTTGAAATCCTTGCATACTTGTTTTGAGAATATTTTCACACGAGAATTTCTGAACTAGCTTATTTTGAGACTATTATTCATGAGATCTTTTTAGTTGAAAACATTAGTACCCACGGGACTCTCTGAGCTTTACGCTAACGCGTGTGTTATCTCTTTTGAAAAATTTAAGATTAGAGGTGCAGCAAAAGCATGGTGGACTCCCAGAGGCTCATGCTACATCTTGGATCTGTTATACCCTTGAGTATATGTATCAGATGCCAAATTCTTGTACTTTTCGATTTTGAAAAAATTTCCACTGTCTATTGAGTAAAGTTTGTTATAAAGACCCCATGTTTGAGTAATCAGATAGGGTGACATCCCACAAAGTTACAATGCACTACGTTATGGAAATATAGGGTGTTACAATATAGGAGTCTCTGCAGTCATCAACATATCATAAATCCTTTATGCCTCCACATTAGGTGGTTCTTTAATATTTTCTGCTGATGGAACTTCAGGGGGAAAGTTAAGACCTGCTACATCTAAGATAATTTCTCGAGATGGATTTTCTTGATGTGACTTAACTTTTGGGATTGAGGTAAACACACTTGAGGTGTACTCGAATGGCTCACCATGACATGTCCACCGATAATAATTAGCCACAAATCTAGACTTCCATAGCTGGAGCTTAACTTGTGTTGGATCTAAATACTTTTTATTCTTACATTTTGTACATGGACATCTAATTATGCTTGATACTGCATTTGATAAGGTAAATGCCAAAAAAGCTTTAAGCCTTTCCTCAAATTCAATATTGATCTCTTTTACACCTGAAGCATGCCTTCTATACATCTAACTATGAACCTCTTGATGTCAAAATGAGAGAAAAGGACAATCCATTCACTAATTAAAATCACCACAAGAATTATATTAGTGAAAATGAGTAATTACATTTTCCTTTCCCTTATCTAACAAAAGGAGGTCCAAGCCATAGACACACATAAGATATTTAGACATAGAGATCATTTGATGTTTACAAACAAAAAAAAAGAATTGATAGTCTTTAGAACAAATGGATTATAATCTTACAACTAATGTAGATGGTTTTATACCCAACAAATGCTTTTTCTTGTTAAACCGAAATTCAAGTTTAGAAGGATTAGAAAGCGACAAGAATTATCCTTTTCTGGATTAGAAAGCGACAAGGAAAACAGTTAAAGCTTGACTGGACTTGGATCATTTGCCTTATCCTTTTCTTATGTTTTATTTTATGTTTTAGTTAAAAAAAAAGTTTTATTGAATTGTGAATAAAGAAAAATATTTGTTATTTATTTTTAAAATAGTATTATATTTGTAATACCCTGATCCAAACCACCATTAGTTCATGGGGAAAGTCATGCATAGCATAGAATTTTATATTTGAGAAATTTGAACTATTTTTATGAAGCATATGTGATTTATGTGTTTGATATTTCATGTAGTAATTTATTTGAATATAGTTGTGCTATATGAGGTGGTAGAGCTTTTGATCTTATGGAGTAGAAATTAATGAAAGAATAATGAAGGGAGTTTAATTGGATTTATGGGAATTTATTTGAAGAATATTTACACAAGAATTATTGTGGAATAGTGGTTAAAGTTTGGTGTGTATTCTTTGGTAACTTGAGTTCAAATCCCAACTTTTGCAAACATTTTTCTTCTTATTCCTAATTAAACTCATTTCCCCCTATTTTTCTCCACTTGGCTGAAATTCCAAAGGCTAGCCGCCACCTTAATTTCCCACTTTTTAAAATATAGGAACGTGATTATTATGGGGTTTTTGCTAAAAAGTATTAAAGTAAATTAAATTCTTATTTTTTTCTACTTAGTATTTTATTCTAATCTTTTAGGAATTTAAAATATTTCAACATCTGGAATTTTCTAAAGTTAATATCCAAAGGATTTATTAAGGAAAAAAAAATAGAAGCATTTATCTTGGAAGCTATATTTTAGCTATTATTTTTAATACTAGAAAAGTCTTTCCAAATTAATTTTTTGAAAGAATTTTAATTGGAAATAAAGATATAATGTTAAATTCTTAATTGAAATAAATATTTCTTAGCATTATCCTATTTTCAAAAATTAGGATTTAAGAAGAAGGAAAAATTTAGCTTTATCACACAAAAACTAGATTTTATCTCTAAATATAATTATCCTTTAATTATTTATTTTTGTCTAAAATAAATTAGAGTATTAACAAAATTATTTCTTGAATTAATAACCTATTTTCTTTGCTTAAAATTTCTGGAAAAAAATTAGAACCCTAGTCACCACCTAATGGATGTTTTAATTCTACTCAAACTCTCTAAAATATAAGAGAAACTTACTCTAAGTAGTTTTAACCAATCAAAGTTCTTTTAGCTAATTAAACAACCAGATGTTCTCTTCTTCTTCCATCCTAATTTCGGCCACCATAAGCACACACACACATACACAAAAATTCCAGCCCCTATTGCTCTCAAATTCACTCTTGTTTTAGCCAAAAACAACAATACAAAAGCCATCACTTTCCTCCTTCAATTTTCGGCCAATACAAGAACCAAAAGGCAGCCACTCTTTTCCTTTTTTTTCTCTCTTATTTTCGGCCATAATAGAAACTAGAAAACAGCAAAAAAAAAACCTCCTAAACCTTGCACAAATTCAGCTACAACAAAAGAACCAAAAGCTATCACTTTTCTTTGTTGTGATCAAGAGTCCAAAACAAAGTGCAACTCATCCAAACACTAAAACACCCAACCCTAACCTATTTCCCTCATCAAACCAACCTTCAATTCAAAGCTTAAACACTTCCTACTGCACAAAATTCCAACCGCCACCCTCTCCAAGCATTTGGCCATCCCAACCTCAAAGCATCTCCAAAATCAAAAGTTAGACTCCAGGTAAGTAACCTTTCAACCTACATCAACTCTTGATTGATTCTTTTTCCTTTTCTCCTCCTAAAACACGGTCATCAATGGGTTGATTCTTCCCCTATTGTTGGTGACTTTTGAATCAATGAAACCTAGAGGACCAATCGACTCTTCTTCCCAAAGTGAACTCAACCAAGTATCAACGGCGCCACCTTTGCTCCTATATGTGTTGATCAAGAGGTAATTGAGGCTTAATTCTTCTAATTTAAATTAGGGTTGAATATATGGTAGTGTTATTATGCATGAAGCCTAGCATGAAAGCATGATTAGATTAGATTGATGGATTTGATGGTGCAATATGCTGAACTAGGTATAGATGGTGTTAAACATGGTTGAATATTGCTATGATGACCTAGATCTATTGCATGTTTGTTAAAGATGAAATCTTTGAATGAAAATAGGTTATTATATGGATTGAATGATAGTATAATAATGGAGATGCCATGTTGATTATGTAAAGTGAGTATATGCATGCATAATGATGAGATGCATGACAAAGGAAAGCTATAGATGTGATTTAATAAATTAATCTATCTAGATGCCATGGATGATTTAAGTGATTAGTGATATCATAGGGATTCATGATGCATGATGATAGTGGATTAATATTTGGATTCTAATTATAGAATCACTGGTTCTAGATAAGGAAGGAACTTGAAGTGAGGACAAACATTGGCTTTGGTTGAATATTTGGATTATTCAAGTAAGTCCATACATAATTGTTTTGCTAAATAGTACATGTTTGCAAGTCTTTTGTACAATGATATTGAAATGGTGTCAATATGATGATTGACACGATGATTGAAATGATGATTGAAACCTGATGAAATGTTATTGTGGTATTTTGATACTTGGATTAAGAACGTGGATATTTTAATTTTCCTAAATGATTTTGTCATCAACTTCTAACTGAAATTGGTTTCCTTTCCTTTATGACTAAAACGTTTTGAAAACTTGATGTGAAAACCACATTTCGCAAAAATAAGATAATCAATGATAGTGAAAACAAGGGAAATGATTTTGCACCTAAATAGTAAGCATTGAGTATTCAGCGGGGGCAGGCTAGTGGTACTAGTCTTGGAGAGTTAGAGTGAGTCTTCTTGCAGGAGGCCCCTTCCAAAAGATGAACTATGCTTAAAGAGATGACAATACTACTTAGTCAGGCCGGTCTGAGCTAGTATATTGGTCCATATAGATTTTATTTTTTCAAATTAGATAACTAGTGTGTTGGATGTAGAGATGGAGGAGTATCTCACCCAAGTGAGTAGATCACCCACTGCCCAGTATTGAATGGTTACACTGGGAAGCTATCATGATGGTAATCATGATATGGACTTTGATATTGTTATTGAATAATTACTAATCCCTACTTTATGAATCTACGGTATTGATGAGTAGTTGATTTATTGAGAATCGTTTTGAATATGATGAGCATTGCTCCATTCAATGACTGTTTATTGATAAAAGTTGACTTGCAAATATATTTTGTAGTTTTGATAAACCTGTATACACGAAATGTTTAATGTGATATTCACACACATGGGACTTACTGAGATACTAATCTCACACAATTTTATATCACGTTTTCAGGAAAGTGCTTTTATTGCGTAGGCTGAAGGGATAAGAGATGAATCGTTTTGAATATGATCAATATTACTCCATTCAATGACTGTTTATTGATAAAAGCTAACTTGCAAACATATTTTGTAGTTTTGATAAACTTGTATACACGAAATGTTTAATGTGATATTCGCACACATGGGACTTACTGAGATACCAATCTCACACAATTTTATATCACGTTTTCAGGAAAGTGCTTTTATTGAGCAGGCTAAAGGAATAAGAGATGAATGCTCCATTTATTTTATTTTAATTTGTATTTATTTTGAAAGACAATTGTTAGTCTTGAATTGTAGACTTGTATAAGTTTTGATTCCAATGGTAATAAGATTATCGCTTTATCTTATTTAACTATTTCCATTTTTGTATCTCGTTATAAAGACCCCTGGTCTACTGTACGGGGCAACATCCCTACCCTTTTTTGGGTACGTAGGTAGCGGGATTTTACAATATTATCTTTCAAAATTCATCTAACTATAGCACACACACACACACACACACACACACACACATGTTCAATTTAATAACACGCTTTAGGATAATGATGGTTATTCTATTCCACAGTAAATAGTACTTAATTTAAAATTTTTTTTTATAGAGTCTCTCCTATAATTGGATATTTTTTGGGTACTAGACCACCTCAAAATTTGACAATCAAAATGTTGCTGCAAATAACAAAGACAAATCATTCATTTATTGAAAAGTCCAAAAAGTAACTACGGGGTAATCACCCATTACCCAGGATGAGTAATCACCCATTACTCATGAGGAATAATCACCCATCACTCACGGGGTTCCAATTATTAAGTTAGATGCAGTTAAACTATAGTAAAGATCTACCTTTGGATAAGGAAAAAAAAGCCTACACATGGCTCTATCCTTGTGAAATGTATGTCAATAGCGCAGCAATGCACTATATAAATATGTTCCCTAATAAATGTGCAAATATTCACCCTTAAGATATTCAAACATAGAGATCACTTGATGTGTACAAACATAGAGATCCTTAAATGGTTCGGTGGTTAAAAGGAGATACGCAATATATTAGCATGTCAATATTCAACTAGCAAATACATACACGTTAATTTAAGCATGGAAAAAACAACCTAGACTTGAGAAGTAAAACAAAAAGGAAGGAGTTGATGGACACAATGTTATTATTTTTTGTAGTTTTATAATTGTAGAAAAAAAATATTTAATTTTATAAAAAGCTTTTAGATAATAAAAAAAATTACAATGTAAATTTTGAATGTGGGGATCTTTTATACTTAAGATCTTCATTCATGGTTATATTCTAATTGGTTGATGTTTTTATTGTTTTAAGGCAAGACAACTCTCTCTTAGAGGCATTAGCACAATAGCTATATTATCAATTGGTAAATATTAACAAGAAGTTAAAAGTTCACTTGAGGTTAAATATAATATTTTATAAATTAAATAAAATTGAACCAAGCTAACTCAAGCCTAAGAATAGGTGAAGTTCAAATCTATCATTTAATTCATTGGGCTCTTTTACATATATTAATTGCAATGTGTATAAATACCACTTGTGAAAAATATTTGCAAGAAAAAAAAAATAAAGTTTTACTTTTATGAGTACTGTAAAAAAGCGCTGTTTATGAACTTATTTAATTGGATACCTTTGTTCATATTTTAACAGTATATTATTATTAAATGGTGGTGTGGTTAATCAGTAAAGTTTCACTTAATTAAATTGTGAAAAAAAAATAAAAAAGTCACCGTTAGTGACAATAATCTTATATACTAAATAATTCTATCGTTGGATTAAGACATTAAAAAAATGAATAATTACAATTCAATTATGAAAAGCATGATTTTATGAAAAGAGGTAATGTTGATATCAAATAATTGTGTCTGATTTCTTAGATCTTTTATGATAATTTCCTAGAGTCTAGTTAAAAAATAAATGTTCTAGAAGGGTTGTGATTTGTGTCTTTGAGGGGTGGATTGCATGGAAATTAAACTTAATTAAAATCCCATATTTATTTTTTAAAAATTTGCTAATTAATACTTCATAATTAACTAGTCATAGCCAAGTATTGTTATTTATTTTTCTTAAATTTGAAAGTTAAATATTCAACTACAGGGTTATTACATCAATCGCGACAAAGACTGTTTAATAGCTAAAAGAATTCTAAATAAACTGCACCCCTTTTATATTCCAAGTGGAGAAAATGATTTCTTAAAAATTACGAGAGGAAAATGTAGATTATAGTAATAGGGTTTTAACTTTGTCATTGTACAAATCAATAATACACAACCAAGTACTTCATACACATCATAGTACTCATAAAAATAAAATTTTTTTCACAGGTGGTCTTTATTTTTCTTTATCGCTAATTTGTAGACTTAAAATTTATTATATATAAATTTCTAACACACCAAATGGGACGAACTCCACTTTCCATCACTACAAGAAAAACATTAATTTAGCGACGGATTTTTACGACGGCCTGGGCCGTCGCTAATTTGCGACGGAACAGCAACGAAAACAAAAATTTTGAAAATAAATTATTTTTTAAAAATTTCCGTTGCTAATCCGTCGGTAAATGCGACGGATTAGCGACGAAAATAAATCCGTCGCAATTTTGCTACGGATTTGCAACAGATTTCTAAAAATAAAAAATAAATTAATTTTCTTAAAATTAAAAAAAAAATCCGTCGCAAATCCATAGCAATATTGCGACGGATTTCTAAAATTAAAAAATAAATTAATTTTCTTAAAATTCAAAAAAATTCCGTCTCAAATCCGTCGCACTTTTGCTACGGATTAGCGACGAAAATAAATCTGTCACAATTTTGCTACGGATTTCTAAAAATAAAAAATTAATTAATTTTCTTAAAATTAAAAAAAAAATCCGTCGCAAATCCGTAGCAATTTTGCGACGGAAATAATTCCGTCGCAATTTTGTTACGAATTTGCGACAGATTTCTAAAAATAAAAAATAAATTAATTTTCTTAAAATTAAAAAAAAATCCGTCGCAAATCCGTAGCAATTTTGCTACGGATTTGCGACGGATTTCTAAAAATAAAAAATAAATTAATTTTCTTAAAATTCAAAAAAAAAAAAAATCGGTCGCAAACCTGTAGCAATTTTGTGACGGATTTGCAACAGATTTTTAAAAATAAAAAATAAATTAATTTTCTTAAAATTCAAAAAAAAAACCCGTCGCAAATTTGCTACAGATTTGCGACGGATTCTAAAATTAAAAAGTAAATTAATTTTCTTAAAATTAAAAAAAAAATCTGTCGCAAAATTGCGACGGATTAGCGATGGATTTTTAAAAATAAAAAATAAATTAATTTTCTTAAAATTAAAAAAAAAAATCCGTCGCAAATCCGTCTCAATTTGCGACAGATTTGCGACGGAAAATTTAGTCGTCGAAGATCCGTCGCAAAGCCCTAGCAAATCCGTCGTTAATTCACAAAAAAATTTACTATATAATTAATATATAGCACAATATATCACAAGAACTTCAATAGCTTAGTGATGGAATGCGTGTTCCCCCACAATAAGGACGCGGGTTCGAGCCCCAAGTCCAACCTAACCTCATAATATTCTTAGCGGGTTGGGTTGTGGATCGGGTTCTCAGCGGGCCGGGTCGGGCCGAGTAGCTAATTAATTAATTTTTTAATAAAAATTTTTGGCCGTAACAAATCCGTCGCAAAATTAATTAATTTTTTAAATACTTTTTTTTGCAACCACAAATTAAATTAATTAATTTTTTAAAAATAATTTTTTTCCGTCACAAATTCGTCACAAAATTAATTAATTTTTTAAATAATTTTTTTTGCTACCGCTAATTAAATTAATTAATTTTTTAAAGATAATTTTTTCCGTCGCAAATCCGTTGCAAAATTAATTAATTTTTTCAAAATTAAAAAATTTTTGATTATTTTTTTTTAAAATAAAAGTTTTTTACCGTCGGATTTTCTTTCCGTCGCAAATAGCGACGGACTTAATCTGTTGCTAATCCGTCGCTAAACGTGATTTGCGACGGATATGGCCGTCGCTAATTTGGTTTTTTCTTGTAGTATATTTCTTCCCCCTCAAAGTATAAACTTGAATTCAAATTTAATTCATGGCTTAAAAAAACAACATATATACATCATCTCGTTCAAAAAGTCATCACCAATAAAAAAGGAAGAAGTCTTACAGTTTGGTGAATATTCTTCGGCTGAAGAGTTTAGTGAAGCAGCTTCAGCTTCAACAGTAGCTATGGGATGGAGCTTTAGCAGTAGCTAGACACGAGGGTGGGTTGGCGCCTGCTGGGAGGCGTGGCACTAGGGGGGCCGCAGGGGTGGGCGTTGGGGGTAGGAGCTGCGGGGTGGGGGTTACGGGGGAGGGGGCAACAGAAGGGGGCCGCGGGGGTAGGGGTTGTAGGGGTGGGAGGAGGCACGTGGGTGGGCGACGGGGGTAGGGGTTGTGGGGATGGGGGGCTCGGGGATGGGCGTCGGGGGTAGGGGTTGTGGGGTGGCGAGGGGTGTGCGGGAAGAAGACGAAGGGTGGTAGGGGCTACGAGAGGTCACTAGTGGGGGGGGGGGTGGGTGGTGGGAAGAAGAATAGGAATTAGATGAGGAAGAAGAAGAAAAAAGAAGAAGAAGCAAGTGGAAATTTTCTAAGTGTAGGAAATGTGAAAAAAAAAAAAAAAATTGTTGGTTATATTATCCCTTGCTATTTGCGACGAAAAAACTAAAGCTTCACTAATTTCTCGCAAACTGAGACGAAGAACATTACAAACTGATCTTTACATTACAATTTTCACCATATTTTTTAAGTGATCTCAACAATAACAATACTATTTAAATTATTTTTCTTTATATATTTTACCTTATACACCACTTAATCAAAGTGATGGATCAAAAAATTAGATATATGTATATACATACCTACATGTTAACATATATACATAAGAAATTATATACCTAATGTTTTAAATTTTATACATATGTTATTAGCAAAATAAATTATTTTTATCGGCCTACCGAAATTATAACATATATACGTTAAAGCAAAGAGATACTTATATACATTGTATACTATATATACATATACATTTACTTTTATATTACAATAGGTATATAACATAACATAATTACATATACATTTACTTATGTAATACAATAGATGTATAACATAACATAATTACATATACACATATATAATAAAATGTACCATTTGAGACACGTTATTAAAAAGATTTCTGTAAATTTGTCAAAAATACACCACCACATAAACACATAAATTAAAATTAAAACATTAAAAAATATATAAGATGAAAAACCTATTTTGTCACAAAACACTTTCAAATTGCGACGGTTTTGCGAGGGAAGAAGCAAATCCATAGCAATTAGTGACGAATTTGCGACAAATTAAGGTATTAAAAATTTCACTGTGCAAAAATTCAAAAAAAATAGGTGGAAAGGAATATTCAATTCTTCCTGTGCAAAAATTCAAAATTTCAATTTGAAAATTTTACATAGGAAAAGGCATTTATTTAAAATTTAAAATTTCAACGCAAAACCCTTGACTTTTCCCTTTTTGTTTTTTTAAATATGAAAAAGTCCATTACAAAATCCCTGCAAATTGCGAGATTTTGCGATGGAGATCCCAAAAAATGTTTCGTTTACACATTTTTTTTATTAAAAAAAAGGCATTTTTCCTTTTTTTTTTTCCTTATTAAAGAAAAGGCATTTTTTTGACATTTTTTTTTTGCGACGGTCAACGAAGAAGACTTTTCCTTTTTGCATTTTTCACTATGAAAAGTCTGTCGAAAAATCTTCACTTATTGCGAGGATTTTGCAACGCACTTTCCAAAAAAAAATTTCTTTCAAAAAATTTTTTCTTTTGCACTTTTTATCATGAAAAACAATCAACCGTCGCAAAACCCTCACAAATTTGTGAGGGTTTTGCGACGATCAACCAACTAGACTTTTCCCTTTTTGTTTTTTTAAATATGAAAAAGTCCGTTACAAAATCCCTGCAAATTGCGAGAATTTTGCGATGGAGATCCCAAAAAATGTTTCGTTTACACTTTTTTTTATTAAAAACAACCATCCGTCGCAAAACCCTCGCAAATTTTGCGAGGGGTTTGCGATGGTCAACGAAGAAGACTTTTCCTTTTTGTATTTTTCACTATGAAAAGTCTGTCGAAAAATCTTCACTTATTGCGAGGATTTTGCAACGCACTTTCCAAAAAAAAATTTCTTTCAAAAAAATTTTTATTTTGCACTTTTTATCATGAAAAACAATCAACCGTCGCAAAACCTTCACAAATTTGCGAGGGTTTTGCGACGATCAACCAACTAGACTTTTCCCTTTTTGTTTTTTTAAATATGAAAAAGTCCGTTACAAAATCCCTACAAATTGCGAGGATTTTGCGATGGACGTTCCAAAATTTTTTTCTTTTACACATTTTATTATTAAAAACAATCAATGGGCACAAAACCCTTGCAATTTTGCGAGGGTTTTGCGACGGTCAACCAACTAGACTTTTCTCATTTTGTATTTTTAAATATAAAAAGTCCGTTGCAAAATCCTCGCTAATTGTGAGGATTTTGTGATGGTTGTAATAATTTTCTTTTTGTTTAAACATTTTATTCTTAAAAAAGAACTTAACCATCGCAAAACCCTCACTAATTTGTGAGGGATTTGCAAGAGTATTCGAGTTGTCGCAAAACCCTTGCAAATGGCGACGATTTTGCTACGAATTGCCATGGCCATTTTGGACATTGCAAAACCATCACAATTTGCTAGGATTTTGGTCATCTCTCGAGTTCATCAGTTGCCATCACAAAACTATCGCTAATTAGGGACGATAATGTAGCCATCGCAAAAATTTCGTTGCAAATTATGATTTTTCCTGTAGTGGTACTGTCGCCGACTACAAAAGGTACATCAGAACCACTGCCTAGGCGATCCAAGACTAGATGGACTCCCAAAAAACAACCACTATTGCCTATGGATGATCCAAAGGAGAAATCAGTCCCGTTGCAGACTCTTCATGTTCAGCCGGAGGATCAGCAAGTGCCAACGATGTTGCAACAGGTTGAACAACAACATCAACCACCAGATAGTTCCTTTTCGGGTGGGACTCCTGGTGTGGCTATCTCATCCGAGAATTCTGCAAGAATTCAAAATTCAAACCCTATCACAATTCAGAATTCAATTGTACTTCTTCCTGATATTTATTTGTGTATGCTTTATTTGAATACTTATGATAATACACCTGACCCATCTGATAAGGATCAAACTCTAAAGTCGGTTGACTCTCAAGCTTTATTAGCCCGACAACTATAGGTACAACACATTAATCATGCCTCCTCTAATCCCATTCCAAATATTCATGCTGAAACAACAGACCAGTCTACAATAAATCATGATGCATTTGTACTACTCGGTCTACCTATACTATACGAAGAGCATGAATAGCAAGATCTCCATTATCAATTAGAACCTATAAGGATGATTCGACACCAGCATTTAGCTAATCTTTTCATACCGGAGTCCCAACTTTCTTCTTTGTTGCAACTAGTTAAAACATCCACTACGAGAAAGTGGGCAATCAGCCATGAAAATTGGCATAAGAGATCACCTATGAATCATCCATGAAAATATTCATGGCGGATTTGTGGCTGATCACCTATGAATTAGCCACGAAAATTTTTAAAAAAAGTGATTATATATTCATAAAATATTTTAGTGGCTGATTCATAGGAGATCATTCACGAAAAATATCTGTGGATGATCACCTACAAATCAACCACAAACATTTAAAAAAAATATCATGCTATATTGGTGAAAGATTTTCGTGGCTAATTCGTTGGTGATCAGCCACGGTATCACCACGGATATTTTCGTGGCTGATCTCCGACGAATTAGCCATGAAAATCTTTTATCAACATATAATCACATTTTAAAAAAATTTCGCGGATGATTCGTAGGTGATCAGCCACGGATATGTTTTGTGCTAATCTCCTATGAATCAGCCACGAAAATCTTTTATCAATATATATTTATAAATAAATATTTTAAAATATTTATGTATAGAAAAATATGTATTTATATATATAAATATATAAAAAATATGTATAAATATAGATATGTAAATAAATATTTTTAGTATAAATGTATATATATATATATATATATATAAATATTTATATATAAATAAAAATACATATTTATTTCATATGTATATATAAATATTTATAAATATAGACACTATGGGAGAAATGGGTTTTAGTGACAAAAAATATTAGTGACAACAAAATTATTGTCACTAAATAGTAGAATTAGTGACAACATTTTAAGTTGTCAGTAAAGGTCAAACTTTTAGTGACAACAAAAAAAAAAATTGTCACTAAATGATGACTTTTAGTGACAAAAGAAAATGTTGTCACTAAGGCTTTCCCGACTCTCTCATTTGAAAGCAGGAAATCTCTTTAGTGACAACTCCAAAATTGTTGTCACTAAAAAGAAACTTTGTCACTAAATAGTGCACATATAGTAATAACAATTTTCTTGTCACTAAATAGTGTACTTATAATGACAACAATTTTCTTGTCACTACTTATGTGAATTTAGCAACGAAAAATGTTGTCACTATTGTGTATGTGTGCGTGTTTTTTTTATTAGAAATACTATTATGTGCACTTTAATTCATATAATTTTACTTATCTAGAGAGCATAGGGGTGATATAAATAAATATAGACATGTGTATATATAGGGAAAAGAGTGAGAGAGAGACAAAAAGAGAGAGAAAAAGGGGGAGAGAGAGATAGAGTGTGTAAGAGAGGGAGAGAGAAAAAGAAAAAGAAAGAAAAAGAGAGATATAGGGAGAGAAAGAGTACTAAAACAAATGGGAAAAGAGATAAAAGGAGGAAAAGAAAAAGTGGAAGAGGGAGAATGAGAAAAAGGGAGAAACAAAGATCAAGAGGGTGAGAAAGGGAGGAGAAAATGGGTAAGAGAATAGGAGAGAATGGGAGAAGGGTAGAATATATATATAAAGAGAATGAGAAGAGAGAGAGAAATGAGATAGAAAAAAATGAGGAGAGAGAGATGGAGAGAGAAAAAAAGAAAAAGAGAGATATATGGAGAGAAAGAGAACTAAAACAAAGGGGAAGAGAGATAAAAGGAGGAAAAGAAAAAGGGGAAGAGGAAGAATGAGAAAATTGGAGAAAGAGAGATTGAGAGGTGAGAAAGGGAGGAGAAAATAGGTGAGAGAATGGGAGAGAGAGGGAGAAGAGAAAGAGAGATATATATATAAAAAGAGAATGTGGAGAACGGGAGAGAGAGAGAGAGAGAGAGAGAGAGAGAGAGAAAGAGAAATGAGAGAGAAAAAATGGGAAGGGGAGAGAGAGATAGAGTGTGTAAGAGATGGAGAGAGAGAAAAAAAGAAAAAGAGAGATATAAGGAGAGAAAGAATACTAAAACAAAGGGGAAGAGAAATAAAAGGAGAAAAAGAAAAAATGAAGAGGAAGAATGAGAAAAAGAGATCGAGAGGGTGAGAAAGGGAGGAGAAAATGGGAGAGAGGGAGAGAAGGGCAGAAGAGACAGAGAGAGAGAGAGAGATAGATAGAGAGAGAGAAGAAAGAGAGAGTTGTATATTAATAAATAAATATATATTTATATTTATATATATATGTGGTATATAGATATATGTATATATGTATATTTATATATGTATTTGTTGTGTTATATATATACATATATATGTATGTATATATATATGAAGGTATATGGTATATATATGTGTGTGTATGTGTTTGGTCTGTATATGAATGTGTATGTGTATGTGTGTGGGCATATATATGTATATATATATATATATATATATATATATATATATATAGAGACAAATATATATGAATATATTTGGCATTTATATATGTATATATGTGTATATATATATGTCTATATATGTATGTATGTATTTATATAGATTTATATATGGTTACCTATATATTTATATATATGTATGTATATATATAGATAAGTATATATACGGACATATATATGTGTATATATAGATATATAGTCATCTAGTACGTATATATATAGTATATGGTATGTATGTATATATGTATATCTATATTTATATATTTGGTGTATATATAATAGATATATATATATATATATATATATGTATGTTGTGTGAGTACATATATATGTATATGTATGTGTATATATATGTATTTATATACATTTGTATAAGTTGTATATTAATAAATAATATATATATATATATGGTATATAGATATATGTACATATGTATATCTATATATATGTATTTGTTGTTGTTGTGTGTGTGTGTCTATATATATATATATATATATATTTATATTTATATTTATATATATATATGAATGTATTTGGTATTTATATATAGGTATATATGTATACCTATATATTTGTTTATAGGTATGTATATATATAGAAACGTATACATACAGATATGTTCATGCATGTATATATATGTGTGTGTGTATTATATATATATGTATGTAGATACTATGTATACGAACATATATATATATATATATATGTATATATATATCCATATAGATATATATGTAATATGTATATACGTAGTATATGCTATGTATGTATATATATCTATATATATGTATTTGGTATATATATATATATGTGTGTGTGTGTGTGGTGTTTATATATACAAGTGTAATATATTGTGACATAATTATGTGTATGATACATAAGTATGTATATAGGTATACATATAGGAATGTATATATATAGATACATATTTGTACGAACATATATATGGGTGTGTATATATCAACATATATTTATGTGGTATGTATATCCATAGTATGTAGTATGTATGTCTGTGTGTATATACATACATACATATATATATATATATATATATATATATATATGACCACACACATATACACCATATATATATATATATATATATATGTATTTGTATAGGATATATATATGTGACAGAGAAATATTGTCTGTTTTGTTTGATTACATTAGTGACAATGGAATTTTGTCACTAAAAGTCAAACTTCAGTGACAAGAATAAATTGTTGTCACTTCATACTTTTAGCGATGTAGATTTAGTGACAGCAAATTTTTCGTCACTAAAGGCCTTTAGTGATAATATTTTGCATTTAGTGACACATTACGTCGTCATTAAAGGACACTTTTCCTGTAGTGATATATAAATATTTATCTATATAAATAAATATATATTATTTATCTGCGTATGTATATAAATAAATATATATATATATATACACACACATATCAATACATACATATATATGTATATATATACATATATATTGTTTATATATATTTATATATTTGTAAAAAAACATTTTAAAAAAGCAGTAATATAATTAATGATATATAAGCTTTTAAATTATATCAATGTACAAAATAATTTATTATATTGAAACAATAAGGTTTCATAATAAATTTAAAATGCTTGTTGTATTTTGTTATAGTATTAACATTTAAAAAAAAACAAAAAGAATGTTGGGAATAGTTTAAATGGAAAAAAAAATGAGATATATCCAAACAATTGGACTTCGTCCAGTTGTTAAGCCTCAACCTCTCATATAGAGGCCTTGGGTTTAGGCAGAGTTTTGGACTCTTTTGATATGGCATCTATCGCATACTATGCAAAAAACTAATTAAGGGATTCCGTATGAAAATTTATACTTAGTTTGCAAACTCCTTTATATGTATTTATTTTTATATGAAAAATATTGAACTGCCTAGGTGGTTTAAAAAATATTAAAAAACACTGAACATTAGCCTTGAGATAATGTGATTCACCTTTGTTTTTTTTTTTTTTTTTTTTGTAATCTATTTGGGACAATTATTTGTAAATTATTTCAATTTCAAGATTAGCTTTGCCACTTTTTCTTGTTTACCACTGATAAGATTTTGCCTGAAAAATAATGAAATATGAATTTTGCAACTGTAAAAGAAATAAGTACTGTAGTTCCTACTTCTCTCTCCATCTTACACTCTCTTTCTATTTCCAAATAATTAGTTCATGTATATTTAGGTTACCATTAGATTAAAAAAAAAAACATTGTATTTATGAAACCTTGCTTTGATCGATTTTGATCTTTGGAAGAAAGATTATGAAATTGTGTTCTTTAGAGCTGTAAACAGTGAAGTAATGAGTAGAAATCAGGCCAGATTTTGCGCAATTGTTTTGAATTGAGTTTAAACAAGTTCTCTACAACTTGTTGAACATTCACATGAGAGACTCTTTAATAGGATCTTCGCTCTTTGTCTTTATACAACTCCAACCTACATGTAAGTAACGAAAAAGCTTAACAACAGGATCTTTCTAGTTTTAGGAGTTCAAATCCAGAAAAAGTAATGGTCTTTCGAGATCGAATGGTACAACTTTATTTTGTAGTTCAAATGTTCCCTAAAAGTGAAGGCCTGAACCACTATTTGGGCCCAGAACAGAATTCAGATTCTCATACGCCTGATTGCACCTGTGAACTATGAATAAAATTTTAAGTCCCTCGTTGCATAAGTTTTTAGGCAATTATATTATGACTTTGAGTTGTAAACTAGTTTGATGTCCCATGCGTTCCACGAGTTGTTATAACTTACATCTGAATTCAATGAATTTAAATAATATTCATAGTTCATTTAGAGAAAAAAAAAAAGATAATCTTATTTTATTTAAAAAAAAAGTAATCTGAATTCAATAATGTCACATTTAATGAATTTAGATAACTTTCATCTGAATTCAATGAATTCAAATAACTTTCACTTTTCTTTTATAAAAAAATTTTAAAAAAACTATTTAAATTCAATATTGTCAACACATGATATTGCTACATGTCTTAACATGAGTATTTCCCAACAACTTATATACCTTATTAGTTAATTTAGTTAATTATGTAATTCATTTATATTTTAAATAAATTCAAATAATATATATTTTTCTTCGAGGAAATATCTCTAATAATTTAATGAATCCAGATAATCTTTAGATAGAATCTCAAAGAATTCCACAATTTAATATACTAATATTAAATGCATATATATCCTATTAGTTAATTACTTAATGAATGAAGATTTTAAATGAATTCAAATAACTTTATTTTAAAAAAAAAACCATTTTTCTTTGACCAGTGATGAGTCGATGATGATCCAAAATATTTGCTGAATTTTCAAATGGCCAAAACTAAATCAAACTAATCTATGAATACTCCTATATAGTTATATGGAACTACCTTGATTACTTTAACCTCATTGTTGGTGTTCGATAGAATGTGAGTGCAGTCACATCATATTGTCAAGTCCTGCACCTCCTCCGACGGAAGTAGATATTTTTTGGTTGATTGTGAATGATTATTTTTCCTGCATTCACATTCATTCATCAACCAGTGAAATCTACACTGTACAAATTTATTCAATTCTTTTGGTACCTACCTATTATTCTTGCACCAATTTTACGTTGTTGACTTAGACTATTAATGTGGCTCTTGCTGATCAAATACACATTATATAATGCACCACTCACACAATTGTAACATAAGAGTCATAAATGTAGAAAGTTCTCAAAAACTTTGCTTATGCACTTGTATTGTTGCTCTGTTTCATGGCTTGTTTAGCCACGAAGACAAAACATGATCTTAACACAGATAAATATGCTCTTCTTGCACTGAAAGTTCATATAACTTCATATTCTCACCAGTTCTTGTCAAAAAATTGGTCTGTTACATCCTCATCCTCAATTTGTGAATGGATTAGAGTCACCTGTGGATCTCGACATCGAAGAGTAATTTCTTTGAATATTTCTAGCATGAGTTTTATTGGAGTCATACCTCCTCAAATTACAAATTTCTCATTCATTGTTTCTCTTGACATTAGCAATAATAATTTCCAAGGAAACTTGTTCTTTGATTTATCTGGCTTGTGTAGATTAAGAGTGCTTAATTTTAGTAAGAACAATTTAGGATTTCTCGATTTTAATAAAAACATATTATCTAGTTCTTTACTTTTTGAAATTTTCAACATCTCTACCTTAGAGATTTTTATTCTTTGATTTAATAGATTTTCTGGTAATCTTTCGAGTCACATTTGCCACAAACTTCAAAGGCTGAAATACCAAGGAATTTATCACAATGTTCAAAGCTTCAAACACTAAGGTTGTCCAAGAACAAATTGGAGGGACAAATACCCAAGGAAATATTTGCTAGTAAACAACACCAATCATAGTACTACATCAATTTACCTACATTTTTCATTTGCTGGTAATTGCTTCTCATTTGCCCTCCGCCTCCTTGTGGTCCAAAGCTTCTCTTTGTCCAAAATTAGATCTCGGTTCCAAGAGGTCCATTCCTTTATTTCGTAGTGCAAACTAACTATTCCAAATTCTGATATTTTTATCTCCAGGCTCTCATGGCGCAATCAAAGTGAATAATTGTGAAAGAGGGAAAGTTGGGAATTATTCAATTCACAGAATGGCCTTCGGACTAAGACATTAAAACATCCATAGAAGAATTAATGGCGATTTCAAATTTTCTACAGCAATTAAGAATCAAAATCCAAATTGCCAAGCACAAAAAAAATAATAATAATAATAAAATCAAGATTAAATTAACATTGCCCAGATAGACGCCGAGCATACCTGGTAAACACTGCTGATAAAGGAGTCATTTAAGCTAAGAAATATGCCCTCACGAAAGATCGAAACTGGTCATAATGACACAGTGCATGATGTTTCTATGGATCACTATGGAAAACTTGTGGCAACAGCTTTGTCAGACACTACCATAAAGATAACTAGGGTGAGTAACAACAATACTTCACAGCACCTTGCCACTCTGAGTGGTCATCAAGGTCTTGTTTGGCAAGTTGCATGGGCACACCCTAAATTTGGCTCGCTCTTTGCTTCCTATTCATATGATGGTAAAGTTATTCTTTGGAAGGAAGGTAATCAAAATGAGTGGGCACAAGCTCATGTTTTCAATGATCACAGGTCATCAGTTAATTCAATTGCATGGGTGCCCTATGAGCTTGGGCTTTGCTTGGCATGTGGATCTTCCGATGGAAGTATCACCGTGCACATCGCCAGGTTTGATAGGGGTTGGGACACATCAAAAATAGATCGAGCTCATCTTGTTGGAGTTACCTCAGTTTCATGGGCTCCTTCAATAGTTGGAGATATACTTGATCCAGTTCAGAAGCTAGCAAATGGAATATGGATTGCTTCCCAACCCTTCAGAAACATACTGATTGGGTACTTGGGCACCGAATTTGGGACTTCCAAAGTCCACTATTGCTAGTGCTTCATAGCAATCAGAAATCTTCCCCGAATTTGGTATTAACAGTTTTGATGAGCATTCCAGACTGTGAGCAGTAAACTATAAACGCCTCCTCCCTCACTAACGAGTTGAAACCATCTTTTTCCAAATAAAGAGGGTTTTGGTCAAATCTCAACACATTTTCCTCTGTTAGTGATCTTCCACAACATTTGATCGCAAAAAAAGGGGAAAAAGGGAGACCAAATCTAGCAGAAAAATGAGCGTGATTGACATTCTCACTCATGTCGATGTGATCTGCAAGAAATATGATAAGTACGATGTCGATAAATAGAAGGACTCTCTGGTCTCCGGCGGCGATGTCTTCGCTCGCCTCTATGCCTCCGTCGAAGAGGACATCGAAGCGGCACTTTTTTTTCCCGGTAATAATATACGGTTCACATTAAAGGGGAAAAATTATAATACCCTACCAAAATAAAAGGAATATCCATTTTCAAAAACTTCAGACACAATGAGCATTTAATTTGAGACCATTGTTGTAGTGGAAAGTGCTCCATGAACTAAACATTCGCCTAAAGCTCGTGAAGAAGATTTGCCACATATATGGCCTCCCCTTTTCGCAAGATTTTTTTCTCTCTAACTGTCGCCGTATCTTATCTCTATTATAATATTCCGACAGATTCATGGCTGCTAGGCCGCGGGAACGACCAGCTCCTGCCCCTCCGGCTGAGGCTCGCTGGGGGAGGAAATACTTTGCCTCTTAGTTTTCTGCCCCAACAGCACAGATTCCCAACAGCCTGATATCCTATTCTCAAAGGTAGAAATTTCTGATCTGGCTCAATCATTCCTTTTTGCCCTCGTGGGCAAAATCTCACATAGACGACCGGCTATTGAGGTCATTAGGAAGGTAACGTTCGGGCTCAAATGATCAGTCAGAATTAGCCATCTTGATCAGAAATGTAATCTCATCCGGCCTCTTTCAAAGGATGATTTTCTATGGCCTTAGTTGAAAAAATAAAAGGAGCTTGCCGGGGGATCCCAATGGAGGAGCTAAAATGGACGAAGAATTTACGTGTTACAGAGGATCCATCCATTATACCTTTATGGATGTCGTTTAATCATCCCCCGTTCCATTTTTTTGTCAAGCCTATTCTATATGGAATTTCATCTACAGTTGGATGGCCCTTAAATATTAACAAGGCTGCAGCGAATCTTACGAGACCCAGTGTTGCTAGAGTCTGTGTTGAAGTCGATTTATTAAAGCCAATGCCAAAGAGAATTTGGTTGGGCGATGACTCTAATGGCTTTTTTCTGGTGGTGCCATATGAGGATTGCCTGACTTCTGTATAGAATGACATCTAGGCCACAGTTCAAGAACATCTAGAACTCTCTCAACTAGGGGTGTAAACGGGTTGGGTTAGTTTCGGATAGCCCCTGTTCTGGACTGGACCAGTTTAATCAAAAAAAAAAAAAAAAAGTTCTGGACCCACCCGAATACTCGGCGGGTTTAGAATAAAAAAATCCATATTTATGTATTTGGGTATCGGGTTCGGGTCAGGTATAAAACCAAAAAAAAAAAAAAAAAAAAAAAAAAAGAGAAGAGGCATATCAATTCAAATAAATATACAGTTGCTTGTTAATTAACTTTTGTTTTTTCTTTCAAACCAGCTAAAATGTTTTATTTTATTTTTCTTCAATTTAGAACTTCAACACTTTGATATAATTTATAAAATTATTTGGGTAGAATAAGAAATTATATATACAATAAAGATTAAGGAAAGCATATCGTAAAATGTGAAATTATTTTTAAAATTATAAAATAATTTACAATCCATCATTATAAAGATAAGAAGTTATTTTTATAATGAAAAATATGGCCTATACTTTGCTTGATAGTTTGTAAACTTGCTTAATTTGTTACATTAATATACCATTTTAACATATTATATTATATATAATATAATAAATATTATATATATATATATATAATATTTTTTAAAATTTTCGGGTAAACAGGTAATCGAATTTGAAACTATAATACCCATACTCATACCCAAACCCAATTATATAAGTTAAACGAGTTCGGGTCAGATAATGAAATAAATATACCAAACCTGTATAAACATGTTTTCATGTGGGATCGAGTCAGGTATATCCAATCCAATGACAGCCCTACTCTTAAAAGACAATCTAGAAACTGGTCACAAAGGTCCTGTTGCCGCCTACAATAGGTGCATCACAGCCACTGTCTAGGCCATCCAAGATTAGATGGACTCCTTAAAAAAACCACTAATTCCTAAGGATATTCCAAAAGAGAAATCAGTCTTGTTGCAGACTCTTCATGTTCAGCCGGAGGATCAGCAGCGTCAACCAACAGATGATTCCTTTTTTAATTTAATTTAATTTAATTCTTTCTCATCCGAGAATCCTATCAGAATTCAAAATTTAAACCCTATTACAATTCAAAATTCAATTGTACCTCTTCTTGATATTTCTCAGTGTATGCTTTATTTGAATGCTTCTAATAATACACATGATCCTTCTGATAAGGATCAAACTCTAAAGTAGGCTGACTCTCAAGCTCTATCAGCCCAGCAACAGCGGGTACAGCAAATTAATCATGCGTCCTTAACTCATATTCTATATATTTTAGGCTAAAATGACCGATCAGTCTACAAAGAGTCATGGTGGATCTATAAAGGCAGTGAAGCTGATGCCAATGTCCAGTCTCCAGAAACTAACATTGTTCAGAGTGCCCATCAAGCTAACCTCTCAATAGTCCTCCTTAAACAAATGCTAGAAAATAATTATATAGTTGTCAAAGATGATATTGTCATTAGGCCACAAGTATTGTAGGACATGGAACTTTTGCGAAAGGTTACATAACAGATTCATCAGTACCCAAAAAATCACTGCAGCCTAGTTTCGAGAGAGAAATCTGCAAGCAGCTAGTCATTTATGAAAAGGAAAAGGTCGCAATAAAAAACAGCAAACCAATCGACGAGTAACACTGAGACTTCAATTTCAGATTTGTATACTGATTTTGTGGACTATTCAAAAGATGATTATGAACCAGGTTTTTTTCTCAGTCCAGGCAAATTTAGGAAAAAACAAACATCACCAAAACATGAAATTCTTACTATACAAAAAACTAATAGAGTTCGTGTAAAATTTTAGTCAGTTTACAAACTACTTTATAAGTATTTATTTTTCATATGAACAATATTGAGCCGCCTTGGTGGTTAAAAAAAAAAAATTAAAAGAAACTGAACATTAGCCTTGAGCCAATGTGATTCATCTTCATTCGTTATCCATTTGGGCCAATTATTTGCAAATTATTTCAATTGCAAGATTAGTTTTGCCACTTTTTTTTTTTAGTTTTTTTTACCACTTATAAGACTTTGCTTGAGAAAATAATGAAATCTGAATTTTGCAATGGCAAAGGATATTAAGTACTGTAGTTCCCACTTCTCTCTCCATCTTACACTCTCTTTCCAAATCCAAATAATCACTTTGTGTATATTTAGATTACCACTTGATAAAAAAACACTATATTTATGCAACCCTGCTCTGATCGATTTTGATCGTTGGATTATAGTTCGATGAACGCCATAAGAGGCAAAAATGGCCAGTTTGAATTATATATACGTCATTCTTGGGCTGTTTGTGTTTTTCATTGTCGCAGACAATTTTTCATTTCTTCCTAATTGGTTTTATATTATTCATTGTGTATCCCAATTCTGGAATGGGAGCAAGGACTTGTTTTTGTTCCATTTTGCTTTTCTTTTTTTTTTTCTTGTGTTCTTGTTGAATATGATCAATAAATGGATTTGACTGGCATATTCTGATTTTTGATATATTGAGAACATTGGAATTAAAATGTGTCACAACAACAAAAGTCTCTTCTATCTATATTTTTTTTATATCATTAATTAAAAGCGTCTCTATAATAACGATATTCTTGATATTTAGAATAAAATATCGCCAAATAAAAAATACCGCGTCATTTTTAAATTTAAGCGTCGACATGTTATATTTTTTCTTGACGTTAATGAAATGTGTTGTAATATTAAAATAATTTCCCGCACATTTTAAAAAAGTAACATTTAATTAGATAGTATCAAATAACGATGACGCTTTTTGATATAAGTGTCATCTCATTCAAAATTATAAGGACGTTTCAAAATTAATTGTCCAATTTTAAATTGAATTTTTTTGCCAACATTATTTAAAAACCTCCCTATAATAATGATATTCTTGTCGTTTAAAATAAAATGTCACCAAATAAAAAATATCGCGTCATTTTTTAATTCAAATGCCGGCATGTTATATATATTTTTCAACATTAATGAAAATGCATCGTAATATTAAAAAAAAATTTCTGATACTATTTAAAAAAGTAAAATTTAATTAAATAATATCAAATAACGATGACATTTTTTATATAAGTGTCATCTCATTCAAAATTATAGAGACGCTTTAAAATTAATTGTCTAATTTTAAAAGGATTTTTTTTGCCAACATTATTTGAAAGTGTCTCTATAATAACGATATTCATGTTGTTCTGAATAAAATGTTGCCAAATAAAAAAATATCTCATCATTTTTTAATTCACGCATCGTCATATTATATATATTTTTCGACATTAATAAAAATGCATCGTAATATTAAAATAAAAATTTGATACTCTTTTAAAAAGTAAAATTTAATTAAATAATATCAAATAACGATGATACTTTTTCATATAAGTGTCGTCTCATTTAAAATTATAAGGACGATTTAAAATTAATTGTGTAATTTTAAAAATAAATTTTTTGCTGGCATTATTTACAAGCATCCCTAAAATAACGATATTCCCAATGTTTAGAATAAAATATTGACAAATAAAAAATATAGCTTCATTTTTTAATTAAAGCTTCGACATTTTATACATTTTTCTTGATATTAATGAAATGTATCGTAATATTAAAAAAAATTTCTGATGCTCTTAATTCATAGATCTCGTAATTAATTTTTAAAGATAAAATGTTAATTTTCATTACTTATTTTTTAACGAAAAAGGTAAATTAATATAATTTCTCTTACTAAGTCATCAATAGAATAATTAGGTACATCAATTTAATTTTTTAGATGTTAACGACCAACATTAATTATAATAAAATAAAAATTTGTGCGTTTATTATTGTCTCTTGTATGTTAGGTATTTATAAATGATTATGAGCTTGTCTCTTTTAATTGTAAAAAAAAAATTAAATTAAAAATTTCATAGAGGCAAAATTGATTTATTACTCGTAGCATATATTATTATCTTAACACCCTAACCCTCAATTTTCTTAATTTAATAATAGAAAGAAAAATTTTTGAATATAAAATTTAATTAAAAAATTTATGGTTAATTAGGTATTTTCAAATTAAGCCATTTTAGTTCCAAGGAATATAAAAAAAGAAAAAATTACTAAGAACGATGTCGTCTCGTTCTTAGTCTTCCTTTTCAATCTATGCTATTTCTTGTTCTCTGAGGAGTCCTTCTTTTTTACTTTTTCTCGGCCATTCTTCCTCCTTCTCCGCCGTTCTCCTTGTCAATCCATCCAAGGAAAAGCCACTTAATTGCTTTCTTTCAGCTACATCTCTTCCCTCAATTCTTTCCAACTTTCCCCTCTTCATTGTACCCACTAAGTCACAGAGCTGCCGCTGTTGGAGTTTGCAGCCCCGCTGTCAAAGTTCGCAGCTACCACTGTCGGAGTTCGCAGCCACCGTCAGAGATAGGTTAACATGCCAAGATTCACACTAGTCTAAGGTTTGGCTCTCTTCTTCCCTTTCAAATAATATACATATAAATCATAGAAAATACTTCTCCATGAATTGTGTATATTCTGTAACTAGGGTTTTCAATTGGGTAAACTTTTTCTTAATTTTTATCTTTTGCTGACCCTCGGTTACTATAAATCCAAGAGGGAAAGTGACAACAGACAGATCACTAGTTTTCTGATTTTTGAGGCAAATACCCGGTCTTTTTTCCTGCTAATTTTGTATTATCACTTTGAATTCACACATGCTTTTTCGCGGTAAATATTACAGCAGTCCTTTTTCCCCCTTTAGAAAATAAAAGGATGTAATTATTATTGCAAATGAAATAGGATTTTGGTGTTATTTTTTTTTAAATTGAATTTATGTGCAAGTAGTCATGGCATGTTTGTTTCATAAGGTTGATACTCTATTGTTTGGTTCTGCAGGATACTTTTTGTTTTACCGATCAGACTGATCCCTAGGAAAGTAAAGGTATTACAGTCTTCTTTTCTGACGTCATGACAAAGTCTTGTCAGATTCTTCTTGTTTCCAAGTAATAAAAGAGTCTGTTGATACAAAGAGAAAAATAGATGAATATAGAGTAGATTTACTTTCACAGATTTCACAAAGCTCAAGAATATTACATGTTCTGTTGAGGAGTATTAGAGAGTAAAATCATAAATGAATCTGGTTTCTTTTGTTTATGTTTTTAAGGATTCTAAATGTTCCTCTGATGCTTGCCCAGAAATTCTTTGGAGAAATCGTATATTGGAGCAATCATAGGGAAGGGTAATCCCAAAGTTAGGCTGGACATTTCTTTCTGCTACTGTCCCTGCATCCTTGATAGAGGAAAACTTGAAAAGAAGATCTTGGTTCCTCCATAGTTGCTAAAAATAAATTGAGCAATTGTATCTTGTAAGTGAAAAATGAAATGGAATTTCTTCATCTATTAGATTGCTCGTTTTATTGCTTATCTTCTATTCAAATTGAAAGCTCATATTATATTTTATGGGTTTGCAATTCGCAGATATTTGTCTGCTGCTTTCTTCACTTTTCACCTATTGTATTTATTTATTTTTCAATTGGAGGGGGTTTTATTGTTCTCATTTTTTTTTCCCCTTTTACATTCTGCATAGTACCACTCATGATTTGTGCTTTGCTAAGCTTATTTTGTGCTTTACATATGCAATTTTTTTACAATTGTTTAATATTAGATATTAATGAAAAAGATCTAATACTTCAATTCTGAACTTGGAGAGTAATACTAAAATTCTATACAATTGTACTCTTACTTTGATGATATAATAGTGGAAGAAAACTTGATTAATCAATAGAACTCAGCACATTAGTACATATTAAGTTAATGAGATTCATGTTTTTGCTGCCAGATATATTGACCAGTTCTCTAGATGCCTATATGTTGAATACAAGAAGAGTGGGATCGATGTGCAGTGCCAGATGTGTAGTCCAGTTCTTTTCTTGTTCAGTGACTACTTATACTAGTAATTGTAGTCTTCTATGTTGTAAGCTAGAGATACATCAATCTCAACATAATAAAAATGCTTAGATCTAAAGGATGTTTGTTCTGGAATGATCTGCTTTCTGAACTGGATTATTTTCCCTTGTTTTCTATTAGTAACAATTAGGTTATAGCACACTGGCCAAGTACCTTAATCTAAATTGTTTCCCTGTCCTTTTTGTGCTGCATATCTAAATCTCTTAGCTTATGATCAGTTTTGCGTTTTTGCTACAAGTGCTCATATGCAACTTACATGCATAGAGACCTCATGTGACTACCACTATAAGAAGCTGTTTTATTTTAAATGGATTCATTCTCCAATTAGAAAAGATTACAAAAAAGTATACGAGGATGCATTACAAAAGTATTAAGGCTGTGCAACAAGATTACCTTTATTTAACATTTATGAGTTGGTGTGTGTGTTTGTGAGGGTTTCTAATGTCTGATATAAATTCTTCTCCTAGCTTTAAAGCTGCAGAAACTTCAAGTTTGATACGCTACTCCTGTAATTAGTAACCTGTCTTTTATGAAATTGAGACTGCTTGAGAAGATTCTTTTTACCCTTGTAGTTTGATTTAAAGCATCCTCCCAGTGTCATTCCTAGGTGTCTACCCTAATTCAATTGATGTGTCATTTTTTTTTATATCAATTTTCTACTTTTAGGCTTCAGTCTAACAATCGAACACTGTGTAATTTTATAATGCATTATGTTTGGCATACCAACCACCACTGTCACTATCAGAGTACAACCTAAGAGAGAGACGTGTTTTGTTTAGTTTTCCTGCCTTCTCAATTTCCCTCTTTTCAAACTAATCATTTACGACCAAGGAAAGTTTCACTCCAAAAGATTGTGCTGAAATCAAGTAACCTTGGATGTTAGAAATGCTTCTTTGTTTCTATCTGTCTTGCTTTTCCTGATACTCAAATCTGTTTTAATTTTGGCTATTGATATGCTTTGTTTTAAATCTGTTTTTATATTTGCTGTTATAAAAAAGGAGAAGCTAATAACATTGTTGCTAAACATGCGACATTAAATGTGGATCGTAATGCCAATGAAGTCGAGGATGAATTCTTCAATGAAGTTTTAGGTGAAGATTAATACGGTAGAGTTAGAGGATATAGATTAGGAGTTACTCCTATACAGTTTTTTGGAACCAAAAGTCAATTTAAATGTCAAAATCAGCCTGAAGTAGAACGTCTTCAAAAAGAATTGAATGACATGAATCAAAGCTATGACGCAAAGAATGAAAGTATGCAACAAGAGTACGAGGTAATGAAGAATGATTATGAGAAAAAAATTGCTGATCTTCATAAGGAGATAGATTCTATTCGAAGTGACATGTCTCACTTCAAAATAATATTTTTTGAGATAAGTCACGTATGTAGTTATTTTTATTTAAATAATAGTAAATGAAAGAAAATTTTTTGACATAAATTTTATTTTTTAAGCTGCTCATAATTTTAGTGAATCTGCCTATACTCTAGAGTGACTCCTGTTTTTTGGTCTCTTCAAGTAAGTGAGATATCTTCTCAAATTATTTCAATTATATATGTTTCATTATATCGCTTGTAACTATTAATTATATTAGTAAAATGATTTAAATATTTTAAATGTTTATCATTTTTTTCTTTATTTGATGTGTAGGGCTATTGGACTTTCCATCAACTTGCAGTAATACGAGGACTTTTTTTTTTTTTTTTAAGTTTGCCAATGAAATTGAACATTTATATTTAGTCTGATTTATATTGTAGTTAGACATTTGGTAAAATGCTTTTGAGTATGAGTATTTAAATTTTGTTCTAATTTATACGATTCATTTTAATAAACATTATTCATTTTATTTCAAAACTATGATTGCTTTACAGCTTTCTGTTGAACAATGTAAAAAGGAATATTTCTTATGAGATTTTAAATTGGAAAAATTTTCAAATAATAAAATATAATAATTGTCAACTTTGGGATGTTTAAAACAAAGTGAGGCCAAAATTAGAACACTATGATTGATTGCGTGGTAAAAAAAGGGGACGAAATTATATTTGTGTTGTTAATTTTTGGGATATTTATAGAAAAAAATATCATCAATTTCGAGACACTATAAACATAAAACGTAATCAGAAAAGTAGAGTGAATCAAAATTTGTCAATAATTTTAGGACACTTTTAAAAAATGTCGTTATGTTAACGACATTAGAGAATTTAAGCGTAGTAAATTTAGAAATACTTATAAAAAACGTTGGTAAATTTAGAGATAGTTATAAGAAAAGCGTTGGTAAATTTAGATACGTTTATAGAAAAAGTGTTGATAACTTAATTTACCGACGTAAAGTCTTGCATCGTAAATTTTTTTGGCGACATCATTTCTAGCAATGCATATGGATACACTGATAAAAACGTCGGTAAATAATTTTATAACACAAATAAGTATTTCAAAACAAACTTATTAATGTCCCTAAATGCTAAATTCGTTTTAATGTGTGAGTAAAAATTGCCCTATTAAAAAGGAGAAGGTTACGTAACCCATGGACTAAGTTCCTTCAGGTTTTGAGTCAAGATGTGGTATCTAAGCTGATGATGTTTTGGCAAGGCTGAGATGTGGTGGTTGCTGCCCCCATGTAGAAAGAAGGGTGGTTCAATGATGGGCAGCAGTGTAGTCGTTAGGCATCTGGGGTCGCGCAAGTTGCGTACGGCAACTTGCGTGGTAATTTAACGGCCCAGATTGAAAACAGCGAAAATCTAACGTTCGAAAAGTGATCGCGTGTAAATTTTTTTTTTAATAGAATGACGTCGTTTTGACCATTTAAAATGACGTCATTTTAATGTTTCTGTAATCGTGTGAAATATTCATGTGATTGTATTAAATATTCATGTAACCTCAAATGATCGCACAAGTTACCGTACGACAACTTGCGCGACCTCGGATCCCGTGGTTAGAGTAACGAAAGACGCACAATCTTAATTAAGCAAGGAGGAACACCCGCATGTGGCCTAGAGGAGTTGGCGACGATGGACTTTTAGTGGCTGTTGCAAAACTCAACAAAAGGCTTCCATTGCACAGAAGTAGGCCCAAGCCTATTGTGTAAAGGACTTACACTAGACGGAAGATTGAAAAGATATATATAGGTGTTAGTAGAAAATTTCACATTAGAAAGGAAAATGTCAAGTGCGTAATTTAATAAATAGGAAGGACTCATAAAGCTTATTCCTTAATGTTTTGGGCCGCGATGTAGTGTCCAAACCCGTTAGTATAATTTTCAGTTGGACCTTAGTTGGATTCTTTTCAATTCTTGGGCTGTCCAAACCCGTTACTAACATTGAGCACACCTCAAAATGAATTATGAAGGATATCAAGAATTGATTTCGTTGATTTCCTCTACTGCCGAAATCAAATCTTTATGAAATCCCATGGATTTTCCCTTTTTTTAATTCACTGATAGAGAATTTGTTGTGCGACTGGTGCCCTAAAGCGATCTTTAGACGAAAGAGCAATATTTGATATCCCCATCTATAGAAGAGACATCAATGACAAGAAGGTGTCTGCCATTGGAGGTCTAGGGCTTATTAGGTTCATAAATCCAATCCAAAAATTAAACAATGGAATGGAACCCAAATATAGACGTTTAGGGTTCATAAAATTTAAACAGTGAAGCGTTTACCTGAACTCAATGAAGCTGCAAAACTGAAACAGTTTTTCATTCATAATTTTCAATTTCATTTAGAAAGTACAGCTCCATTTGTATACGTCCAAAAATAGAAAATATAAAGGAAAGAAAGCTTTTGGATTTTAAAATTTTGTTGCCTAGCCTAGTTCTCCAGTATAAAGAAAATTTGACCAATATTTTCTTGAATTATTTCTTGGAGACGCTGGAGCAGCATATCACTTCAAACAGCTTGGAGGCTTCACGGTGCCGGATGTTTTTCCGAAAGCATTGACACACGATGCCTCTGCAGTTTCGCCATTGTAAGTTAGATATATGTCCTCCAACACTAACCCATTGCACGGTTTCTTAGGACTACATTCAAATTTCACTGCAACTTGTGTTGCCGATGATCCATGGATGTCATTATAAGTAACATTGCTAATTTGTATGTACGAAGGCTGCAAAACAAGAAGTCAAGAATGAGATAACGGAAACCATGATCTTATTTAGGGCATTCCCTACTGCTTTATGATCTCAGGCATACCTGACCAGTGCAGCCTTCGCCTCCAGCACAGTAGTTTTGATCAATTATGATTGGATTTTGAACGTTGTTCATAGTGGCATGCTCAAAAGTAACACCTCTTACAAAGGAGTTGGTAGGTGTACCCAATGTTTTTATCCTCAGGCCATTTTGTGTTCCGGAAAATGTAGAAGTTCTCACTGTCACAGTATGCACTCCATCTTCTTTAGGTTCCCTGCCGAGACCTCCAATGCTGTAGAAGAGTAGATAACTCGAATTAGGTTATAAAGAAATACCTAATATACTCAGTTAAGTGTGATTTTACTGGTTTTAATCACCTAATGCCATGTCCAGGGCCACAAAAAACATCCTCTAACCACAAGTTGTTTGTGCCGGCGCCTACAGAAACACAATCATCTCCTGTGCTAATGTTAGTTCTGAAGATTGAAATAAAAGAAGAGCCCTGGATATGAATGCCGTCTGTGTTGGGGCTATTTCCAGCGGCCGAAATTGTTACTCTTTCAAGTTTTACGTTTTTGCAGTCGTAAATTTCTATATGAAACATTTGACTGTCCCGTGACGTGAGTGAAGTGATGTTGATGTCATTTGAGCTGTAAATTCCGAGATTCTGAGAAGTTTTGATAGGAAGAAACAACCATGTATTAATAGCTAAAACAAAATTCAGATGTAAAATCTATTAAGAGATTAGAAATTCAGTGTAGTGTTCTTCTTCCCCCCACCCCACAAAAAAAAAAAAAAAAGAATAGAAAGTATTAATATTAAAAAAATTGATTTGAAAATTAGATATCATTTCCGCCCACAAAAATTTAACATTTTTGCATTAACAAATAGTTAAAAAATAACACGGATAAAAGAGTTTCATAAATTATTTTGGCATGCAAAATTTCATAATTTTTTTTTCTTTCTAATCTTCATAATTTTTTTTTTCAAAATTTAAAAAATAACACACTTACCGTGGTGCCTATTGGACATTGTTTGTGAGAGTGCTTGCAGTCCCACAAACCTTCACCTTTGCCATCAAGAACACCACCTTGAACGGAAACTCCATCAACCCTATGAATCTGGATCCAACTTGCAACTGTTCCCAAAACGTTATAATCAGATGGAGCAACGAGGGTGCCCAGGATTTGAACTGTTATAGCATTATTTTTGCATGGTCCGCCAAACCGTGTTAAATGAAGAAGGAAGGTTCCTGAAGGTACATATACCCCTGCTGGTTGGGAAGAGGTACAAGCTTTCGACCATGCAGCATGAAATGCAGACGATGATTCCGTGTTGCCTTTAGGATCTGCTCCGAAGTCAACAACATTATATGAAACAAATGACTCAGAAATCTTGAAGAGAATGAAAAGAATTGAGAGAAAAAGAATTCTGAAACAAGTAATGAATGCCATTTCCCCCTTCGAAAATGCTACAGAACTTCTCTTGTATCGTTCGTGAGAGGGTGAAGGGATTTATATCGCTTTTCGATGCCACTTTGTGGACCTAATTGCTGCCCGCTGGGATATAATGACTTGCACTAATCCTGCAATTTATGCATTAATTTATTTTACAGAAATAAGTTTTTGTGGGTGGATATGTTGGGGGAAGGGGGGGGGTGGTCAAACCGTAATCTCACCAAATCAAAGGTCAAACAGAAGTCTAAATGTACATCCGACTGCTTAGATTACATACCTTTGACATTCTCTAATTCAAATTACATATCAACATAAAACTGTGAACCAAAGCTTAGAATTGTATGCCCTTATTATTAATATTGTCCTTTTTACGATATGATATACTTTTTATATCTAAATTTTAATATCAATATTTTTATTTAGTAATATGTAAAAATAAATGTCCACTTTCCTAAAATAAATATATTTTTTCTTTGAATTTCCATAACCCACTTCCTCTATTAAAGGTATACAAGCTCCATTAACTGACAGGAATAATATATATTCTATTTGGATCTAATTATCTAAAAATGATTGCCCATTATCCTAAATTTAAAATATATTTTCACTTGAAATTTTCGCGATTGAGTCACTAGGATGGCAATTTCCCTTAAGTCAGGAACCGACCAAGCCCAACTGTATTGGGCCATCAAAATGCCAACTTAAACAGGGATAGGAATGGGATCGGGCAGTAGACAGGGATTACATCATTTTCGACTCATCTTTATATGTTTTTTATTTTTATTTTTATATTAATACATATTTATTTTATGAATATGTTTATATATATACATACATATATGTGCATATATATATATATATATGTATTTTAACTCATACAAAAATATTTTTATTTATTAAGAAATTTATTATTAAGATATTTTAAGAGTATATTCGCATAATTCAAAATATATTAAATGGTTAAATACTTTTAAAATTTTCTAAAGAATATATGATAACATCTAATTTGAGAAAGAGGTAATATTTCTTAGAGTTAACTTGAATTGATATAAAAGCATTTTATTTTTTATTTTCAAAATAAACAAAAGAAATAATTAGTTGTGTATAGCCAAATGGTCTTTATATTTTTCTTTTTAATTAATTTTAAGTCTTCTTAAATCTTGAATGAATGTAATTATGTTAGGAGATTTCCTTTTCAAAATTGTACTCTATTTTAATATCATGTTATGTTTTATCACTATTAATATTGTATTTTGAAATATTTTATTTGTTATTTGGAATTGTATTTTTAGATTTCATTATTTTATTGTAAATTTTTTGAATTTTCAAAATATAAATTTGTTGATTTCTTATAATATTATCTTTTCCTATTTATTTTTTGTTTTTAGATGTTACTAGAATTTTTTTCCCTTTCTTAATCCATTGGGCTCCTACTTCCCCACTTGGGATGGATCGGGAAAGGGGATAATTTTGTCTCTAATGGGTTTGGTGCCTGGAACGAAACTAGATATTACAAGGTGGGGCTGAAGTCGAGATTTCTACTCTCCAACCCATCTCGGCCCAATTCCTATCCCTAACTAATGTTCTTAATTAAAGAGATACCATCTTCAGTTGGGTATCGGGGTACTTGAACTATCCTTAGATTTTGTTAGGAATTTTAAATTCGCAAATATTATTCATTTCCTGGAAATTACTATGGTCTTAGCACTATAACGAACTTAGCATTTAGGGACGTTAATAAGTTTGTTTTGGGACGCTAATTTATGTCGTAAAATTGTTTATCGACGCTTTTATTAGTGTCTACATATGCGTTGCTATAAATGGTGTCGCCAAAGGATTCGATGTAAGACTTTGCGTCGGTAAATTAAGTTACCGATGCTTTTTTTTATAAGCGTCTCTAAATTTACCGACGCTTTTCCTATGAGCATTTCTAAATTTACCAACGCTTTTTTATAAGTATTTCTAAATTTACTATGCTTAAATTCTCTAATGTCGTTAACATAACAACATTTTTTAAAAGTGTTCCAAAATTATTGATACAGAATTTTGATTCTCTTTGCTTTTCTGGCTACGTTTTATGTTTATAGCGTCTCGAAATTGACAATACTTTTTTTCCATATATGTCCCAAAAATTAGCAACACATAAATATAATTTCGACCCCTTTTTTACCATGCAATCAATCATAGTGTTCTAATTTTGGTCACACTTTGTTTTAAGCATCCCAAAATTGACAATTATTATATTTTATTATTTGAAATTTTTTTCCAATTTAAAATCTCATAAGAAATGTTTCTTTTTAGATTTTTCAATAGAAAGCTATAAAGCAATCGTAGTTTTGAAACAAAATGAATAATATTTATTAAAATAAATTGTATAAATTAGAACAAAATTTAAATACTCATACTCAAAAGAATTTTACCAAATGTCTAACTACAATATAAATCAGACTAAATATAAATATTCAATTTCATTGGCAAACTTAAAAAAAAAAAAAGTCTTCGTATTGTTGCAAGTTGATGGAAAGTCCAATAGCCCTACACATCAAATAAAGAAAAAATGTTAAACATTTAAAATATTTAAATCATTTTACTAATATAATTAATAGTTACAAGTGATATAGTGAAACATATGTAATTGAAATAATTTGAGAAGATATCTCACTTACTTGAAGAGACCAAAAAACAGGAGTCACTCTGGAGTATAGGCAGATTCACTAAAATTATGAGTAGCCTAAAAGATAAAATTCATGTCAGAAAATTTTCTTTTGTTTACTATTAATTAAATAAAAAAAACTACATACGTGACTTACCTCAGAAAATATTATTTTGAAGTGAGACATGTCACTTTGAATAGAATCTATCTCCTTATGAAGATCAACAACTTTTTTCTCATAATTATTCTTCATTACCTCGTACTCTTGTTGCATACTTTCATTCTTTGCCTCATCGCTTTGATTCATGTCAAACAGTTCTTTTTGAACACATTCTACTTCAAGCTGATTTTGACATTTAAATTGACTTTTGGTTCCAAAAAACTATGTAGGAGTAACTCCTAATCCATATCCTCTAAGTCTATCGTATTAATCTTCACCTAAAACTTCATTGAAGACTTTATCCTCGACTTTATTGGCATTACGATCCACATTTAATGCCACACATTCAGCAACAATGTTATTAGCTTTCTCATTTTTTATAATAGCAAATATAAAAATAGATTTAAAACAAAGCATATCAATAGCCAGAATTAAAACAGATTTTACTATCAGGAAAAGCAAGACAGATAGAAACAAAGAGACATTTCTAACATCCAAGGTTACTTGATTTCAGCACAATCTTTTGGAGTACAACTTTCCTTGGTCGTAAATGATTAGTTTGAAAAGAGGGAAATTGAGAAGGTAGGAAAACTAAACAAAACACATCTCTCTTTCAGGTTGTACTCTGATAGTGACAGTGGTGGTTGCATGCCAAACATAATGCATTAGAAAAGTACACGGTGTTCGATTGTTAGACTGAAGCCTAAAAGCAGAAAATTGATAAAAAAAAAAATGACACATCAATTGAATTAGGGTAGACTCCTAGGAATGACACTGGGAGGATGCTTTAAATCAAACTACAAGAGTAAAAAGAATCTTCTCAAGCATTCTCAATTTCATAGAAGATAAGTTACTAATTACAGGAGTAGCGTATCAAACTTGAAGTTTCTGCAGCTTTAAAGCTGGGAGAAGAATTTATATCAGCCATCAGAAACCCTCACAGACACACACACCAACTCATAAATGTTAAATAAAGGTAATTTTGTTGCACTGCCTTAATACTTTTGTAATGCATCCTCGTATACTTTTTTGTAATCTTTTCTGATTGGAGCATGAATCCATTTAAAATAAAGCAGCTTCTTATAATGGTAGTCACATGAGGTATCTATGCATGTAAGTTGCATATGAGCACTTGTAGCAAAAACGCAAAACTGGTCATCAGCTAAGAGATTTAGATATGTAGCACAAAAAGAACAAGGAAACAGTTTAGGTTAAGGTACTTGGCCAGTGCACTATAACTTGATTGTTACTAATAGAAAACAAGGAAAAATAATCCACTTCAGAAAATAGATCATTCTAGAACAAACATCCTTTTGATCTAAGCACTTTTATTATGTTGAGATTGATGTATCTCTAGCTTACAACAAAGAAGACTACAATTAGTTGTATAAATAGTCACTGAACAAGAAAAGAACTGGACTACACACCTGGCACTGCACATCAATCCCACTCTTCTTGTATTCAACATATAGGCATTTGGAGAACTGGTCAATATATCTGGCAGCAAAAACATGAATCTCATTAACTCAATATGTACTAATGTGCTGAGTTCTATTGATTAATCAAGTTTTCTTCCACTTTTATATCATCAGGGTAAGAGTGCAATTGTATAGAATTTTAGTATTACTCTCCAAGTTCAGAATTGAAGTATTAGATCTTTTTCATTAATATCTAATATTAAACAATTGTAAAAAATTGCATATGTAAAGCATAAAATAGGCTTAGCAAAGCACAATTCATGAGTGGTACTATGCAATATGTAAAAGAAAAAAAAACGAGAACAATAAAACCCCCTCTAATTAAAAAAAGAAATAAATACAATAGGTGAAAAGTGAAGAAAGTAGCAGACAAATATATGTGAATTGCAAACCTAGAAAATATCATATGAGCTTTCAATCTGAATAGAAGATAAGCAATGAAACGAGCAATCTAATAGATGAAGAAATTCCACTTCATTTTTCACTTACAAGATACAATTGCTCAATTTATTTTTAGCAACTTTGGAGCAACCAAGATCTTCTTTCCAAGTTTTCCTCTATCATGGGTGCAGGGACAGTAGAAGAAGGAAATGTCCAGCCCAACTTTGTGATTACCCTTTCCTATGATTGCTCCAATATAAGATTTCTCCAGAGAATTTCTGGGCAAGCATCAGAGGAACATCTAGAATCCTTAAAAACATGAACAAAAGAAACCAGATTCATTTATGGTTTTACTCTCTAATACTCCTAAACAGAACATGTAATATTGTTGAGCTTTGCAAAATCTATTAAAGTAAAACTACTCTATATTCATCTATTTTTCTCTTTGTATGAACAGACTCTTTATTATGATTAAAGTTATCTCAATATTTTATTTGGCAGCCTGAGCATCAGGTAGCGTTTGATCAGATAAAGATAGCTTTGTCACATCCACCGGTGTTAGCACCTCCCCACAACCAGTCTCCCATGAAATTATACATTTCAGCTGCACAAGAATCCATCGGCAGTTTATTAGCTCAAGATAACTGACAAGGGATTGATAGAGTAGTATACTATCTTAGTCGAAATCTATCGGACACAGAGACCAGGTACACCCCTATTGAAAAATTGTGCTTATCTTTCCACTATGCGTGCATAAAGTTGGAACATTATTTGTTATTTAGGGAAGTACATGTCTTGTGCAAGGTAGATTTAATTAAATTCTTGCTGAATTGTCCTCTATTAAATGGACGGCTTATGAAAGGGGCAGTCAAATTACATGCTTTTTCTCTAACTCATGTACCGTTGAGGGCAGTCAAAGGATAGGCTATTGCGGATTTCTTAGCCGAATATTCTTCTTTGGAAGTACCACAGGAAGTACCACAAACGGAAGGAAATACAACATAGAGGTACATTTCTTTGAAGCCTTGGGTTTTACGATTTGACGATTCAAGCACCCAACAAAAGGCCGGCATTAGTTTGGTTATTGAATCTCCAAATGGACGTCAAGGTAAGATCCACTTTGAGTTAAAGAAAGGAACAACTAATAATCAGGCGGAATATGATGCCCTTGTGTTAGGACTACGGATTTTGAAAGCATTGGAGGTTCAAATAGTCAAAATTTTAGGAGATTCTCAGGTGGTTATCAGACAGGTATTAGGAGATTATAAATGTGCTAACCCGTTTCTGTCAGACAGATTGCAGGAGGTAAAAAGGTTACTTCAGCATTTTCAGGAGGTTATTCTAGTTCACATTCTCAGATAAAAAAATCAAGGCGCTTATGATTTAGCTTAGACGGCCTCAAGTTTTAAGAAAGCTGTAATGTGCCAACAAATAGCGGAGATGGAGTATCAGGATGATTAGCGACAGGAGATTGTTACTTACCTATGAAACTCAATTGGTCAAGCATTTTGTGACTTAAAACGGAAGGCCCTCAGTTTTACCTTGATAGACAATGATTTGTTCCGACAGAGTACCACCGGGGTTCTTTTAAAGTGTCTCTAAAAAAAAGAAGCATTGTGAGCTATGACAGAAGTACATGAAGGCCTATGCGGAGCACATCAGGTGGGCCCAAAGCTGAAATGGACGCTTTAATGCCATGGTTTCTTTTGGCCATCGATGACCATAGATTGTAATGTTTATACTATAGGCTATGAAGCTTGCCAAAAGCATGGTCCTCTATTACACACTCCTTCCACGGAATTGCATCCGATCATTAAACCTTGGCCTTTCCGCGGATGGGCTTTGGACATTATCGAAAAGATTTATCCACCTTCAGCAAAAAGACACACATTCATACTGGTAGCAACGGATTACTTCACCAAGTGGGTAGAGGCGCAGCCATTGATCAAGGTGACATAAACGACAATCATCAACTTTCTCCTGCAGAGCATTCTCTTCCGTTTTGGAATCCCAGAGACAATAACAACGGATCAAGGGACGATGTTTACAGGGGATAAGGTACGTAACTTTCTAACCCAATTCAAAGTTAAGTTGCTTCACTCTTCTTCTTATTATGCACAGGCTAACGACCAAGCAGAGGCAATGAATAAAACTTTAATCAACATGATCCGTTAGGCAGTAGAAGTCCGAGGAGGTGGCATGAGACATTGCAGGAAGTATTATGGGCCCATTGGAATGCTACTAAGACTGCTACTAGTTTTACCTTGTTTAGACTGACTTATGGACAGGATGCTGTGTTACCTGTAGAGTTATTGGTACAATCAGCCCGGATAGCCTATCAACATGGTCTAACGACTGAAGAATATCAGACAGCCTTAGCCCTGAGTTTAAATCAAGTTGAGGAGGATCGCTGGATTGCCTTGGAGAACATAAAACGACACAAGGAGAAGGTAGCAAGGGCGTACAATCGGAGGGTTCGTGAAAGAAGTTTTCAAGAAGGAGACATGGTATGGAAGACTATTTTACCTCTTGTACCAAAAGATCCAAGGTATGGTAAGTGGTCTGCTTCATGGAAAGGTCCATTCTTAATAACTCAAGTTTTTTATGGAGGGGCTTATCGCCTGATGACACCTGATGGAAAAGAAGCAGGCAAGGCGATTAACGGTAAGTTCTTGAAACGTTATTATTCGGCGTTTTGGGAAGGAACTACAATATCAAAAAAAAGGGGGGGGGGGGGGAAGAGTTGTTGGAAAAGGGGTCTGATATATAATAGTCATAAGCTGATCACAAGAGGCCGATCAGATAACTACAAGCTTCATTACAAAGGGGATCAATCGTCATCAGAGGGGAAGTTAGGCATTTATATCGACCGGTACGGAACAATCGCTAGCCGATTAGGGTCTTTTGATTCGGAATCCTGGCTAGTCACCATGTTAGTTCCCATTGGTTGCGGATCAGGGACTGGAAGCCTTACCTCAGCCTTTTCTGGCTCAATCTCTGGTTCCTTCTTAGGGGGCAGGTCGACTTCATCAATGGTTATTTTTGGAACCTCTGTTTCAGCCGCCGTGATGACAATCTCCTCAATTTGAGTTCTGGAAGGACCAGCTCCATTAGTGGTCGGAGGATGAAGAATCTTGTTCAATTCAGCCACGAAGCGGTCTCATCCGGATTTCATCTCATTCAGTAGAACGTTTGAGCTTCTTAGTTCAGCTTCAAGAAATTCCTCTTCCGCTTCCAGCATTAGCCGTTCATAATTATGTTTGAGGTTGGAGTCATCAATGGCCTTGATAGCTTCCTGGAGTCCTTTTTCTGATTCAAGCCATTACTTTAAGACCCTTTTCTTAGAGTCAAGTTCTTCCTAGAGTTCCAGTAGCCGGCGCTCAAGCTGTTCAATCTTCCCTATTCTCTTCGTAATATCAGCTCGAAGAAGCGTAAGACGGTTAATGGATTCTTGGTGGTCCCTTTCTAAGAATGTTGCATTTTCTTGATACAGTTTCAGAAGTTCTAACTGATCATGAGCTTCATTCCGACGATTTTGCATGTCCAAAAGAAAGTGCACGTGAAGGGTATTTGTCCTAAGCACCCAATTGCCAAGTCCCGAAGCATATGAGGTATGTCCGGGTCGGATGATTGTACAATTCACAAAAGAGCGCGGCTCACATTGTCCAGAGTGGACTTGTCAGTAGGCAAAGTGGTCCTGATGAGGCCATCAAGAAAGAACAGCGCTGAGGTTAATATCGTCATCGGCAAAGGAGCAACTGCCTCTTCAGTTCCCTGACTTGGGGGCAGCAAAGTTATTTTTGTAACAGCGGCAACTGGTTCTTTTTCAAGCCCTGGCAGAACAGGGAATGGGCTTTTGGGAGCCGGTGCCTCAACCGACGGAAGATCTGCCGCTGGTGGAAAAGTCGATACTTTAGCCGTTGAAAGAGGAGCCATAGCCTCGGCCGATGAGATATCTATCATTAAAAGAACAACCTTTTTAGATGCTCTTTTTGCTAAAGATTGGAGCAGAATGTCTTCCTCTGAGTCAGAAGAAGTGTCGATGACAACGGGACGACTTATCCTTTGTTTACGCTTCTGTAGAAAGGATTAAACTGGTAGTTAGATAAATTGAGTATTGAAGAAGCTAAGCAAAATAAGGTTGCCAGAAGCAGACCTTGGAAATGGAAGAAGTCGATGTTTCATGCTTCCTCTTTGATCGCCGGAGCAGGGACGGGATCTCTATCCCTTCTTCCTCTTCTTCCGGGACAACGGAAGCAGCAACAGCAGTTTTCTGCACCAAGGGAGTATGTAAGGCCGACATTATTATAGGGCTTACAGGAGGTTTTACTTTTTTTTCTTTCTTAGCAGATGATGTCCCAGGCAAAGTGGTGGTCGGCCCAGGAACTGGCAGAAGCTAAACACCTATAGGGTCGGAGAATAGGGCGTCACTCAGCAGTCTCCACCATGAATTGAAGTTAGGGGAAGTCTCCAGCACCACTTGAAAGGGCTTGAATTCGAAGGTGATGGCCAGGGTGCTATCGGCTAAGGTCTGTACATCCTCAGCCGATAGCACCGGCTTCATGAAAAAGGAAGAAACGTGCCCCGGATCGACAGGGATGTCTTGTACCAGCCTAAGCTGACGGGAGAAGCAGTGAGGATTATACCTCTCACAGGAGGTCTTAGCACTTTGGGCTCCAAGCTTGGCTCCCAAAAGAATTTCTCGAAGGCATATAATTTAGGCCCATAAAGTCTCTTGAGTTACTTCGGGGCTTTCCGATAGGCTCTTCAACCAGAGGGGGCCCTCTTTGCGGGTAGCATACAGAAAGAAGATAGGAACATGGAAGTCTCAACATTGGTGGAGATATGAGACGATGGTCTCAGCAGAGGCAGTGTTCAGGGGGACCTGCAACAATCAATAGCCTGTCGCTTGTTCAGAAGGGCTCGTGGAGGCTCCTGTAATTCGGCTAACACCAAAGTTGGACAGATACTGGTATAGCCAAAGTTGGGCAATCCAGAGCGGACCCCCAAGGTTGGTTAGATCCTCTCTAGCAAAAAGACTAGTCATCAGCTGATTGATGGTGAGGTAGGCCAGGGCGAGGACCAGAGAAGCTAGGTCGCAACGCCTTTTGCTTCGTAGGAGAGCTGATACGTAGTATTAGTACTCGTTGCTAACACCAGCAGAATAAGAGTAGATAATATACTTACACAACCAGAGCCCTAAGAAGGCCGCTTGCTCCTGGTTTGAAGGAGTGTCATCCACCTCTCTCTGAGTGGTGAAGAAGTTATTGTATGAAGAGGAGGCCTTGTCTAGATGAGCCTCAACAGCTGGTAGATTTTCTTCATCGTGGAGCCTCAGAATTTCGTCACTATTGCATTGGAAGCCTAGGATGGTGTAGATATCGAGAATAGTAGGGAAAACATCCTGTGCAGAAAGATGAAGCCGTTGATTGCCGAGGACCATATGGGAAGAACGGCGGCAAATAGGTTGCGGTCAAATACCATCTCAAAGTCAGTCATCATGATTGCATCTGAAATTCCCCATTATTCCCAAATGGCCCCAAATTGGGCATGGCAGCGGTCCTGCCATTCTCTGAATTCTTGAGCTTACGGGGCCAATGACAGAAGGAGGTGGGGAGATTGGCAGTTGTAAAGGTGTTCTGTTTCAGAGGAAAGGTAAAATCGACAGGTAAGACAAACTGCAAGTGTTCAGCGGTAACCTTTGTAGGTAAAAGTCGGGGGCCCAAGGTAAACAGGTTAGCATTGGCTTGGATCGAGGTAATCACAGTTTATTCTTTTTACTGAGAGAAAATTTACAGATCGCAAGGAATAATCGCAAGGAGGTAAAGGATCGATGAATCATTTAAGCAGTAGGATTCTGAAGAAAATAGAAGTCGTAGGAAGTGAGGAGTTCCTATTAGGGACCACTGCTATTTATAAGGGAATTTGAAATTGAGCCGTTTGCGGGTTCCAAAGCCAAGGCGTCACAAATGTTCCACAACGTTCGGGATGTTTCGTTTTTGTCAGAAAAGGAACGACTGCTATTAATGGCTGTACGATTCCTGTCGCTTCACTGACTCATGTCTGCTAAAACAACAGGACTCGGGGGGGCATGTATTGACGTCAGCTTTGCCGAGTCGATGCAACGGTTACTTTGAGCCGTTGCCGTTGTGGTAAGTTTTTCGAGTCTATAAAGTCAATGTTTTGAGCAGCCGTTAGTCATAGTCAACAATGTTGTTGGTCGACCATCATCAACCAACAACATTAAATTTCAATTTCTTCTACTTTATCTTCATTTACAGCTTTTTAGTTTAGGATTTCAATTTCTTACAACTTTCTTACCGCTTTATTACAGCTTTCCTTTACAGTTTTATTTCCAGCTTTCTTTATAGCTTTCCGTTCTTCTTTCAAAGTTTAAATCTTTTCTATACTTTCTTTGAAGAAAACCAATACACGTATTTGTTTATTATTCCGAAAAGCTCTTCCGCTATGCATTTTTAGTTGACTTTCTTGAATCCTTTCTATACTAAGTTTAAGGAACCCTATCCCTGATTCAAAAAAGATCTGATATCGTTTTCTATTTCACCATATCGGATCGTTTGTATTTATCGGAAGTGTAGCCAATACCTAGTTACATCAGCTCATCATTTTGAAAGAAACAAATATAAACAATAAGGTTATCCGCAAGAAACTCATCCTCCATTTTGTTGTGAAGTCTTGTGTAAGAGCAAGTGGTACAATTTCGTGAAGGTGGTGAAGGAGTAGAAAGTGACAACTGTTGCTGCAGGAGCACTCACTTCTAAGGATGCCAAAGAGAGGAAATAAAAGGCTTTAAATGGTCATTCTTATCACATAGAGGAGGAGAAAGTTGGAGCTTGTGATTTATAGTTAATAGTCTACTGGGTTCATTTGTACTGTTTAAGTTTATCTTGGGTCATTACATGGTGTCTAGGTCCATGGTTTGTGGTCCTTTTTTTTTTTTTTCTGTTAATAAGATCTCTGGTTTATCTTCTCCCTATGCTAAAATTTCTCTAATAAAAAAAAAAATTCCTCCTCCACTAATTTATCTATACAACATAATTTCACTCCCACTTTTTTCCTCCAAAAAAAAAAAAAAAACCTACGTGCTTTTAAGTTAGGCCGAAAATATGTAGACTGCGAAACTAGGAATATACTTACTTAATTTTAAAAAAGATGAAATTTTAATTTTTTTAATTCAAAACTTAAGTAATAAATTTTTTTTTTTTATTTAGGTAGGTTACTTTTAAAATACCTTTTTATTATTAGATCACTTAATAATTTTTTTTATTTAAGAGCTAATTTCATATTTTGAGGGGAAAACAAATAATATCGATAATGTGTGTGTGTGTGTGTGTGTGTTTGTGTGTGTATGTGTGTGTGTGTGTAAAATATGTTATAAATAGCGGTACTTCTTCATAAAAATCTCAGGAATCCCCTACCCTAGTGTGGCTCCCCTACTGGGAAGGATATGTGTTTCTAGAAAATTGAACAAGCATGGTACTAGCATAGTTCCTAGGTAGAGCTGTATTCGAATACAAACGAATCAAGCATTGCATTTTGAAGCTCGAGTAAGAATATAAATGAACACTATTCAAGTTCGTTTGTTTATTATTTGAGTTCGAGTTCGTTTGATTATTATTTGATAATATTTCAGTTCGTTTAAGTTCGCATTTGAAAAACTCGATTAATGTTCAAACTCGAAATGTTCGAATGCGTTTATTTCATGTTTTTTATTTTAAAAATTATAAAAATAATAATTCAAAAATTAATAAAAAAATATTGAAAATTATAATATTAAATAAATATAATATAATAATATAATTGATCTTAATATTGTAATATAAGATTTATTAATTAGAATAAATCTTAATATTATAACATATAAATGAATATAATTAATATAATATAATTAATTTTTTAAAAAATATAACATGTTCGAGAACGTTCAAATATGTTTGCGAACATGTTCAAATTCGTTCGTTTATTAATTGAACTTGATATTTTGTTCGAATTCGTTCGTCTTCTTCAAACACGAATGAGTTTTCGTTCGTGAACGTTCGGTTTATTTACAACTCTATTCTTGGGGCAACGACATGTGTCCAATTTAAGTGAGTAGGTAGACTCATCTGTGGCATTGTTGCTTGATGGAGCCCATATTTAATAATTTTTATTATATTCAAACAAACTCATCTCAATTAAGATCTTATTCAAGGTTCGTTTAACACTACAAGCAAAATGCAAATTAGTGACGGCCAAATCAGTCGCTAAGCCGTCGCAACTGATTTGTTGGATGCAAGGTTTGAACCCATATTCTTGTTGTAGGGAAGCATGTGCTCCTCCACTAAGCCTAGGGATGGTAATTTCTCCGCTTAAATCGGGGACCCTGCCTGGCTCGACCAGGTTGACTCGGCTCGTCGCAGATCCATCGTAAATCCCTTACAAATTCGTCACTACTTCACAAACAAAAATACTATATAATTAGTATATATTACAATAAATCACAAGAACATCAACAATTTAGCATTCGAACATGTGTTCCCCTACAAGAAGGACGCGGGTTCGAGTCTCGTGTGCGACATAACTCATAATATTTTTAGCGGGTCGGGTCAGCAGATGAGGCGGGTAGGTTCGGTCAGCCAAGTCGGAAAGCTAATTAATAAATTTTTTAAAATAAAAATTTTAGGCCATTGCAAGATTTTTATAAATAAAAAAATTTTGGCCGTTGCAATCCGTCACTAAATTAATTAATTATTTTTAAAAATAACAATTTTTGACCAACACAAATCATTGCTAGATTAATTATAAACTTATTTATAATATCATCAATTAAATAGGCGTCACAAACAGCGATGGATTTTCATTCCGTCCCAAATTGCAACCCTGTTTTAGCAACGAATTACGACCATCGCTAATTTGGTTTTTCTTGTAGTGCTAGTTGAAAAATCTTTAAAAAAATTATTTTAGAATTTGGACTACTGTTGCTAATTAGTTTTCATTTTGCAATGCTGCGACAATTAGTTATTGTTAATGTACAATAACAAAGGTCGTCGCTAAATCGTCATAATTTAGCTATGGATTAGTGATGGCTTGTTGAAATATAAAAAAATATTTTTTTTATTTTTGAATTTTGGACTACCATTACTAATTAACTATAGTTTTATGATGATGTTACAATTAATTAGTATTAATATATAATTAGAAAGACCGTCACTAAACCTTTACAATTTAACTACAGATTAGCGAGGGCTCGTTGAAAAAAAATGTATTTTTATTTGAATTTTGGGCTACCTTTGCTAATTAACGACGGCATTGTGATGGTTGATCAACCTTTTGTCACTGTTTTGTTACTGTAGCTGTGCTGTCACATATTAGCGAAAAAAAGTAGCGTTGCTAGTTTGAACTTTTCTTGTAGTGTGATAAAACTAAAATATAAATACTAAAATCTAAATATTTAAATAATAGATTCTGCAAACTAAAGTTTGAAGACTGAATTTGAAGTTTGAATTAATTATAATTTATTTTTATACTATATTTTATTACAATTTAGATTACATATAGAAATATTAATAATTAGATGATTATTTAATATATTCAGACTTCAGAGCTAAGTAAATTTCAATTTATTTAAATTTATAACAGGATTTCCAAAACATCATAATCAAGTAAGTGATAACAAAAATTTGTTATCATACATACTTAATTATTTAAACACTTAATACTATCTGTTTTCGAATAGACTTAATAAAATAAGTAATTAATTAATTAATTTTAAGTTTATTTGAGTTACCAACTATGTCCCAAATACACTGTAATGGCTACTTTAATGTTCAATAAGAAAGGCTTCTATTGAGGAAGTTGCAATCCTGAACCTATTGCATCTTTCAAGATGTTTGGAATGACTTCTTCAGCTACATCGACTGTTCTATCTTCTGGGCATCAATCTTGATCTTTTACTCAACGATAAAAGCACAGGTCTCAAATGGGGCATTCCAATATAATAACTCCCACTATGTGTTATAACATATTCTGTCAAGCTTAGATTTAATACCAGGACGACATTATCAGGTAGAAATAGACAGGGAATCTGATGATTTAGAAGGGACTCATCCTTTTGGGGAGGGGGGGGGGGGGAGGGTGTGGGGAGGCAGAAGGGGGTGGAGAATTACGACCTTCGAAAAGAAAAGGCATCCAAATGAGTGATATATCAATAGGACCTTGGTAAGGGAAGGGACTATAATATTAAAAAAAAAAAAATTGGGGGGCCAAAAAGTAAAATTTAAATGGACTTTTTAAAAAAAATTTAATTTTCTTAAAGTAAAATAAAAAATTTTAAAAATTTTAGGGGGTGGGCACCACCCCTGCACCTCGATCCGTCTCTGACTCCCACTTATGTTGGGGGGAGAGGGAGTTTTTTTTTTTTTTTTTTGGAATAAGGTTTTGGGTTAAAATATACTGTTGAAGTTCATGAATTTGCACAGTTTTGGAGGGGCTTCGGTTCTACCACTGTCAAATGTTGGGTCCTATATGCATTAATTTATTTTATTGAAATAAGTTTTTTTTCTCCCCTTAAACCGTAGTCTTACCAACAGTGGTCAAACATAAATCTAAATGTATATCCAACTTTAAATTGTGGACCAAATCTTAGATTACATACTATTGACGCCATTTTTGTCAAACTAATGCAACGGTAATATGGAGCCAATGCCAATAGGAAAGTTTCTTTGAGTCGACAAAGATATCAATTATTTTACTGCTGATGTCCCTAGTCAACATCGGAACCAAAAAGCCATTGGGTCGTTAGACATGTTTCCCTACGTCTCGGCATAAACAACTGACCACGATCTACAACCGCTAAGGCTTAACCACTAACCGAAGTTTGCTTTATGATTGGATAGTGGATTTTATCAGAATGGCATGTATAAATGGGAAGAGCATTTCAGCTAAAGGGAATCATCCAACAACCCTACTCAAAAGTCCATTTTTCCTTTAACATTTACGTGCTCTCTTTACCAATTTGTTTAGTTTAGGATTCTTATTATTTCCAATTCTATTTCCTTTCGTTTGAAATCTAATTATCTGCAAGTTTATCTTTTTTACAGTCATTCAATACACGTCCTTTTTTCGAATTTGTTTTACTCTATGTGCAATTTATTTGCCTTCTTGGACCCTTTCTATAGTATGTCCAGGGAATCTGCATCATTTAAAAGATCCGATTCCCACATTGTTTCCCCCATCAAATTGTTTACGTTCATTAGAAGAATAGCCAATCTCTAATTTTATTGGCTTTCCTTTTGTATGACAACATAGATTGGCATGCCCGGGGGGGACCTAAAGTCATTGTTGCATGCAGTTACGTTCGGGTTGCTTGATGTCGAGCAATCCACAACAACTCCCTATAGCAGACTCATTCGAGTGACCTCCAGTTCGTGGTCTTCAGGAGGTTTTTGACCCAGCAACCAATACATCAAGTAACACTCAAGTTCTTACCCCCGAGGAATGGTATTAGTCCTCTTTACTGTCCCAGGTGTCCCAGTTGACACCCACTTCTTTAACTTCTATACGACATGCTATGGAGCAGTGTACAGGTGAACTTATGCAAGGTCTCATTCCCCAGTTTGCCACAGTATGCCGACCTTTATTCCAGAATGAGCTCCACCATTTTGCACAGAAACAGAGTCCTCATGGATATCCCAAGTAGTTGGATATCCTATTCTTATGATGGATAGTGCACCATCTTATGGGTCGGATTAATTGTTGTACAGAGAGCCATCGTTCCCAGCGTCTGGGGGGCACCGAGGTGTTCCGGGGATAACTGTTTAGAATATTATTCCAACAGAACCTTTTTCGGGAAGGGCTACCTACCTAATGACTGGGGTCCAACCACCATTCGATTTGGCAGCAGTGCTCAATACGAGTGTTCTTCCTCTCTTTGGGGGGCAACAAAGTTATCCCATGGCTTTTCCCCTGTGTATCCTACAATGACGGTAGCTTATCTATCGCAAGGAGTAGCATACACTGAGATGGATCCATTTCCAAGCCAAGGTCCTCGACCAGTTATGCTGAATCCATTGATGCAACCTCAACAACCAACTCAATTAGCTGATGTTATCGTGATGACAGAAGTGTTACAATGGCAGGCCAAGGACCGACCAATTTATCAGAAGCCATACCCCGAGTGGGTGGATACTATAGCGGTGCTCCCTTGGGGGTTTAAGTTGCCTGAGTTCTCCACGTTCTTTGGAGATGACAGTAAATCAACTATAGAACATATGAGAAGATTCACAGCCCAATGTGGAGAGCTCGAGGATAGCAATTGACATAAGTTATAGTTGTTTTCTTTGTCTTTGACAGGAGCGGCGTTAACATGGTATGCAAATTTGGCTCCCAGCTCCATATACTCTTAGGTAGATATAGAATGAGTCTTCTATCAACAGTTTTTCAAACCAGCACCAGAGGTTTCTGTGGCAGATCCTCTGGTAATGAAGCAAAAACTAACCGAAAGTGTAGTAGAATTTATTGAGAGATTCCGTCAAATTAAAGCTAATTGCACCACACAGTTGCTAGAAATAGAATGTGCAAGGATTGCCATCAGAAGGATGCGCCCACAGCTCAAGAAACGTCTCATTCTTCAGGACTTTTTCAATCCCGCTTACTCTCCCAAGCTGTCGAATAGAAGAAATAATTAAGGAAAAAGAGAAGAGGTGTTTTGTTAAGTTCTCTTATGGGCAAACGATGATATCAACAGTTGAAGATATTGTTAAAGACGAAGAGGAATGATTGATGGAGGTAATGGCAACAAAGCTGGTGAAAGGTTCTTCCTATACTTGTCCTTTTCTAAAGCCTGGCAAAAGAAAAGAAGAGGCTTCTTCAGTGGGTCCATCTACCTACACGTTTGAAGTGTCAAAGGCTGAGCAGATTTTTAATCAACTATTCATGGATAAACAAATCTGTTTACCTTTCAGACATAAGATTCCAAGCCTTGAAGAATTAAAGAGGAAGAAGTACTGTAAGTGGCATATTTCATTCTCACATAATGTAAATAGGTGTGATGTTTTCAGGAACACAATTCTTAAGGCTATATAGGACGGAGGCTAAGGTTTGCCGATAGAAGAGAAAACACCTTAATAGACACAATTCCTTTCCCAGTGGTAGGTATGCACATGCTATAGGTTGGTAAGGAGGAGGAAATGAGGGAACCAATAGGCCCTCCCGAAAACAAACCAGAAGAGAAGGAACAACTTAGTTTATCAGAGAAGAAATGAGAAAAGTTCTAAAGGTTGGATGGTCAACCATCGATTTTTACACGTCTCTTTGTCCCATCTCTTGTAGATCATTTTCATGGCAAAGATGAGAAGTTCACAATGCAGGTACCCCATGAGAAACCATTTTTTTTAAGTTGATGTTCTCATCCTACAAGGACTCAGAAGCGTCGACAAAAAAGAAAGCAGGCCTAGCAATGGTAGCTTTTAGATGCTTGGGTGGCCGAATAGATGCACTTTGATGGTAGCCAGAACATGCTTAGCATCCTTACATCAAAGTTCCAGGCGACCACCCAGCAAGGAGGGGTGGATGAGGATTTCCATGCCATATAAGAAGCTGTGTTGAGTTAATTGAGTTCAAAATCCCATCAGAAGGAATGTTTTCCCCAATCCCAATGGCAGAAAACACTAATCGCCTTAAGCCATTGTACATCAAGGCGCATATAAATGGGAAGCCCTTCTCGCGGGTTTTTATTGATGGTGGGGTTGTGTTAAATGCAATGCCTCTAGTGATGTTGAAACGTCTGGGAGAAAACAAATCTAACTTGTTTCCTACTGAGATTCAAATGCTCAACTTTACTTGAGATGCGGCTAATGCGGAAGGGGTCATTACTCTCGAAGTCACAGTCGGATTCAAAACTAGTAAGACAGTTTTCTTTATAATTGATGCACAACTTGCTTATTCTGTTTTATTAGAGAGAGATTGAATCCATGCAAATCATTATGTCCCTTTAACACTTCATCAAATGATGTTGATCTGGGATGGTGAACGGTTAGAGTAGATCCCAGCTGATCTAATCCATTTTCAATGGAGGTACACATGAACGAGGCTTTGTTTTACCATCCAACTTTTAATCCAAGCCAGTACACCAAACTCACCATGGCCTATAATCTGATTGCGATAGAAGATTTAGAGGGAAATGATTTAAGGGCAGAAGATCCAAATGATCGGCAAACACCTAGCTTCATTGCCTAGGACCCACTAACGAAAGTGAACATAGGAGGACCTGGGGAACATAGAACAGTAAAAGTGACTTTACATTTGATTCCCAGCCAAAGAGATACATTGACAAAGCTTATTTGTAGATATAAAAATTATTTCGCTTGGGACTATCAGGAAATGCCGGGTTTGGACAGAAGCACCGTCGAACATTGCTTACCCATAAAAGATGGTTTCAGGGCTTATAAACAACTAGCTCGGTGTTTCAATCCCACACTATTACCCAGAATCAAGGAGGAAATTGAGAGGCTACTCCGTTGTGGATTCATACACACGTGCCGTTATGCAGATTGGGTGTCCAACATCATTCCAGTCATAAAAAAGAATAGCCAATTAAGGTTTGTATTGATTTAAGGAATATAAATCTAGCTACACCAAAAAATGAGTATGCCATGCCTGTGTTAGATATATTGGTTGATTCTGCCGCAAGGAATCGGTTTTTAAGCTTCATGGACAGATATTCCAGGTACAATTAGATCTTTATAGCCGAAGAAGATACGCATAAGACGGCTTTCTAATGTCCAGGCTCCATTGGTTTGTTCAAATGAGTGGTCATGTCTTTGGGTTTGAAGAATGCTGGTGCCATTTTCCAATGAGCCATGAACCTCATTTTTTATGATCTTATCGATAGCACAATAGAGGTATATATCAATAATCTGGCTGTAAAGTCTCCTGTCTTTCCACAACATCTAATGGATATGGAACAGGCGTTCCGATAGGTGCTCAAATCACCATTTTTTTTCTAGTTATTTGAAGGTATTTTGAGATATATTTGTTATAATAACTAGATATATTTCTTCCTATTTGACATTTTACTTGTAAAAGATATTTTTGGCAAATATATATAGATTGAAGTTAAAATCTAGCAGAAAGTGCACAAACCAGAATAGACCTAGTGCTAGGCTCAGCAATGGACCAGGCGCCAGGTCCACTCTGCTCCAGCAGAAGAAATTAAGCAAGCTTCAGGGGAATTCTAGAACAGACCTGGCGCTAAGTCTGGCAAGTGCACTTGGCGTCGGGTCCAGTCTTTCTGCCAAGGAGAAATGGCCAAAAAATAGAGCAAAAATAGGGGAAGAACAGAGTGCACCTGGCACCAGGTGGGTCGAAGGTACTTGGCGCCAGGAATGCTTTGGAGGCGAATATTCTGTACATGGAATTAGGGCTTATCTAATGATTTTGGTATTTTCCTATTCCTACTCGACCAAAACTTTCTCACCTATGAAATTGGCATCCAAGAGGCCTATAAAAGCATAAGAAAGTACAAAGGTTGGATATATGCAATAGAAGGAGGTGAATCCATAAGCAAAAATTCTCAATCTCTCATTAAAGGAGAAGTTCACCCAAATCAAGAAGGGTTGTTTAAGAGAGTCTTCAAGAAGGAAAAAAGAGGCTTGTCTATGAGTGCTTTCTTTCACCTTTGTTTTTTTTTCCTTAAACAATCATGTATTCAATATGTCCATTGTAATTTAACATTATTTTTGTGATTCATAATTTATTGATTAATTTAGTCATTTGATCAATTAATTATTATTCTTGTGATTTGATTACTTGTTTTCTTTACGGAGTTGGTTGATTGAGTTTTGTTATTAACTAGCTTGAAAAAGAGGTTGGTAATGACTTCAATTAATTAGTTTCATATTTGTTATCTCTTAACTTGCTTGAAAAATAGGTTAATTGTTTAGAAAATTGGTAATCAAAGGTTAGTTGATGATTGTTAGAATATGAATTTATAGACTAATTTCATACTTTAACTCACCTAGAATATAGGGATTTAAATGAAGATTGATTTTAATGCATCTTTTGAATAAGTTAGTCGAGATAGAATATATTCATTAATTTAGATAGTGATTTCATAGATCAAACGAAGTGTGTTTATATTAATCCTTCATGAGACCAAGATAATAATTGATTGTGATGGTGGCTAAGTGATTCATTATCATGTTTTCACATGTTTTTTTAATTTAAATTGCATATTTTCACATCCTTGAGTTGTATATATTTCTTTAGTTTTCTTTTTATTATTTTTTTACTTTATTTGTCAGTTAAATAATGAATAAAAAGCGATTAGTGTATACTTGTTCCTTTGAGAATCGATACTCGTTAATTCCCTATACTATGCTTGCGATGAGTATACTTGCTCATAGGTATATTTTGGGATTAATTTTTTAATTAAAACTTGTCTATGGGATGGATTTAAAATTGATGATTTTTATGCACAAAAAATTTATGCATCAAGTTTTTGGTGCTGTTGTTGGGGAATAGTATCATGAAAGCTTAGATTTTGTTGATTTTACCTTGTTTATATATTAATATGTTTATATGTATATATGTTCCTTGTATGACTACGTGCCATATTGTGTTTTCTTCTACACTTCTACTTAAATGTCTCTATATGTTGTAATTCCTTAGAACTTAATTTGTAAACATGTACCTTAGCTAACTAACTTTATTTCATATTATGATGTGTATATATGATGCTAGCAAGTTATTTTGTATAGGTAAAATGGCCAATTGAAATTTGGGACGATATCCTAACATGTCTCATGGGATGATATCTCAACCATTCGACTCCATTGCCCTAGAAGGGGTGCTGGAAAAATTTGCTACCTATGTAACTAAATATTTTTCTAAGATAGATGACACATTAGCAAAATTTGAGGACATGGTTGTTGGAAAGTATGCCCTCATAGACTAGGTTTTTTATGTAAATATCGAATATTTTAATAAAAGAATTTATTTTCAGAAATCATTTGTGAATTTACTTTTTATTTGTGCACAATTTCATTTGAAAAAGACCCATTGTGTTTAAATAAGTGATCCATGTGAATGGTGGTCTTTTACAGTAATGTATGGATCACGGGTTGTTTAACACATAAACTTTTATTTTTAACCTATTGATAAAAATGGGAATCACATCATATTTTGGTTATTATGTTATGAATTCCAAATGAGGAATGACTTACCTTTAGCCAGTGAGTAGTCCACTCACTTCATAACATAAGCGTATTTCGAATACGTAGAACAGGACTTGTAGTAGTGGTTTCTGAAAGTACTATATGGTAGAAACCTAGACTACTACTGCTACAGCGTGGACTAGTACTCTATGACTTGAGTATGAATTGGTGGTCTGACGAAGCTAGAAGCATATACTTTAATATGCTATAGTTGAGGTTCTATCTAGAACCAATATACTTGCATATTGGGTATATGTAACTAGTTAGATAAGACAGACTTGTACAAGATAGTTTCTACAAAATATCGCCCCTTGTGGTTGTCTGAATGATCTAAATATTCAGGGCCCTGAGAAACATGACTTAGATGTTTGCTTTAGGGTAGCTCCCTTGGAAAGCGAAAACACTCTAGGAAGTAGTAGATCATTGGACTAGAAGCCTAAGGATGGTAGATGTCATTTAGAGGGGTGTTAGTACACTTCTTCCTCTCTAAATGCACGGTGATGTGTTGAGGGGTATTTTAGTCATTTCACCTGTAGGTCGGAGACTTTGCTAATGCAGCATTGTCCTTGGGGTTAATATTTCCTTATGGTGATATTAGAAAATATTTAAAATGCAAAATACAACTATTTATATAGTAGGGGTATTTTGGTCATTTTAGTAGCCAATGTGATGTGTCTTTTTGGTCCTCGGAATAGCCCTTAAGTCCTAATTAATTTTGGGTTGAGAAATTGGTCTCAGTTAGAGAGAATTTTATTTTATTCAGGAAGTCTGATTTATTATTGGATTGGAATAAAAATAAATTAAGAGAAATTTATTATCTGGTTTAATTGGTTAATTAATTATTCAGGACCTAAGTCCAGTTTGAATAATTAAAAAATTAATCTGGCTTAAACTAGAGGAAAATAATTAATGCTTAATTATTTATTGGGTCATTTATATAAGCCCAAGAAATAAATAATTAAAGTTTAATTATTTTTGGTTCATTTGGGCTCATTAATTATTTATTGGGTTATTTCTACAAGCCCATAAAATAAATAATTAATATTTATTATTTTGAACTTTTTGGGTCTAAAAAAATAATAAATATTATTTTGGCTCAATAGCTTGATCCATAGGGTTTCTTCCAAATACGGTTCAGAAGAATTTATGGTTAAGCCAAATTTAACCTGTTGATAATAGCCTTGAGCCAATGTGATTCATCTTCATTCGTTATCCATTTGGGCCAATTATTTGCAAATTATTTCAATTGCAAGATTAGTTTTGCCACTTTTTTTTTTTTTACCACTTATAAGACTTTGCTTGAGAAAATAATGAAATATGAATTTTGCATTGGCAAAGGATATTAAGAACTGTAGTTCCCACTTCTCTCTCCATCTCACACTCTCTTTCCAAATTCAAATAATCACTTTATGTATATTTAGGTTACCACTTGATAAAAAAACACTATATTTATGCAACCTTGCTCTATCGATTTTGATCGTTGGATTATAGTTCGATGAAACGCCATAAGAGGCAAAAATGGCCAGTTTGAATTATATATACGTCATTCTTGGACTGTTTTTTTCATTGTCGCAGACAATTTTGCATTTCTTCCTAATTGGTTTTATATCATTCATTATGATTGGATTTTGAACGTTGTTCATAGTGGCATGCTCTAAAGTAACACCTCTTACAAAGGAGTTGGTAGGTGTACCCAATGTTTTTATCCTCAGGCCATTTTGTGTTCCGGAAAACGTAGAAGTTCTCGCTGTCACAGTATGCACTCCATCTTCTTTAGGTTCCCTGCCGAGACCTCCAATGCTGTAGTAGGGTAGATAACTCGAATTAGTTTATGAAGAAATACCTAATACTCAGTTACGTGTGATTTTACTGGTTTTAATCACCTAATGCCATGTCCAGGGCCACAAAAAACATCCTCTAACCACAAGTTGTTTGTGCCGGCGCCTACAGAAACACAATCATCTCCTGTGCTAATGTTAGTTCTGAAGATTGAAATAAAAGAAGAGCCCTGGATATGAATGCCGTCTGTGTTGGGGCTATTTCCAGCGGCCGAAATTGTTATTCTTTCAAGTTTTACGTTTTTGCAATCGTAAATTTCCATATGAAACATTTGACTGTCCCGTGACGCGAGTGAAGTGATGTTGATGTCATTTGAGCTGTAAATTCCGATATTCTGAGAAGTTTTGATAGGAAGAAACAACCATTTATTAATAGCTAAAACAAAATTCAGATGTAAAATCTATTAAGAGATTAGAAATTCAGTGTAGTTTTCTTCCTCCTCCCCACACTACAAAAAAAAAAAAAAAGAAAAAAAGAAAAAAAGTTTTAATATTAAAAAAATTGATTTGAAAATTAGATATCATTTCCGCCCACTAAAATTTAACATTTTTGCATTAACAAATAGTTAAAAATAACACGGATAAAAGAGTTTCATAAATTATTTTGGCATGCAAATTTTCATCATTTTTCTTTTCTTTCTAAACTTAACTTTTTTTTTTTTCAAATTTTCAAAAATAACACTCTTACCGTGGTGCCAATTGGACATTGTTTGTGAGAGTGCTTGCTGTGAAAATTCAAAGATGGTGGAGACCAAGAAAACGGAGGCAAAGACTCCTTTCTGTATTTATGAAAAGAAAACAAAAAATTACAACCAAGAGGCACAGTCGTAGGTATTTATATATAGTTATGGTTATGTATCTAGGGTTGGGCAAAGCCCATCTAAGCTAAACTAAATTTACAATAAAGTACATCCGAAAATAACAACGGCATAATTAACTAGCTTCTTCTAACACCCCCCGCAACCCTAACGGGGAAAAAACAGATTGTAGACCAAGATGATGAACCAAGAATGTAAACTGAGAAGAGGATAAAGCCTTAGTAAAAATATCTGCAAGTTGAGAATGGGAAGAAACTAGTAAAGGCTTCACTAGGCCGGCTTGGGCCTTTTTGAGGACAAAGTGGCAATCAATCTCAAGATATTTGGTACGCTCATGAAAAACTGGATTCAAAGCAATATGAAGAGCACTTTCATTATCACAAAATAAAGGAATAGGACGCTCCTGAAGGATGCTCAACTCCTGTAAAAGATACAATAGCCAGAGAACTTCGCAAGTAGCCATAGACATGGACCGACATTCTGCCTCAGAAGAACTACGTGAGATTGTGGACTATTTCTTAGACTTCCATGAGAGACGAGAAGACCCAAGAAACAGATAGTAACCAGTAATGGACCTGCGAGTGTTCGGACAACTTGCCCAATTAGAATCAGAAAAAGCAGAGAGATCCAAAATATTGCTAGAAGAGAAAAAAAGACTAAGACAAGGAGTGCCCTTCAAATAACGAAGAAGGTGATGACAAGCCTGGAGGTGTAAAACAGTAGGAGCTTCGAGGAACTGACTAAGATGTTGAACCGCGTAGCTAATATCTAGTCTAGTATTGGTGAGATACACCAACTTGCCAATCAACTGTCGATAAGAAGTAGGATTCACCAAAGAATCGGAATCAGCAAGGGAAGGTGTGTAACTAGTGTTGATAGGGGTAGAAACTGGTTTGCTGCCAAGAAAACCTTCTTCTTCAAGTAACTGTAGAGTGTATTAGTGTTGACAAACGTTAAGACCAATAGAGGAGTGTGAGATTTCAAGACCGAGGAAAAATTTGAGTTTGCCCAAGACCTTGATACGGAAAGAACGATGCAGAAAGGTCTTTAAGGACTGAATTGCAGAAAAGTCATCTCCAGCCACCACAAGATCATCTACATAAATCAATACGACCAACAAAGAGGAGGAGGTTTTCTTAAGATACAAACTAGGATCACTGAAAGTAGAAGTAAAACCATGAGAGAGAAGAGTTTGCATGAGCTTGTGATGCAACTGACAACTAGCCTGTTTGAGATCGTAGAGAGATTTGTTCAACTGACAAACCATACTAGGTGGACAAGAGGAACTAGGAAGAGGTTGCATGAAGACCTCTTCTTCAAGATCGCCATGCAGAAAAGCATTGTTGACATCCAATTGCTCCAAATACCAACCGCACATTACTGCAATGGATAATAAAGTTCTGATAGTTGAAAGAGAAGCTAGTGCATTACCATTTCCCTTACCAAACTGCCTAGCCAGGTTTGAGGTGAAGGCTAAAGCATGGTGTTGGTGCTCTATGGCCGGTGCAGGAGTAGCTACTGCGGCAAAACTCGTAGATGATGTAGAAAGGTTCAGTCCCTGGAGTAAGTTCAGGAGGTGGGCGTATTGAGTCTGTGAAATGGACTGATCGGGTGGAAGTAAATTGGTCTCATTCGTCATTGCGGAGACTTGATGAACATGTTCAAGTTGCTTGTGTTTGCCCTTGGGTGGAAAACCATGTTTCTGATAACAGCGCTTATGTGTATGGCCTTGTTTCCCATAGAACGTACAGTGCAGAATACGTCTTCGGAATGAAGTTCCAAACTTCCTCATGGCAACATTTGAGGCCTGCAATATGGGTAGACTAGGGCTTGTTACTGAAGACATAGAAGGAAGGTTTGCTGAACCAAGAATAGAGGGACTCTGCAGTTGTCGTTCATGCTGAATAATCATGCTAAAAATTTCTTTAAAGCAAGGAAAAGGACTTATAAGCAGGATTTGAGATCTAGCGTGAGAGAAGGAATCATTTAACCTCATAATAAACTAAATTGCATGGTCTTATTCCATATACCCACGCAAAGTTTTGTAACCATCACAAGAACAATTCCTCTCACATTTGCACTGGGGAAAAGGCCGAAGAATTAAGATCTCATCCCAGAGAATCTTAAGGTTGGTGTAGTAATTAGTAACGGGTAGACTTCCTTGTTCGATAGAATAAAATTCATGCAACAAGTTCGAGAGCCAAACTTGATCCCCTTTGGAGAAGCGGCTATGCAGATCTTCCCACACCTCAACGACTGAATTCATCTCTTCTTTTGCCATGAAAACAGAAAGAAAGAGAACAACAAACAGCCAAGGAACTCTAGAGATCAAATCCAAAAGAAGGGTTTGTTGTGTGTTAATCTCTCTAATACCATGTGAAAATACAAAGATGGAGGAGACCAAGAAAATGGAGGCAAAGACTCCTTTCTGTATTTATGAAATGAAAACAAAAAATTACAACCAAGAGGTACAGTCATAGGTATTTATATATAGCTAGGGTTATATATCTAGGGTTGGGCAAAGCCTATCTAATCTAAACTAAATTTACAATAAAGTACATCCGAAAATAATAACAGCAGAATTAACTAGCTTCTTCTAACACTTGCAGTCCCACAAACCTTCACCTTTGCCATCAAGATCACCACCTTGACTGGAAACTCCATCAACCCTATGAATCTGAATCCAACTTGCAACTCTTCCCAAAACGTTATAATCAGATAGAGCAACGAGGGTGCCCAAGATTTGAACTGTTATAGCATTATTTTTGCATGTCCGTCAAACCGTGTTAAATGAAGAAGGAAGGTTCCTGAAGGTACATATACCACTGCTGGTTGGGAAGAGATACAAGTTTTCGACCATGCAGCATGAAATGCAGATGATGATTCAGTGTTGCCTTTAGGATCTGCTCCGAAGTCAACAACATTATATGAAACAAATGACTCAGAAATCTAGAAGAGAATGAAAAGAATTGTGAGCAAAAGAATTCTGAAACAAGTAGTGAATGCCAGTTCCCCCCTTCGAAAATGCTACAGAAATTCTCTTGTATCGTTCGTGAGAGGTGAAGGGATTTATATAGCATTTCGATGCCACTTTGTGGACCTAATTGCTGCCCGCTGGGAGATAATGACTTGCACTAATCCTGCATTTTATGCATTAATTTATTTTACAGAAATAAGTTTCTGTGGGTCTTAGGGGGGGGGGGGGGGGTGATGGTCAAACCGTAGTATCACCAAATCAAAGGTCAAACAGAAGTCTAAATGTATATCCGACTGCTTGGAGTACATACGTTTGGCATTCTCTAATTCAAATTACATACCAACATAAAACTGTGAACCAAAACTCAGATTGCATGACCTTATTATTAATATTGTCTTTTGTACGATATAATATACTTTTTATACCCGAATTTTAATATCAACATTTTTATTTAGCAATATATAAAAATGAATGTCTACTTTCCTAAAATTGATATATTTTTTCTTTGGATTTCCATAACTCACTTCCCCTATTAAAGGTGTACACTGACAAGAATAATATATTTTCTATTTGGATCTAAATATCTAAAAATAAATGCCCATTATCCTAAATTTAAAATATATTTTCACTTTAAATTTTCACGATTGAGTCACTAGGGTGGCAATTTCCCTTAAGACGGGAACGACCAAGCCCAACTGTAATGGGCCATCAAAATGCCAATTTAGACAAGGATAGGAATAGGACCGGGCAGTAGATAGAGATTAAATCATTTTCAACTCGTCTCTATATGTTTTTTATTTTTTATTTTTATATTTATACATATTTATTTTATGTATATGTTTATATATATATATATATATATATATATATATATCACACACACACACACACACATATATATGTATTTTAACTCATACAAAAATATGTCTATTTATTAAGAAATTTATTATTAAGATATTTTAAGAGTATATTCACATAATTTAAAATATATTAAATGGTTAAATACTTTTAAAATTTTCTAAAGAATATATGATAATATCTAATTTGAGAGAGATGTAATATTTAGGGTTAACTTGAATTGATATAAAAGCATTTTATTTTTTATTTTCAAAATAAACAAAAGAAATAATTAATTGTGTAAAGCCAAATGGTCTTTATATTTGTCTTTTTAATTAATTTTGCAAGTCTTCCTAAATCTTGAATGAATGTAATTATGTTAGGAGATTTCCTTTTCAAAATTGTCCGTTATTTTAATATCATGCATGTTATGTTTTATCACTGTTAATATTGTATTTTGATATATTTTATTTGTTATTTGGAATTGTATTTTCAGATTTCATTATTTTATTGTAAATTTTTTGAATTTGCAAAATACAAATTTGTTGATTTCTTATAATATTAAGTTTTTGTACTTATTTTTGTTTTTAGATGTTACTACAATTTTTTTTCCCTATCTTAATCCATTGGGCTCCTACTTCCCCACTTGGGATGGATCTGGAAAGGGGATAATTTTGTCTCTAATAGGTTTGGTGCCTGGAACGGAACTAGATGTTACAGGGTGGGGCTGAAGTTGAGATTTCTACTCTCCAACCCATCTCGGCCCAATTCCGGTCCCTAACTAATGTTCTTTATTGAAGAGATACCATCTTCAGTTGGATACAGGGCTACTTCAACTGTCCTTAGATTTTTTTAGGAATTTTAAATTCACAAATATTATTCATTTGCTGGAAATTACTATGGTATTAGGTTTCTAATCATTTTCAATTTTTTTTTTGGGACTCCAATTTAGACATGCTAACATTATGTTGTATTTGATATTCCCTTTCATGATTTTTATGGTTTTTTGATATTTCATCTAAATTTTTAGCTCTCAAAAAATTCCAATTTGTGAGATTTGATGCATTTATGGAAGGCATGCATAAATGGAATGTTGAATTTTTATTGGAAATCTTGGTTCGCTAGATTACCACGCAATGATAAGAACAAGTTGGTTAACTTCGTTGAACAGTCGTTCACGTATATATTTCTTTTGTTTAGTGGTTACCTCACCAGGAAATCACTAATGTTTTGACTTGAATAGTAGTAAAATTACCATTTTTTCATTTGCCATGATTTTACTACTATTCAAGTCAAAACATTATTCTCTTTCAAATTAAAAAAGTATAGAAAATATGACTTCTGTGACCACTATCAATTATAGTCTATTTATTTGGATTTCAAGTGTGAGTTGTCTAAGTAAAAGAATCCTACATCGAAAAGGAGAAGGACAAGTAAGCGGCTTATAAGAGGGAAGGAATATAGACAAAATGCCTTACGGTTTTGGAACAAAACGTGGTGTTCAAGCCTATGAATTTATTTTGTATTTGGAAAATGTTCAGATTCTTTTAAGATTTTGAGTAATTCCAATTCTAATCGGTGGTATCAGAGATAATGGTTCGGCAGGGTGGCTGTCAAAAGAAGAACGCTTCACTTTTGCGGTTCACTCTTGCTTGATGCCCAGGCTATGCCTAGATAGAGTTGGCAAGATTAGTGGAGGAGACAAGGTTTTAATCGGGGGAATTAAATTTTACTCTATCACAAAAAAATTCTTTTAACATGATTTGTTATATATTATGTTAAGTATTTTATAAAAATCTATATAAAAATGTGATATCTATTAATATGACCCAAGAACATATTTGGTCAAATTTAAAAAAAGCTATTAAAAATGAATAATATACCTTTACATAGAATTGTGCACAACTCTCTTTTAAAAAAATAAAATAATCAAGCAAAGAGTTTGAGTCAAAAATTTCAACAATCTCTCTTTTAATATAAACAATAAGATTATCCGCAAGAAACTCATCCTTTATTTTGTTGCGAAGTCTTGTGTAAGAGCAAGTGGTACAATTTCGTAGAGGTAGTGAAGGAGTAGAATGTGACAAATGTCATTGCTGGAGCACTCACTTCTAACAATGCCGAAGAGAGGAAATATATGGCTTTAAATGGTCCTTCTTATCACGTAGAGGAGGGGAAAGTTGGAGCTTGTGGTTTGTAGTTAATAGTCTAGTGGGTTCATTTGTATTGTTTAAGTTTATCTTGCGTCATTATTTGGTGTCTAGGTCCATGGTTTGTGGTCCTTTTTTCTTTTTTCTTTTTCTATTAATGAGATCTCTGGTTTATCTTCCCCCTATGCTAAAATTTCTCTAATAAAAAGAATCCTCCTCCACTAATAAAACATAATTTCTCAAGAGGTAATAATGTCACTCTCTTTTTTCCTCAAAAAAAAAAAAAAACCTACGTACTTTTAAGTTAGGCCTAAAATATGTAGACTGCGAAACTAGGTATATACTTACTTAATTTAAAAAAAGATGAAATTTTAAAATTTTTTAATTCAAAACTTAAGTAATAAAAATTTTATTTTATTTAGCTAGGCTACTTTTAAAATACTTTTTTTTTTGTTATTAGATCACTTAATAATTTTTATTTAAGAGCTAGTTTCATATTTTGAGGGGATAATAAATAATATCAATAATATATGTGTGTGTATGTATATTTAATATGTTATAGATAGCGGTACTTCTACATACAAATCTTAGGAATCCCCTACCCTAGTGTGGCTCCCCCACCGGGGTAGGATATGTGTTCCTAGAAAATTGAACAAGCGTGGTAGTAGCATAGTTCCTAGGTAGAGCTATATTCGAACACGAACAAACAAAATATTGTATTTTGAAACTCGAGTAAGAATATAAACGAACACTATTCGAGTTCGTTTGTTTATTATTCGAGTTCAAGTTCGTTTGATTATTATTTGATAATATTCGAGTTCGTTTAAGTTCAAGTTTGAAAAACTCGACTAACATTCAAGCTCGAAATGTTCGAATCCGTTTATTTCATATTTTTATTTTAAAAATTATAAAAATAATAATTCAAAAATTAATAAAAATAATTGAACATGATAATATTAAATAAATAAATATAATAATATAATTTATCTTAATATTGTAATATAAGATTTATTAATTAGAATAAATCTTAATATTATAACATATAAATAAATATAATAAATATAATCTAATTAAATTTTAAAAACATATAACATGTTCACGAATGTTCGAATATGTTTGCGAACATGTTTAAATTCGTTGCTTTATTAATTGAACTTGCTATTTCGTTCGAATTCGTTCGCTTTCTTTGAACACAAACAAGTTTTTATTCGCGAATGTTCGGTTTGTTTACAACTCTATTATTAGGGCAACGACGTGGTCCAATTTAAGTGAGTAGGCAGACTCGTCTGTGACATTGTTGCTTGATGGGGCCCATATTTAATAATTTTTATTATATTCAAACAATCTTATCTCAATTGAGATCCTATTCAAGGCTCATTTGACACTACAAGAAAAATGCAAAATTAGTAATGGCCAAATCAGTCGCTAAGCCATCGCGACTGATTTGCTGGATGTAGGGCTCGAACCTGTGTTCTTTTTCCCCGCTTAAATCGGGGACCCGGCTTGGCCCGACTAGGTAGACCTGGCTCGTCATAGATCTGTCGAAAATCCCTTACAAATCCGAAACTAATTCACAAAAAAATACTATATAATTAATATATGGCACAATAAATCACGAGAACATCAACAGGTTAGCGGTCAAGCACGTGTTCCGCCACAAGAAGGACGCAAGTTTTAGTCTTGCATCCGACATAATCTCATAATATTTTTTGCAGGTCAGATCGAGCGGATGGGGTGGGTAGGTTTGGTTGGCCAGGTCGGAGAGTTACTTAATAATTTTTTTTAAATAAAAAATTTAGGCCATTGCAAATCCTTTGCTAAATTAATTAATTATTTTTTTAAAATAAAAATTTTTGGCCACCGTGAATCTGTCGCTAAATTAATTAATTTTTTTAAAAATAATATTTTTTTACCATCACAAATCCCTCGCTAGATTAATTATAAACTTAATTATAATATTATCAATTAAATGACCGTCGCAAATTCGTCGGTGTTTGCGACTGATTTTCATGCCGTCCCAAATTGCGATGCCTGTTTTAGCAACGGATTACGACCATCACTAATTTGGTTTTTTCTTGTAGTGTCAGTTGAAAAATCTAAAAAAAAATAATTATTTTAGAATTTTGGACTACCATCACAATACAATCGCTAATTAGTTTCGGTTTTGCGACAGCATGATAATTAGTTATTGTTAATGCATAATTACAAAGGTCATCGCTATACTGTCATAATTTAGCTACGGATTAGCGATGGCTAGTTGAAATATAAAAAAATATATATATTTTTTCAAATTTTGGACTACTGTAGCTAATTAACTATAGTTTTATGATGATGTTACAATTAATTAGTATTAATATATAATTAAAAAGACCATAACTAAACAGTCACAATTTAGCTATAGATTAGCGTTGGCTCGTTGAAAAAAAATGCATTTGTATTCAAATTTTGGGCTGCCTTTGCTAATTAGCGACGGCATTGCGATGACTGATCAACCCTTCATCACTGTTTGTTACTATAGCTGTACTGTCACAAATTAGCGACGGAAAGGTAGCCGTCGCTAGTTTGAATTTTTCTTGTAGTGTGATAAAATTGAAATATAAATACTGAAATCTAAATATTTAAATAACAGATACTGAAAATTAAAGTTTGAAGACTGAATTCTGAAATCTAAATTTTAAGTCTGAATTAATTATAATTTATTTTTATACAATATTTTATTACAATTTAGATTACATATATAAATATTAATAATTAGATGATTATTTAACATATTCAGACTTCAGAGCTAAGTAACTTTCAATTCACTTAAATTTATAACAGGATTTTCAATACATCATAATCAAGTAAGTGATAACAAAAATTTGTTATCATACATGTTTAATTATTTAACATTTAATATTATCCATTTTCGAATAGACTTAATAAAATAAGTACTTAATTAATTAAATTTAAGTGTTTAATTGAGTTGCCAACTATGTCCCAAATACACTGTAGTGGCTAATTTAATGTTAAAAAAAAAAAGACTTCTATTGAAGAAGCTGCAAGCCTAAACCCATCGCGTCTTTCAAGATGTTAGGAATGACATCTTCAGCTACATTGACTGTTCTGTCTTGTGGGCATCAATCTTGATCTTTTACTCAATGCTAAAAGCACAGGTCTCAAATGGGGCATTCCAACATAATAACTCCCACTATGTGTTATAACATATTTTGCCAAGCTTAGATTCAATACCAAGATGATGTTATCGAGTAGAAACAGATAGAGAATCGGATAATGTAGAAAGGACTCATCCTTTGGGAGGGGGGTGGGGATAGGGGGATGGGGGTGGAGAATTACGACCTTCGAAAGGAAAAATAGTCCAAATGAGTGATATATCAATAGGACCTTGGTAAGGGAAGGGACTATAATATTTTAAAAAATTATGGGGGACCAAAAGTAAAATTGAAATGGACTTTTTAAAAAATTTTAATTTTTTAAAAGTAAAATAAAAAATTTAAAACTTTTAGGGGGTGGGCACCACCCCTGCCCCCCTGATCCGTCTCTGACTCACACTTGTGTGGGGAGGGGGGTGGGTTGTGGGGGGATTTTTTTTTTTTTTTGCAATAAGGTTTTGGGTTAAAATATACTATTGAAGTTCATGAATTTGCACAGTTTTGGAGTGGCTTCAGTTCTACAGCTGTCAAATGTTGGGTCCTATATGCATTAATTTATTTTACTTAAGTAAGTTTATTTTTTCTCCCCTCAAACCATAGTCTTACCAACAATGGTCAAACAGAAATCTAAATGTATATCTAACGTCAAACTGTGGACCAAATCTTAGATTACATACTGTTGATGTCAGTTTTTATCAAACAGATGCAACAGTAACATGGAGCCGATAGCGATAGGAAAGTTTCTTTGAGAAGACAAAGCCGTCAATTATTTTACAGCCGATGTCCCCAGTCAACATCGAAACCAAAAAGCCGTTCGGTCATTAGACATGTTTCCTTACGTCTCGACATGAACAACTGACAGCAATTCACGACCGCTAAGGCTTAACTAGTAACCAATGTTTGCTTCACGATCAGTTAGTGGATTGTATCAGGATGGCATGTATAAAACATGAAGAGTGTTTCAGCTGAAGAGAATCATCCAACAACACCAATCAAAAGTCCAATTTTCCTTTCAATATTTACATGCTTTCTTTACCACTTTATTTAGTTTAGGATTCTTATAATTTCTAGTTCTATTTCCTTTCGCTTGAAATCTAATTATCCGAAAGTATATCTTCTGTACAGTCATTCAATACACGTCCTTTTTCAAATTTATTTTACTCTGTGTGCAATTTATTTTCCTTCTTAGATCCTTTCTATAGTAAGTCCATTGAACTCGCATCCTTTAAAAGATCCAATTCCCACATTGTTTTCCTCATCGAATTGTTTATGTTCATTAGAAGAGTAGCCGATATTTGATTTTATCGGCTCATCTTTTTTACGACAACATAGATTGGCACTCCTGGTGGGACCTAAGGTCATTGTTGCAAGAAGTTATATTTAGGTCGCTTGATGTCGAGCAATCCACAACAGTTTTCTATGGTGGACTCATCTGACGGCCTCCAGTTCGTGGTCTTCGGGGTGGGGGGGTGGTTTAACCCAGCAACCAATACTTTAAGTAACACTCAAGTTCTTCCCCCCGAGGAAGGGTGTCAGTCCTCTTCACTGTCCCAGGTGTCCCAGTTGACACCCACTTCTTTAACTTCTATACGATATGCTATTGAGCAGTGTACAGGTGAACTTATGCAAGGTCTCATTCTCCAATTTGCTATAGTATTCCAACTTTTACTCCAAAATGAGCTCCACAATTTTGCACAGAAATAGAGTGCTCATGGGGTATCCCAACCAGTTGCATATCGTACTCCTATGACGGATAGTGCACCATCTTATGGGTCGGTTTAATTATTGCGCAGAAAGCTATCGTTCCCAGCGTCTGGGGGCACCAAGGTGTTCTGGGGATAGCTATTTAGAATGTTATTCCAACATAACCTTTTTTGGGAAGGACCACCTACCCAATGATTGGGGTCCAACTACCATTCAATTTGGCAGCAACAGCAACTTTTAATAAGAGTGTTCTTTCTCTCTTTAGGGGGCAACAAAGTTATCCTACGGCTTTTCTCCCCATGTATCCTATAATGACAGTAGCTTACCATCGCAAGGAGTAGGATACACTGAGATGGCACCATTTCCAAGCCAAGGTCCTCGGCCAGTTATGTTGAATCTATTGATGCAACCTCAGCAGCCAGCTCAATCAGCCGATGTTAGCGCGATGACAGAAGTGTTACAACGGTAGGCCAGGGACCTACCAGTTTATTAGAAGCCATACCCCGAGTGGGTGGATACCATGGCGGTGCTTCCTTGGGGGTTTAAGTTTCCTACATTCACCACGTTCTCTAGAGATAACAATAAATCAACTATATAACATATTAGGAGATTCACGGCCCAATGTGAAGAGCTCGAGGATAGCGATTGGCATATGTTATAGTTGTTTTCTTTGTCTTTGACAGGAGCGGCGTTAACATGGTATACAAATTTGGCCCCCAGCTCTATATACTGTTGGGCAAATATGGACCGAGTCTTCCATCAACAGTTTTTCAAACCAGCACAAGAGGTTTTCTGTGACAGATCTTCTAGCGGTGAAACAAAAATCAACTAAAAGCATAGCAGAATTTATTGAGCACTTTCATCAAATTAAAGCCAATTGCACCATACAATTGCCAGAAATGGAATGTGCAAGGATTGACATCAGCAGGATGCACCCGTAGCTCAAGAAACGTCTCATTCTTTAGGATTTTTCCAATCTTTCCCGCTTTCTCTCCCAAGTTGTCAGAATATAAAAAATGATCAAGGAAAAAGAGAAGTGGCATTCTGTTAAGTTCACTTATGGGTAAACGATGATATCAGTAGTTGATAATACTGTTGAAGATGAAGAGGAACAATTGATGGACATAATGACAGTAAAGCTAGTAAAAGGTTCTTCCTATACTTGTCCCTTTCTAAAGCCTGGCAAAAGAAAAGAAAAGGCTTCTTTTGTGAATCCATCTACCTACACATTCGAAGTGTCAAAGGCTGAGAAGATTTTTGATCAACTTGTCACGGATAAACTAATCCATTTGCCTTTCGAACACAAGATTCCAAGCCCTGAAGAATTAAAGGGGAAGAAGTACTGTAAGTGGCACAATTCATTCTCACATAACACAAATAGTTGTGTTGTTTTCATGAACACAATTTAGAAGGTCATGCAGGACGGAAGGCTAAGATTTGTCGATAGAAGTGAAGAAACCTTAGTAGACACAGATCCTTTCCCAGTGGCAGGTACGCACATGCTATAAGCAGGTAAGGAGGAGGAAATCAGGAAACCAAAAGGCCCTCTCAAAAATAAACCAGAAGAGAATGAACAACTTAGTTTATTAGAGAAAAAGAGAGAAAAGTTCCAAAGGTTGGATGGTGAATCGTCGATTTTTACTTGTCTCTTTGTCCCATCCCTTGTAGCTCATTTTATTGCAAAGATAAGAAGATCACAATGCAGGTACCCCATGAGAAGCCATTTTTACCAGGTCGAGGTTCTCGTTCTACAAGGACTTAAAAGAGTCGAGAAAAAAGAAAGCGGGCCCAGTAAATGTAGCTTTTAGATGCTTGGGTGGCCAAATAGATGCACCCCAATGGCAGCCAGAACATGCTTAGCATCCTTACATCAAAGTTCTGGGCGACCACCCAGCAAGGAGTGGTAGATGAGGATTTCCATGCCATAGAGGAAGCTGCAGTTATGTTAATTGAGTTCAAAATCCCATAAAAAAGAATGTTCTTCCCAATCCCAACGGCAAAAAACACTAATCACCTCAGACCGTTGTACATTAAGGCACATATCAATGGGAAGCCATTCTCGCGGGTTTTTATTGATGGCGGGGCTATGTTAAACGTAATGCCTCTGGCGACGTTGAAATGTTTGGGAAAAAACAAGTCTAACTTATCCCCTATTGACATTCAAATGCTCAACTTTACCGGAGATACAACTAATACGGAATGGGTAATTACTCTTGAAGTCACAGTCAGATCCAAAACTAGTAAGATAGTTTTCTTTATAATTGATGTACAACCTGCTTATTCTATTTTATTAGGGAGAGATTGGATGCATACAAATCATTGTGTCTCCTCAATACTTCATCAAATGGTGTTGTTTTGGGATGGAGAATAGGTAGAGCAGATCCCAACCGATCCTAATCTATTTTCAACAGAAGTGTATATGAATGAGACTTTGTTTTACTATCTAACTTTCAATCCAAGCTAGTACACCAAACTCACCATGGCCCACAATCTGATTGTGACTAAAGATTTTGAGGGAAATGGTTTGAGGGCAGATGATCCAAATGATTGGCGAGCACCTGGCTTCATTGTTCGAGATCCACTAACAGAAATGAACATAGGGGGGGGGGGGGGGCTAAGGAACATAGAACAGTAAAGATGAGTTTACATATTGTAACACCCCTACTAAAAGTACAGCGGAAGCATATCAACATCGCGTGTCGCCCCGTCCAGTTACCCAGACAAGGGGTCTTTATAACGGAAATCAACAGAGTATGCAAGTGTAGATTCATACAACAACCCATACTGATGATCAAGTGCGCACAAGTAATAAAGAATTTCATACATGAAAATTTCCATTCAACCTCAGTAATAAGGTACATTATCCAAAAAGGGAAATGACCGAACTGATTCTGCTGTCAGTGTGGTATCGTCCTCTATCCTTAGATCATTTCAACTCCAGATCCTACAAAAGGGTAAGGTAAAAGACACGTGTGAGTGGAAAATCACTCAGTGAGTCTCGTGTGTGCTAATGTTTTATTAAAGAAGCAGAGTACACAAAACTTTTATGAAATAATATATCATTTGTTCATTAGAAATGGGTCCACAACTCTTTAATGAAGAATGTATTCAGAACTCAGTAATTTTTTGGAAAACGGTGTTTCAACTTTCAAAACATTGGCCTATTTTTTTCTAATCACAGGCATTTCTCCAACAAAAGATCGGCCTGTATGCAAGTCCCGCATTCCTTGCCTTCAGCTACATGGTCTCTTGTGCCAGGGACTACACCTTACAGCACGTCACCCGTGTGATGCCAGAACGGTGAGCAGTGTACAAATGTACCTCACCTTACACTTAAGAATCTTTTACTTGCTACCATAAGTCAGGGGTCCCAATCTTGACGTCAATCACCATCGAAGTGACAAGGGATTGAACACACCAAGTGTACCCGCCCGGTATCATGTGAACAATCCACCATCATAATCAATAGGCAGTTGCCAGGCTCAAAACATCTAGCCAAGACGACTCATCTCAATGTCCTGTCCCCCTATTTGGGGCAAGATAATCCCCAGAACTGATCAGGTTATTTGGGGTCGTCTATCTCTAACATGGGTTAGTACAAAGATCAAAATCCTTGCTAAGTACTCAACGTCACCAACCCCATCTGATTGATCAGGCCAGAGGGTTATCTGATCTCACAAAATTTTCATATCAAAACAGTTTTGGGGCAAAACAACATTTTTCCAAAATCATGTTGAAACCAGATAAAGGGTTCTATTCACACATCAAAACATATTTCCAAGAATATCTGGGTCATTTTTCCCATACTCGATCACAAAAGTCATTTCCAAGAGTATTCAGGTCATTTTACCGATACCCGATTCCAAAAGACTTTCCGAGGGTATTCGGGTCATTTTACCCTTACCTGATTTGAAAAATATTTACAAGAGTTCCAATAAGGATATTTCGGTCATTTACCAAATACCCGAGTTCCAAAGGTTTTCATAAAATATTCTAATAAGGACATTTGGAACATTTTCCAAATACCTGATTCCAAAAAGGAAATCTAGAATTCTAATATCGAAAGAGGATTAAATTCAATGTTTCAAAACATATTTCTATAAAATGTTCCAAATGATAATAATATAGCATTTCATGGAAAAACAATACACACTAACTTTAAAAGAGTTTTAGAAATCTAAGGGACTCACCTCGTGTCCTCTGCAATCATTTCCGTTCATGGCCGTTTAACCTTCATTTCTACCGTTTTCGATGTTTCGTTGACCGTTTATCGCTAAACCTACATCAAACATTATTTTCGGATCAATTCGTGTTTGGCCAAAAAATAGCCGACGGGTAGCCGACGTCCCGTCAACATGCCCGACGGTTAGCCGACGAGGCTGATGGTTATCCGTCGGTCAAAGAAAACGTTTAACTTTCGTTCGCGTCGTTTTTCTGTCGTTTGATCAATTCTTTCGTTTTCCTTTTCCCACATCCTTACTCCCTTCATAAATAAGGGATTCATTCATGTTTCCCCAATTAATTTATCCAAAATCACATAAATAGTCACCCTTAAGTCCATTCATTTTCGGACTACTTTCTGGAATTTCACTGGTTTGACACACCATTTTGTTTTACACATAACTTTCAATTTACAGCTCTAATTTGGCTCCATGATATACCAAAATGACCGTAAGACTCTTAAATTTAATTCAATATAGGCAGTTTTTAGAGTTCTAGTTCCAGTATCACGGTACTAGGCAAAAACAGCCTCAGTAGTTTTGACTTAGTTTCACTATTCATTCTGCAATTTTCTAGTTTGACACCCTAACTTTTTTTGCCCATAACTTTTAATCCACAAATCCAAATGGTGTCAAACCAATTGTAAAATATCCTTAAGACATTCCTTTACAAGTTCCAAATCTTGGAGTACCAATTCAGGTGTCCATTTTATTCAGTTTTGAACACAAAGATCCAGTAGTATAACCCCGTTACTGATTTGGCACCTTTTACTATTTTCACCATAACTTTTGATTCGTAAATCCGATTAACCTCAAACTTGTTCTAAAATGTCTCTATGATCCTTAGCTATAAGGATATATTCATTCTGTGTTCAAATCCAGAAATTTTATAGATTTACTGAACATAAAACCTCCCAGAATTTTCTGCACACAAGGACAGCTTTAACACAACTTCATCTAACTAGTTTCCATAATTCACACATAAACTTCTCACAATATATATACCAAAATGATCTCCATGCTTTATATAATAACTTTACTTCAAGTAAGGTAGATCTTTACCTTTTCTTTGCTGCGTTTGGAGGCTGAACAGTCCAAGCATCTTCTTGCTTTTCTCTCTCTCTCTCTCTCCTCTCTATTTCCGGTTTCTCTCTCTCTTTCTTCTCTATTTCCTTTTCTTTTCTCTTCTCTCTTTTCTCTCTTGTTTGCTCCAAAATTTTGGCTATCTAAAGCCATTTTAGTTGGCCTTCATGTCCTATATATAGAGGAATATGGTCTTCAAGTCAAAGGTGCATTAAATGGCCTTAACATTTGGAAGCCTTTGATTGGTTCACTTAGCTACTTAGGTGTTCTTTGGAATATTCAAGAGTTCTATGGAATTCTTTAGAAAGTTCTTGCATGAATGTTCTTGTAACCATTCATAGAATCAGCACTTGGTGAGTTTTCATTGGTCCATATGGTGATGAAGTGTAGAAATTCCTAGAATTCTCAGGAATTAATAGATATTTTCTAATCTTGCATGGCCATGAACATTCAACCATGGTTAACTTGCTCAAATCAAGATTAACTTAATTAAGCTTAGTCAAATGAAGTCAAAAGGTGGTCCAACTTGGTCAAGATTGTCATACTTGTGAGCCATCCTTATTTATTTCTTGTGGGCCCTCTAAATTATCTCAACTTATCGGATCCGGGGCCGCGGAAGTTGTCGTACGGCAACTTGTGTAGTCATTTGAGTTCACATGAATATTTGACACAATCACATGAACATTTCACACAATTACATGAACATTTCACACGATTACATGAACATTAAAACGACGTCGTTCTACTAAAAAATTTTTTTACACGCGGCCACTTTTTCGGATGTTTGATTTTCACCATTTTCGATCTGGGCCGTGAAATCACCACACAAGTTGCAGTACACAACTTGCACAGCCCCAGATGCCAACTTATCACAACCAATCAAATAGAAACACTTGATCTCATTAACCAATCAAATAGAAGAACTTGTCTTCATTAACCAATACTAAATGACACTTATTTTCATCTACCAATCATAAGAAGCCACATGTCCCATTTCCAACCGTAATTTTCTATTTTCTTCAAAAATGACCAAAATCGGGTTCGTAATGGAAAAATATTTTATTTTACTATCCAACTCCAAAAATTCTACTGAATCTATTGGTAACACTTAAATTCTTTAATTCCCTCTCTACTTGGTCAAATTCACGATCAAAGTCACGAATGCGGTCAAAATGACGAAAATGCCCTCGATACCCCGTGTAGCACGTTTTGTACCAAAACGTGCATCTCATTGTACTGATCAATTTCTCTTTCTAAAGTACCCTAAAATTCTTATTTTATTAATCTTAATAGCCTTCCAAAAATTTAGGCTATGGGTAGAACAAATCTAATAATTGCATCCAGGTCCTGACAAAACTTTATTTCACCAAAGTATTCTTCTCAATACACTGATCAACTTTTGTTCTGGCCGATGATATAAATTCTCATCCCATTACAGGTAGTAGCAGATCGGGAGTAAGAAGGTGGGGTGTTACATCCTCCCCTCTTTACAAAAATTTCGTCCTCGAAATTTGGCTTATACTTGGAATAAATCTAGATTACTTTTTCAACATCCTTGCTTTCATTTTTCCCAAGTTGCCTCTTACACAGCATGATGATTCCACGATACTTGTACACGTGGAATTTTCTCGTTCCGCTATTTCTTTTCAGCATACTTCACGATCTTAACAGGCTCTTCCTTATTCTTCAAGCTTAGAGTAAACTCAATAGGTTCTTTATTCAAAATGTGGGCAAGAATAGCCACATACTTTCGAAGTTGAGGTACATAAAACACGCCGTGAATACCTTGAAATTCTGCTGGTAACTTCAAACCGATAGACTACTTTCTCAATCCTCTCAATAATAGGGTACGGTCTAGTGTCTTTTCTTGTCCTTTGATTCCCTATTGTCACTGTGGAGCCAACTTCAAGAATACATGATTACATATATACACAACCAATGGTCCAGTTTATTTTAACCATTATCCAAATTTTACAATAGATCTCACAGATCCACATATACTAAAAACTTTAACTTTAAACATTTAGACAACGTACTAGCTACTTTCACAGGTGACTAGCAACCATCATAGTTTAAGAATACTAGAAGAAACATACGAAAAGGCATAACACTTAAGAACAAAAGAAAGTGGATTAAACTACATCATGCATGATTTAGAGAAAGAAAGTAAACGAACTTACTCAGACATGATTTTACAAATCATAGAAGGTTTATGATGAAGCAAATCGAACACTTGGCTCTGATACCAAATTGTGACCCAGGATATTTCAATGCCAAATCTTTTGATTTTAATAAAAACTTTGAAAGTTTACATGAGATGCTACTGAATTACAAGGTTTTGAAAACGATGACAAATGCTACAAGTATCAAAATATAGAGGGGTTTCACTCTCAGGATTCTCAGCTTGCAAATGAGTCTGCATTTCTTGAATCAATTGCTGCCTTATATAGGCAGAAGTGGCAAAGCTTTCTATGAATGCTTACTGCATTATTACTGTAGGGTCCATCTGGGTGGAGGAAGGAATCAGGTTGTCTACCATTATGAAGAATTGTTCAAAAAGTCTTTTTGAGTGGAATGGTCCACCATTTTCTGCTGTCAACTGAATTATTTTGCAATAAAGCTGAGTGATGTGATAAAGCTGTGTTGATTGCTGATAAAGTTGGAGTTGTCTCTTTTTTATTTTCCATTTTGAATGGAGACTTGTCATTATGGGCTTTGATAGAGGTATGCTTGAGCAATACTGGAAGGATTGTCCATATCTCCATTATAAAAAATGCTAAAGTATGGTTGTGATTATGACTCATTTTCATCATCATTTGCTTAATGTAGTTGTTGCTGTAATAGTTGCAGTTGAAGCTGCAATTCTGCTTTGCTGATCCTTTTTCCCTTACTGGAAGAAGACTGGATGTCGAGGTCTTTCTGCTCTGTTTTCTGGACCGGAGTCTATCCTTTGATCTTGATCTCTTTACAAAGATATTTTTCATTGTCGATGGAATCGATTTTATAATTCCATCCTAAAACATAACAAATCTTTTTCTCAACATAATACTTGCATAATTGATTATTCAAAGATAAAGCCTGCATCTGACTTTCTATTATAAACTGATTGAATTTCTGCAAATTTGAACTAGAAAGAGTGGATTATCTCCACCAAATGTTTTCCACCATGAATAAAACCATCTGGGTATGGGACTGATTGTTTCTTTTCCGTATTTGATGAACCAGGTATGGGTAAGATTTCGAAGGTACATAAAATTGTACCAAGCATCAATATAGTCCATGAAATTGTAGGTGGGAGGTTTAAATGGGGTTTTGAACTAGATTAGTGTGTATATACCAGTGACTGGCTAAGTGTTTAAGTCAAGGATTTTCATAATTCTGTATTTAGAATAGGCAATACCTTTATCTGCTTGGTTGAGGTTACGCTCATGTTCGAATTCCATCGAACCAGTGGCATAAAGTATATGTTCATAGTAAAGATGGTTTTTCAAGGGTTCTACTTTGAATACATGGCTGGATTGATGGTAGGCTTCTGGATGAAGTTTGTTGACAATTTCTCTTTCTGGCTTTGCTGTTAGTTCTCTGGGCAGAGCTAGTACTGGTATGCCTGTTTTTGGTAAGAATTCAAATTTCTCTTTGGTAGAGTGAGTATACTTTACTGGTTTGGTTGGTGTCTTGGGAATATTTGCTTCCTTAAAGGAAGTTGGAGAAGGAATTGCATAAAAGGATTGATATGTTTTTTAGGTTTTTGTATTCTTTTGAGAAGAAGTTGGATCAAAGAGATTCATAGTAAGCGGTGGTCTGCTTACTAAGTTGGTAGGGAGAGGAGAAAAGGAGTTTAATACTGCAAATCGATTACCTGTGGGTGGACGAAGTCGTGGTTGCTGATCCATGTCTGATTTCTTCGATTTAGCATGCTATTTATAGAGGGGTATGAATGAGCTCCTGAACTGAATCGGTACTCATCACAGTGTTGAATACTATGTTAAAAGCTTACGTACGTCCTTGCAAAAACTCTCGGGTTAAGAAATCTGGTAGAGAATTATTCTCTTCTTTGATAAATTCGATATCGAAATAAAAGCTGGATAAAAGAGTTTGCCATCTGGCAAAGATCTGTTTTGCCACGAGGTTTTTAACATCTTTTTGTAAAACATCTTTGGCTGCTTTGCAATCAATTCGGAGTAAAAACTTTTGATTTATCAATTCACCTTAAAATTTTGAAATACATAAAACAATAGCAAGAATTTCTTTTTTAATTTTACTATAATTCTTTTGACTAGAGAGCCAAATACCTGAATGATATCTGACTAGCTGTTCTGAAGAGGAATTGGTTTTCCTTTGTTTGAGAATACCTCTATAAACAAGTTCTAAGGCATCTATTTCTACAATCATAAATGCAGTTGGGTCTAGGATTCCTAAACAAGGAAGTTTTTTGACAATTTATTTTATCTTCTTGACTGTTTGGGTTTGCTCTATACCCCAAGGGATTGGATCTTTGCGAAGTCGTTTATACAACGGTTCACAGATTTGTCGAAGATTGGGAATAAAGTCTGAGATATAATTTAAACATCCTAAAAATCGTTGAAGTTGGATTTTGTCCTTAATTTCATCAGGAAATCTGTCTGCAAATTATATTGCTCTACAAATGGGTTTATAGGCTCCTTAGGTTATGTTATGACCTAAGAAACAAATCTGGGTTTGACAAAGTTTGAGTTTCGAGGCACTCACTACCAGCCCATTTTTCGTGATAATTTCACGAAAAAGACGTAAATATTTTAAATATTGGTCGAAGGATTCACTAAAGATTAATACATCATCAATATAAACAATACTAAATGATGTAAAAGGATTAAAGATGTCATTCATAACTTTTTGGAATTCACTAGGGGCATTTTTTAAACCAAATGGCATGACATTCCATTCATATTGACCAAAGGGAATATTAAAGGCTGTTTTGTACCGATCTTCTTCTTTAATCTGTATTTTCCAGAATCTTGATTTCATATCAAATTTACTATAAAGAACTGTTCTATATGTTCTTTTCAACAAATCTCGTTTGTTGGGTATTGGATATCTTATTCATTTTAAAGCTTTATTTAAGGGCTTATAATTGATGACTAATTGAGGGACACCTCATTCTTTTTCAGCATTATTATTAACATAAAAGGTTGCACAAGACCAGGGTGACCTTGATTCTCTAATTAAGGCTTTTTGTAATAAAGCTTGAATTTCTTGTTTGCAATATTCAACTAATTCTTGATTTATTTATATGGGCCTAGCTTTCGTAGGTATCATTGATTCATCAAAATCATCAATATAAGGGAGACTGATGATATGCTTTTTTCTTTCCCAAAAGGCAGTGGGGATGTCAGAACAAATTTGATGCTTGAAATCCTTTCGGATAGATTCTATCTTATCCTGAATATCTTTTAGCTATAGCTGTTCTTGGATTCTTGTATATTTCACATCTTCCTTTAAAAAAGCTATTTTCTTTTCTCGACAAAGAATCTTCTTTTTTAGAAGATTGATATTTTTGGTTTGTGGACTTTGTAGAAAGGAAAAGGTGTCTCGTATGGATCCAATATTCGTATGGACACCATGTTGGTCTACAGCAAAAGGTTAGATTTGGGTTAGGAATGGAGTTCCTAGGATTACATCTTGACTTAAATTTTTAATGGTTAAGAAAGAATTTACGAAACAAAATTGCTTATTGCATATATGAGCATTAGATAATTTATATTTAATTTTTAGCTGTTCACCAGCAGCAGTATATAATTTAGAACCTATTTTTTCTAAATATTTGGTGGGGATTATTCCTTCACAGATGCAATTTTGATCCGCGCCAGAATCAAGAAGGGCAACTATTTGGATTGAAAAATCTCCTATTTTGAGGAGGACATGGATATACCATTTTTGAAAAGTAATCTAAGAAATAGCTGAAATATAATTTGGATTCTTCTCATTTCGTTCAGCTTCATCATCTGATAAAGAGGTAGGATTAGAAGTATCAATCAACGGTTTTTCGAGATTGAGTTGAACTAAATCTGTATTTATTTAATTAATATCAGAAATTCTTTGAGTATTCTGCTCCTTAAACCATTTAATTTCTTGTTTTAATTCTTTAATTTCTAGATGTAATTCCTGTAAGGATATTGAAGGTTCTTTTTGTTTTCCTTTAAATTTGTCAAATACTTCTTTTAGATTATATGGTTCTACTTGTACTTTGGGATTAAGAACTAAATCTTTGACTTTTAACAGATATTCTCTTTTTAACTGTTTCATCCTGAATATAATCTAAGAATTCAAAGAAGAGTTCTTTATTTGCACGAGTGATTACATTAACTTGATAACGTGGTTTAGTAATAAGCATGCAGAGTTCTCCTATTGCATAGGTACATAAGCCTGTACAATCACAAGAGGATTTTTCACTTGAGTCGTTTTCCGAAGAATTTTCTTAAATTTCAAATACTTCTTTAATTTCACTATCATTAGTGTCATATGACTGGGATGAATCATATTGGTTAAGGATTTGATTGATTTGATCTAAAGTATCTTTGGGTAAAGATAGTTAATTTACTTTTTTCTTCTTTTTTGCTTTGAGTTTACATTCATCTACCTTATATCCTCGTTTTCTGCAAAAATAACACTTAATTGTATCTTTAGATGATTTGTCTTTTGTTCTATTTTTAAAAGGTTTTAAAGTTTTTTCTTTTCTATATTTTCTAAAGTTTTTCTTCTTAGACTTCAGTTTAAGCTTTTTAGATGGAGGAGTTATTGGGGAATATCCAAAGATTTCGCAGAAGTTTCCTAATTCCTTTTTAGATTTCTTATGATATGATTCCATTTGAGATTTAAGTTTGAGATTTGTGCAGAGGTCTGCACCTGCTTGGTTTACATAACTAATTAACTGTCTGTATGCTAAATAATCATAAGACATTATATTTCCAAAATCCAACTTGAGTTTTTGCCTGACTTTTTCTGCAAATAAAGGTGGTAAGCCTGAAATAAATCGTTCTTTTTAGAACGCATGATGACAGTCTATTCTTAACATTACCTTTTGTAGAAGCATGTTTTTATACCATCTGAAATCATGTAATTTTGGGAAAGTTAAATTAGTGAGGATTTCTGAACTTCTATCAGCTAATTGCTGAGGATTTCTTACAAAATGCTGAGTTAGAGGAAACATAAATGTATTTAAACAATCAGAAATTGTTTCTGTTGTTTGACTAGGTTGGCCATTAACATTTTGGATTATCTTAGTTTGGATTTTGGTGGCATTTAGAATTTCTTGACACTGTTGCTCAGTAAGGTAGTTATTCCACCACTCCTAAAGGACACCAGTAAATCCAATGGTTAAAATATGGAGGATAGATTGATCGGAATTGGATGGGTTTTTACATTTAATGGCTGTAATAGCTATAGACATTTCCTGAATTACATTTAAAATGTTATGTTCAGACATGCCATCTATATTCCATTCACTAATTTCTTTACCGGTAAAGGCGGCACGGGTATCAAGATGTCATTCTTCAAATTGAACATCTGGAAAGGATGGTCGAGGATAATAATTTCAAGTGTATGGATTTTCGAATCGTTTTGACATGGGTTTTTTATTTTTAAAAGTAAGCTTATTAAGCTGTTCTGGAGAAGGATCAATATCTATTAGAGAGACTGGTTGATTTAAAGTTTGAAGATGTGATTTAGAGCTGGATTCGGGATTGTCTTTAGTTTTTAATTGAATTAGTTTTTCATTAACTTCTTTAATAAAGTCCAAACCATCTAGATTTAATGTTCCTTTATCAAGTTTTATATTTTTTGGTTAATATAAAATAGGTTTAAATACTGGATTAGGATCTATTAATTGTTTTGGATTAAACTGTTTTAATTGTGGAATTTCTCGTACAGAGGATTTACTATCTAATTATTCTACTTTGCTAGCCATAGTAATTAACATTTGATTAGTATAATTATTTTACTGAATAACTTTATTTAAATCTTTATTTGTTACATCACCTTATTTATCTAAATTTTCGAGTTTAAAATGAGAAGCTGTTACTACTTGATTTTCTACTGGAATCTTAATTTCTTCGACAGGAGGAAATACTGATTCTTTTACTTCATTTCTGGTAGTATACCATTTTTTGGTAATGACATTCAATATTTTTTGTTTTTTATATTTAATTAATTCATACCAATCAAAGAAATTTAAATGTTGTTTCATTTTGATTTGATCAGAATAGTATTGTTATAAGAGTCTAGCTTTTTCAGATTCAGAAACAGTAGCAAAATACCATTTACATCTAAGCTTATTACAAGGTCTATTCCATAATTGACGAAGATAATCTTTATTTAACACAAAATCTTTTTCAGAGGGTAATACCATTAAAGAAGAAGGTATATTCATTTCTGATTGAGTAGGACTTCCAGATTTAACACTAATATTCTCTTCATAATTTACTTTAGGAATTTCACCAGTAAAGTCGACATTACTAAAACGTCTATTACTTTGAGTTCTTGGCAAAGGAAAAGAGGATGAAGATGAGGCTGAAAAGGATTTTCTTCGGAATTCTAATTCAATATGGCTTGCTGGTGTTTCTATGATTTTTCTTATTGTTTTAGATTCATAATGTTTTTTAGGATTAATGATATTTTCAAAATTCCAAGTAGGGTTTTGAAGAATATTATCCCATTTAATCATCCGAGGGACAAAGGTATTTGATATGTCAAAATTAGTTTCTAATAAACAAGTTTCTTTTGGATTACCAATATGTTGTTTGGCTTTTGGGTTTATTGTAGTTTTCAATACTTTGTAATAGACACGATAAATTAAACCAATAGATTTAGAACCTAATTAAAATCTAAATTCTTTGTCTGAATGTTTAAAGTTAAAGTTTTTAGTACATGTAGATCTGTGAGATCTACTGTAAAATTTGGATAATGGTTAAAATAAACTGGACCATTGGCTGTGTTTGATTCAAGGACTGCTAACAAGCTATTTTGAAAATCAAGATGCCTACTATCTCTTAGAAGAAGGCAGATTGGGGCATTAATACCTAAACGGTATAGAGGTTTGATGGCTACTTGAACTAATCCTACGTGAAGATATCGATATTTATTTTTTCTATGGTGTTCTAAGATTTTTGGATTTAGAAGTTGAATTGTACCATAGGGTTGATTTATGGAATTTTTTTTTCCAGTGGTTTTGATTGTATAATTTTGAACTAAATCAAACATTCATTTTTCATAAATCTTGTCAAATTTTTCTATGGGTAAATTCCAATTCATTAGTCTGGATTCAATTTTATCTAATTGAGTACTTACTTCTAAATCATTTACTGATTCAATGTCGATATCAAAAAGGTTGGAGGCCATGAAGATATGAAGATTACTTTCTTTCTCTTTATCTATTCTAGAGTAGATAATACGAATTCTATCATTCTTTAGAGTTATGTCTTAAACTATGTTTCTTCTAATATTCTTAAACCATGATGGTTGCTAGTCACCTGTGAAAGCAGCTAGTACATTGGTCAGCCTAGAACCGTTGGATTAGGCTATCAGTAGCCAAGAATGGCGTCGTGTTAACCTTGACCCGGGGGTGGTCCCGTAGCTCTCAATTATAAGCAAACCTAGCAAATGCAGACCTCTGCACATATCTCAAACTTAAATCTCAAATGGAATCATATCATATAAAATCTAAAAAGCAATTAGGAAGCTTATGCGAAATCTTTGGCTATTCCCCAATAACTCCTCCATCTAAAAAGCTTAAATTGAAGTCTAAGAAGAAAAGCTTTAGAAAAGATAGAAAAGAAAAAACTTTAAAACCTTTTAAAAAGAGAACAAAAGACAAATCATCTAAAGATACAAAAGACATCATCAATATAAACAATACTAAATGATGTATAAGGATTAAAGATGTCATTCATAACTTTCTAGAATTCACTAGGGGTATTTTTTAAACCAAAAGGCATGACATTCCATTCATATTGACCAAAGGGAACATTTAAGGCTGTTTTGTACCAATCATATTAACCAAAAGGCATGACATTCCATTCATATTATTTATATTGATAATGTATTAATCTTTAGTGAATCCTTCGACCAACATTTAAAACATTTACATCTTTTTCATGAAATTATCATGAAAAATGGGTTGGTAGTGAGTGCCTTGAAACTCAAACTTTGTCAAATCCATATTCATTTCTTAGGTCATAACTTAACCCAAGGAACCTATGAACCCATTTGTAGAGCAATAGAATTTGCAAACAGTTTTCCTGATGAAATCAAGGACAAAACCCAACTTCAACGATTTTTAGAATGTTTAAATTATATCTCAGACTTTATTCCCAATCTTCGACAAATCTGTGAACCGTTGTATAAACGACTTCGTAAAGATCCAATGCCTTGGGGTATAGAGCAAACCCAAACAGTCAAGAAGATAAAACAAATTGTCAAAAAACTTCTTTGTTTAGGAATCCCAGATTTTCTTCGGCAGGAGGAAATACTGATTCTTTTACTTCATTTCTGGTAGTATACCATTTTTTGGTAATGACATTCAATATATTTCATTTTTGATATTTAATTAATTCATACCAATCAAAGAAATCTAAATGTTGTTTCATTTTGATTTTTTGATCAGAATAGTATTGTTGTAAGAGTCTAGCCCTTTCAGATTCAGAAACAGTAGCAAAATACCATTTACATTTAAGCTTATTACCAGGTCTACTCCACAATTGACGAAGAAAAGCTTTATTTAAGTATTAGACAAATTTAAAGGAAAACAGAAAGAACCTTCAATATCCTTACAGAAATTACATCTAGAAATTAAAGAATTAAAACAAGAAATTAAATGGTTAAAGGAGCAGAATACTCAAAGAATTTCTGATATTAATAAAATAAATACAAATTTAGTTCAACTCAATCTCGAAAAACCGTTGATTGATACTTCTAATCCTACCTTTTTATCAGACGATGAAACTGAACAAAATGAGAAGAATCCATACTATATTTCAGCTATTTCTCGAGTGTATGGATTTTCGAATCATTTTTACATAGTTTTTTTATTTTTAAAAGTAAGCTTATTAAGCTGTTTTAGAGAAGGATCAATATCTATTAGAGAGATTGGTTGATTTAAAGTTTGAAGATGTGATTTAGACTTGAATTCGGGATTGTCTTTAGTTTTTAATTTATTTCGTTTTTCATTAACTTCTTTAATAAAGTCTAAATCATCTAAATTCATTGTTCCTTTATCAAGTTATATATATATATATATATATATATATATATAAACATATATATACATATATATCAACATTCATACATATACATATATATACATATATATGTATATGTATACATATATATATATGTATGTACATATATATGTATATATGTACATATATATATATATATATATACATATGTATATACATCTATGTACATATATATATGTGTGTGTGTGTACATATATATACATTTATGTACATATATATGTATATATGTACAACATATACATATATACATATGTATATACATATATATGTACATGCATATATATATGTATACATATACATATATATGTATATGTATACACACACATATATATATATATATGTACATATATGTATACATATATTTATACATGTATATTTATATACATGTATACAAATTTAATTTTGCAATGGCCCCATAATAAATTTAATTTTAAAAAATTTTTTAAAAGAACCGTTGCAAAACCCTTACAAATTTGCAATGGTTTTGCGATGGCTTAATAATAATTTTTTTTAAAAAAAATTTAATAAAACCATCGCAAAACCCTTGCTAATTAGCGACGGTTTTGCAACACCTCAAAAACCCTCGCTAATTGCGACGGATTTGCGACGACTCGATAATAAATTTAATTGTTTTAAAAAATTTTAAAAGAACCATTGCAAAACCCTCGCTAATTAGTGAAGGTTTTGCGACGCCTCGCAAAATAATAAATTTATTTTGTTAAAAGTTTTTAAAAAATCCTCACAAATTTATGACGACTTGTAAAATCCGTCGCAAAATCTTAGCTGATTGCGAGGGATTAGGAAAGCCCTCGCTAATTGCGACGGATTTACGAGGGATTAAGGTTTTGAAACTTAAATATAAATGTTAAATTTCATTGGCAAACTTAAAAAAAAGTCTTCGTATTGCTGCAAGTTGATGGAAAGTCCAATAGCCCTACACATCAAATAAAGAAAAAAATGGTAAACATTTAAAATATTTAAATCATTTTACTAATATAATAAAAATTTACAAGTGATATAATGAAACATATGTAATTGAAATAATTTGAGAAGATGTCTCACTTACTTGAAGAGACCAAAAAATAGGAGTGACTTTGGAGTATAGGCAGATTCACAAAAATTATGAGTAGCCTAAAAAATAAAATTCATGTCAGAAAATTTTCTTTTGTTTACTATTATTTAAATAAAAATAGCTACATATGTGACGTACCTTAGAAAATATTATTTTGAAGTGAGACATGTCACTTTGAATAGAATCTATCTCCTTGTGAAGATCAACAAATTTTTTCTCATAATCATTCTTCATTACCTCGTACTCTTGTTGCATACTTTCATTCTTTGCCTCATAGCTTTGACTCATGTCATACAATTCTTTTTGAAGAGGTTCTACTTCAGGCTGATTTTGACATTTAAATTGACTTTTGGTTCCAAAAAATTGTGTAGGAGTAACTCCTAATCCATATCCTCTAACTCTACCGTATTAATTTTCACCTAAAACTTCATTGAAGACTTCATCCTCAACTTTATTGGCATTAGGATCCACATTTAATGTCGCATATTCAGTAACAATGTTATTAGCTTTCTCTTTTTTTATAACAACAAATATAAAAATAGATTTAAAACAAAGCATATCAATAGCCAGAATTAAAACAGATTTGACTATCAGGAAAAGCAAGACAGATAGAAACAAAGAGACATTTCTAACATCCAAGGTTACTTAATTTCAGCACAATCTTTTGGAGTACAACTTTCCTTGGTCGTAAATGATTAGTTTGAAAAGAGGGAAATTTAGAAGGTAGGAAAACTAAACAAAACACATCTCTCTCTCAGGTTGTACTCTGATAGTGATAGTGGTTTTTGTATGCCAAACATAATGCATTAGAAAAGTACACGGTGTTCAATTGTTAGACTGAACCCTACAAGCAAAAATTGATAAAAAAAAAAATGACACATCAATTGAATTAGGGTAGACTCCTAGGAATAACACTGGGAGGATGCTTTAAATCAAACTACAAGAGTAAAAAGAATCTTCTCAAGCAGTCTCAATTTCATAGAAGACAAGTTACTAATTACAGGAGTAGCGTATCAAACTTGAAGTTTCTACAGCTTTAAAGCTAGAAGAAGAATTTATATCAGCCATCAAAAACCCTTAAAGACACACACACCAACTCATAAATGTTAAATAAAGGTAATTTTGTTGCACTGCCTTAATACTTTTTTGTAATCTTTTCTGATTGGAGCATGAATCCATTTAAAATAAAGCAGCTTCTTATAATGGTAGTCACATGAGGTATCTATGCAAGTAAGTTACATATGAGCACTTGTAGCAAAAATGCAAAACTGGTCATAAGCTAAGAGATTTAGATATGCAGCACAAAAAGAATAAGGAAACCGTTTAGATTAAGGTACTTGGCAAGTGTGCTATAACCAGATTGTTACTAATAGAAAACAGGGGAAAATAATCCAGTTCAGAAAACATATCATCCTAGAACAAACATCCTTTTGATCTAAGCATTTTTATTATGTTGGAATTGATGTGTCTCCAGCTTACAACAAAGAAGACTACAATTACTAGTATAAATAGTCACTGAACAAGAAAAGAACTGGACTACACACCTGGCACTGCACATCAATCCCACTCTTCTTGTATTCAACATATAGGCATCTAGAGAACTGGTTAATATATCTGGCAGCAAAAACATGAATCTCTTTAACTCAATATGTACTAATGTGCAGAGTTCTATTTGATTAATCAAGTTTTCTTCCACTATTATATCATCAGGGTAAGAGTACAATTGTATAGAATTTTAGGATTACTCTCCGAGTTTAGAATTGAAGTATTAGATCTTTTTCATTAATATCTAATATTAAACAATTGTAAAAAATTGCATATGTAAAGCACAAAAAAAAGCTTAGCAAAGCACAATTCATGAGTGGTACTATGCAATATGTAAAAGAAAAAAAAAACGAGAACAATAAAACCCCCTCTAATTAAAAAAAGAAATAAATACAATAGGTGAAAAGTGAAGAAAGCAGCAGACAAATATATGCGAATTGCAAACCGAGAAAATGTCATATGAGCTTCCAAACCGAATAGAAGATAAGCAATGAAACGAGCAATCTAATAGATGAAGAAATTCCACTTTTTTTTTTTTTTTTTTTCACTACAGGATACAATTGCTCAATTTATTTTTAGCAACTTTGGAACAACCAAGATCTTCTTTTCAAGTTTTCCTCTATCAAGGGTGCAAGGACAGTAGCAGAAGGAAATGTCTAGCCTAGCTTTGGGATTACCCTTTCCTATGATTGCTCCAATATAAGATTTCTCCAGAGAATTTCTCGGCAAGCATTAGAGGAACATTTAGAATCCTTAAAAACATAAACAAAAGAAACCAGATTCATTTATGGGTTTACTCTCTAATACTCCTCAATAGAACGTGTAATATTCTCGAGCTTTGCGAAATATATTAAAGTAAAACTACTCTATATTCATCTTTTTTTCTCTTTATATGAATAGACTCTTCAATGACTTGGAAACAAGGAGAATCTGACAAGACTTTGTCATGAAGTAAAAAAAAAAAAAAAAAAGACTATAATACTTTTACTTTCCTAGGGATTAGTCTGATCGGTAAAATAAAAAGTATCCTGCAGAACTAAACAACAGAGTATCAACCTCATGAAAAGAACATGCCATGACTACTTGCACATAAATTCAATTTAAAAAAAATAACACCAAAATCCTATTTCATTCGCAATAATAATTACATCCTTTTATTTTTTAAAGGGGAAAAAAAAAGACTACTGTAATATTTACCACGGTAAAGCATGTGTGAATTCAAAGTGATAATACGAAATTGGCAGGAAAAAAGATCAGGCAGTTGCCTCAAAAAATCAGAAAACTAGTGATTTGTTCATTTGTCACTTTCCCTCTTGGATTTATAGTAACCGAGGGTCGGCAAAAGATAAAAATTAAGAAAAAGTTTACCCAATTGAAAACACTAGTTACAGAATATACACAATTCATGGAGAAGTATTTTCTATAATTTATATGTATATTATTTGAAAGGGAAGAAGAGAGCCAAACCTCAGACTAGTGTGAATCTTGGCATGTTAACCTATCTCCAATAGTGGCTGCGAACTTCGACAGTGGCAGCTGTGAACTTTGACAGCGGGGCTTCAAACTCCAATAGCGGCAGCTCTACGACTCAGTGGGTACAATGGAGAGGGGAAAGTTGGAAAGAATTAAGGAAAGAGATGTAGCTGAAAGAAAGCAATTAAGTGGTTTTTCCTTAGATTGACAAGGAGAATGGCCGAGAAGGAGGAAGAATGGTAGAGAAAAAGTAGAGGACTCTTCCGAGAAAAAGAAATAGCAGAGATTGAAAAGGAGGACTAAGAACGATACGACATCGTTCTTAGTAATTTTTTCTTTTTTTATATTCCTTGGAACTAAAATGGCTTAATTTGAAAATCCCTAATTAACCATAAATTTTTTAATTAAATTTTATATTCAAAAATTTTCCTTTCTATTATTAAATCAAGGAGATTGAGGGTTAGGGTGTTAAGATAGTAATATTTGCTATGAGTAATAAACCAATTTTGCCTCTATGAAAATTTTATTTTAAATTTTTTTTACAATTAAAAGGGACAAGCTCATAATCATTTATAAATACCTAACTTACAAGATACAATAATAAACACACAAATTTGTATTTTATTGTAATTAATGTTGGTCGTTAACATTTAAAAAATTAAATTGATGTACCTAATTATTCTATTGATGACTTAGTAAGAGAAATTATATTAACTTACCTTTTTCATTAAAAAAATAAGTAATGAAAATTAGCATTTTATCTTTAAAAATTAATTACGAGATCTATCAATTAAGAGCGCTGGAAAATTTTTTATTATTATGATGCATTTTTATTAATATCGAGAAAAATATATAAAATGCCAAAGCTTTAATTAAAAGATGAAGCGATTTTTTTTTATTTGTTGACATTTTATTTTAAACGTCGGGAATATCGTTATTCTAGGGACACTTGTAAATAATGCCGGCAAAAAAAATATTTTTAAAATTATATAATTAATTTTAAAGCATCCTTATAATTTTAAATGAGACGATACTTATATCAAAAAGCATTGTCATTATTTTATATGATTTAATTAAAATTTACTTTTTTAAATAGAATCAGAAACTTTTTTTTTTAATATTACGACGCATTTTCATTAATGTCGAAAAAAATATATAACATGCCGACATTTGAATTAAAAAATGACGCGATATTTTTTATTTGGTGACATTTTATTCTAAAAGACGGGAATATCGTTATTATAGGGACGCTTTTGAATAATGTTGGCAAAAAAATTTGTTTTAAAATTAGAGAATTAATTTTGAAATGTCCTTATAATTTTGAATGAGATGACACTTATATCAAAAAGCATTATCGTTATTTGATATTATCTAATTAAATGTTACTTTTTAAAAATGTGCCGAAAATTATTTTAATATTACGACAAATTTCATTAATGTAGGGAAAATAATATAACATGTCGACACTTAAATTTAAAAATGACGCGATATTTTTTATTTGGTGACATTTTATTCTAAACGTCGAGAATATCGTTATTATAGGGGCGTTTTTAATTAATAACGTAAAAAAAGTGTAGATAGAAGAGACTTGTGTTGTAGTGTATGTTTCTAATTTTTTTTTTTTGGGACTCCAATTTAGACATGCTGACATTATGTTGTATTTGATATTCACTTTCATGATTTTTATGGTTTTTTTATATTTCATCTAAATTTTTAGCTCTCAAAAAATTCCAATTTGTGAGATTTGATGCATTTATGGAAGGCATGCCATTTGAAGTTGATATTTGGTTGAAATTACTTTGAAAGTAGTACTGGAATGTTGAATTTTTATCGGCAATCTTGGTTCGCTAGATTACCTCGCAATGCTGAGAACAAGCTGGTTAACTTCGTTAGACAGTCGATCGCGTATTTCTTTTGTTTAGTGGTTGACTCACCAGGAAATAACCATTTTTTCATTTGCCATGATTTTACTACTATTCAAGTCAAAATATTATTCTCTTTCAAATTCAAAAAGTATTGAAAATCTGACTTCTATGACCACTATCAATTATAATCTATTTATTGAGATTTCAAGTGTGAGTTGTTTAAGTTAAAGAATCCTACATCGAAAAGGAGAAGGACAAGTAATCGACTTATAAGAGGGAAGGAATATAGACATAATGCCATATGGTTTTGGAACAAAACGTGGTGTTCAATCCTATGAATTTATTTTGTATTTGGAAAATGCTCAGATTCTTCTAAGCTTTTGAGTTATATTCCAGTTCTAATCCGTCGTATCAGAGCTAATGGTTTTGCAGGGATAGGCATTGGCTTGTGGTTGATATTCCCATGGTCGCTGTCAAAAGAAGAACGGTTCACGTTTGCGGTTCGCTCTTGCTTGATGGCCAGGCTATGCCTAGATAGAGTTGGCGAGCTTAGTGGAGGAGACAAGATTTTAATCGGGGGAATTAAATTTTACTATGTCACATAAAAATTCTTTTAACATGATTTGTTATATATTATGTTAAGTATTTTATACAAATCTATAAAAATGTGATATCTATTAATATGACCAAAGAACATATTTGTTCAAATTAAAAAAGAACTATTAAAAATGAATAATATATCTTTATGTAGAATTGTGCACAACTCTCTTTCAAAAAAATAAATTAATCAATCAAAGAGTTTGAGTCAAAAGTCTCAGCAATCTCTCTTTTAATATAAACAATAAGAGTATTCGCAAGAAATTCATCCTCCATTTTGTTGCGAAGTCTTGTGTAAGAACAAGTGGTAAAATTTGGTGGAGGTGGTGAGGGAGTAGAATGTGACAACTGTTGCTGCAGGAGCACTCACTTCTAACAATGCCGAAGAGAGGAAATAAAAGGCTTTAAATGGTCATTCTTATCACATAGAGGAGGAGAAGGTTGGAGCTTGTGATTTATAGTCAATAGCCTAGTGGGTTCATTTGTACTGTTTAAGTTTATCTTGGGTCATTACATGGTGTCTAGGTCCATGGTTTGTGGTCCTTTTTCTTTTCTTTTTTTTTCTGTTAATAAGATCTCTGGTTTAACTTTCTCCTATGCTAAAATTTCTCTAATACAAAAAAAATCCTCCTTCACTGTCTATACAACATAATTTCTCACGAGGTAATAATGTCACTTCCTCTTTTTTCCTCCAAAAAAAAAAAAAGAAGAAAAGAAAAACCTACGTGCTTTTAAGTTAGGCCAAAAATATGTAGACTGCGAAACTAGGTATATACTTAATTTAAAAAAAGATGAAATTTTAATTTTTTTTAATTCAAAACTTAGTAATAAAATTTTTATTTTATTTAGGTAGATTACTTTTAAAATACCTTTTTTATTATTAGATCACTTAATAATTTTTATTTAAGAGCTAATTTCATATTTTGAGGGGATAATAAATAATATGGATAATATACGCGTGTGTATATATATATATATATATATATATATATATATAATATGTTATAGATAGCGGTACTTTTTCATAAAAATCTTATGCATCCCCTGCCCTAGGGTGGCTCCCCCACTGGGATGGATATGTGTTTCTAGAAAATTGAACAAGCGTGGTACTAGAATAGTTCCTAGGTAGAGCTGTATTCGAATACAAATGAATCGAGCATCGCATTTTGAAACTCGAGTAAGAATATAAATGAACACTATTCAAGTTCATTTGTTTATTATTCGAGTTCGAATTCGTTTGATTATTATTTGATAATATTTCTGTTCGTTTAAGTTCGAGTTTGAAAAACTTGATTAACGTTCGAACTCGAATGTTCGAGTCTATTTATTTCATATTTTTTATTTTAAAAATTATAAAAATAATAATTCGAAAATTAAAAAAATAATGAACATTATAAAATTAAATAAATAAATATAATAATATAATTGATCTTAATATTGTAATATAAGATTTATTAATTAGAATAAATCTTAATATTATAACATATAAATGAATATAATAATATAATATAATTAATTTTTAAAAACATATAACATGTTCGCGAACGTTCATATATGTTTGCGAACATGTTCAAGTTCATTCGTTTATTAATTGAACTTGATATTTCATTCGTCTTCTTCGAACACGAACAAGTTTTCATTCATGAACGTTCGATTTAGTTACAACTCTATTCTTGGGGCAACGACATGTGTCCAATTTAAGTGAGTAGGCAGACTCGTTTGTGGCATTGTTGCTTGATGGGGCCCATATTTAATAATTTTTATTATATTCAAACAAACTCATCTCAATTGAGATCTTATTCAAGGCTCGTTTGACACTACAAGAAAAATACAAATTAGTGATGGCCAAATTAGTCGCCAAATTGTTGCTGGATGCGGGGCTCGAACCTATATTCTTGTTGTGGGGAAGCATGTGCTCCTCCACTAAGTCTAGGGACGGCAATTTCTCTGCTTAAATCGGGGACCCAGTTTGGCCCAGCCAGGTTGACCCGGCTCGTCATCGATCCGTTGCAAATTCCTTACAAATTCGTCACTAATTCACAAAAAAAATACTATATAATTAATATATGTTACAATAAATCATAAGAATATCAATAGCTTAGCGTTCGAACATGTGTTCCCCCACAAGAAAGATGCGGGTTCAAGTCTCACATCCAATATAATCTCATAATATTTTTAGCGGGTCAGGTCGGACGGATGGGGCAGGCAGGTTCGGTTAGCCAGGTTAGAAAGCTAATTAATAATTTTTTTAAAATAAAAATTTTAGGCCATTGCAAGTTTTTTTTTAATAAAAAAATTTTGGCCGTCGCAATCCGTCACTAAATTAATTATTTTTTTTAAAAAAATAACGAATTTTGACCAACACAAATCCTTGCTAGATTAATTATAAACTTAATTATAATATTATCAATTAAATGGTCGTCACAAATAGCGATGAATTTTCATTCCGGCCCAAATTGCGACTCCATTTTAGCAACGGATTACAACCATCGCTAATTTGGTTTTTTCTTGTAGTGCTAGTTGAAAAATCTTTTAAAAAATTATTTAGAATTTGGACTACCGTCGCTAATTAGTTCTAATTTTGTGACGCTGCGACAATTAGTTATGTTAATGTATAATAACAAAGGTCGTCGCTAAACCGTCTTAATTTAGCTATGGATTAGCGATGGCTTGTTGAAATATAAAAAATATATATTTTTTAATTTTGAATTTTGGACTACCATCACTAATCAACTACAGTTTTATGACGATGTTACAATTAATTAGTATTAATATATAATTAGAAAGACTGTCACTAAACCTTCACAATTTAGCTACAGATTAGTGAGGGCCCGTTGAAAAAAAAATGTATTTTTATTCGAATTTTGGTCTTTCTTTGCTAATTAGCGGCATTGTGATGGTTGATCAACCCTTCATCACTGTTTTGTTACTGTAGCTATGTTGTCATAAATTAGCGACGGAAAGTAGCTGTCGCTTGTTTGATTTTTTCTTGTAGTGTGATAATACTGAAATATAATTACTAAAATCTAAATATTTAAATAATAGATTTTGAAAATTAAAGTTTGAAGACTGAATTCTGAAATCTGAATTTGAAGTCCGAATTAATTATAATTTATTTTTATACTATATTTTATTACAATTTAGGTTACATATATAAATATTAATAATTAGATGATTATTTAATATATTCAGACTTCAGAGCTAAGTAACTTTTAATTTACTTAAATTTATAACAAGATTTGCAAAACATCATAATAAAGTAAGAGATAACAAAAATTTGTTATCATACATACTTAATTATTTAAACACTTAATATTATCTGTTTTCGAATGGACTTAATAAAATAAGTACTTAATTAATTAATTTTAAGTATTTATTTGAGTTACCAACTATGTCCCAAATACACTGTAGTGGCTACTTTAATGTTCAATAAAAAAGGCTTCTATTGAAGAAGCTGCAAGATTGAACCCACTGCATCTCAAGATGTTTGGAATGACTTCTTTAGCTACATCGACTGTTCTGTCTTCTAGGCATCAATCTTAATTTTTTACTCAATGATTAAAGCACAAGTCTCAAATGGGGCATTCCAACATAATAACTCCCACTATATGCTGCAACATATTCTGTCAAGCTCAGATTCAATACTAGGACAACGTTATCGGGTAGAAACAGATAAGGAATTTGATAATGTAGAAGGGACTCATCCTTTTGGGAAGGGGGTGGGGAGGCGGAAGAGGGTGGAGAATTACGACCTTCGAAAGGAAAAGGCATCCAAATGAGTGATATATCAATAGGACCTTGGTAAGGGAAGGGACTATAATATTAAAAAAAATTTGGGGGGCCAAAAAGTAAATTTTAAATGGACTTTTAAAAAAAAAATTAATTTTCTGAATGTAAAATAAAAAATTTTAAAAATTTTAGGGGGTAGGCACCACCCCTGCACCTCGATCCGTCTCTAACTAACACTTGTATGGGGGGGGGGGGAGTTTTTTTTTTTTTTGAAATAAGGTTTTGGGTTAAAATATACTGTTGAAGTTCATGAATTTGCACAGTTTTGGAGCGGCTTCAGTTCTACCACTGTCAAATGTTGGGTCCTATATGCATTAATTTATTTTACTGAAATAAGTTTTTTTTTCTCCCCTCAAACCGTAGTCTTACCCACAATGGTCAAACAGAAATCTAAATGTATATCCAACGTTAAATTGTGGATCAAATCTCAGATTACATATTGTTGACGCCCGTTTTTGTCAAACTGATGCAACGGTAATATGGAGCCGATGCCAATAGGAGAGTTTCTTTGAGCCAACAAAGATATCCATTATTTTACTGCCGATGTCCCTAGTCAACATCGGAACCAAAAAGCCGTTGGGTTGTTAGACATGTTTCCTTACATCTCAGCATAAACAACTGACCACGATCCACAACCGCTAAGGCTTAACCACTAATAGAAGTTTGCTTCATGATTAGATAGTGGATTTTATCAGAATAGCATGTATAAACGGGAAGAGCATTTCAGCTGAAGGGAATCATCCAACAACACCACTCAAAAGTCCATTTTTCCTTTCAACATTTACGTGCTTTCTTTACCACTTTGTTTAGTTTAGGATTCTTATTATTTTCAGTTCTATTTCCTTTCGTTTGAAATCTAATTATTTGCAAGTTTATCTTTTTAACAGTCATTCAATACACGTCCCTTTTTCGAATTAGTTTGACTCTGTGTGCAATTTATTTGCCTTCTTAGACCCTTTCTATAGTAAGTCCAAGGAATCCACATCCTTTAAAAGATTCGATTCCCACATTGTTTCCCTCATCAAATTGTTTACGTTCATCAGAAGAATAGCCAATCTCTAATTTTATTGGCTCTCCTTTTGTACGACAACATAGATTGGCATGCTTAGTAGGATCCAAGGTCATTATTGCATACAGTTACGTTTAGGTCGCTAGATGTCGAGCAATCCACAATAGTTCCCTATGGCGGACTCATTCGAGCGACCTCCAATTCGTGGTCTTCGGGAGGTTTTTGACCCAGCAGCCAATACTTCAAGTAATGCTCAAGTTCTTCCCCTTGAGCAAGGGTGTCAGTCCTCTTCATTATCCCAGGTGTTCTAGTTGACACCCACTTCTTTAACTACTATACGATATGCTATGGAGTAGTGAACAAGTGAAGTTATGCAAGGTCTCATTCCCCAGTTTGCCACAGTATGCCAACCTTTACTCTAGAATGAGCTCGGCCATTTTGCACAGAAACAGAGTCTTCATAGGTATCCTAGGTAGTTGGATATCCTACTCTTACGATGGATAGTGCACCATCTTATGGGTCGGTTTAATTGTTGCGCAGAGAGCCGTCATTCCCAACGTCTGGGGGGCACTAAGGTGTTTCGGGGATAACTGTTTAGAATATTATTCTAACAGAACCTTTTTTAGGAAGGGCCACCTACCCAATGACTAGGGCCCAACCACCATTTGATTTGGCGGCAGTGCTCAATAGGAGTGTTCTTCTTCCCTTTAGGGGGTAACAAAGTTATCCCACGGCTTTTCCCCCCGTGTATCCTACAGCGACGGTAGCTTATCCATCGCAAGGAGTAGTATACACTAAGATGGATCCATTTCCAAGCCAAGGTCCTCGGTCAGTTATGCTGAATCCATTTATGCAACCTTAACAGCCAACTCAATTAGCCGATGTTAGCGCGATGACAGAAGTGTTACAATGGCATGCCAAGGACCGACCAGTTTATCAGAAGCTATACCCCAAGTAGGTGGATACCATAGCGGTGCTCCCTCGGGGGTTTAAGTTGCTTGAGTTCACCACGTTCTCTGGAGATAACTATAAATCAACTCTAGAACATATTAGGAGATTCACAGCCCAATGTGGAGAGCTCGAGGAAAGCGATTGACATAAGTTACAGTTATTTTCTTTGTCTTTGATAGGAGCGACGTTAACATGGTATGCAAATTTGGCTCCCAGCTCCATATACTCTTGGGTAGATATGGAACGAGTCTTCCATCAATAGTTTTTCAAACCAGCACCAGAGGTTTCTGTGGCAGATCTTCTGGCAATGAAGCAAAAGCCAACCAAGAGCGTAGTAGAATTTATTGAGCGCTTTCGTCAAATTAAAGATAATTGCACCACATAGTTGCCAGAAATGGAATATGTAAGGATTGCCATTAGAAGGATGCACCCACAGCTCAAGAAACATCTCATTCTTCAGGACTTTTTCAATCCCACTTACTCTCCCAAGTTGTTAGAATAGAAGAAATGATCAAGGAAAAAGAGAAGAGGTGTTCTGTTAAGTTCTCTTATGGGCAAACGATGATATCAGTAGTTGAAGATATTGTTGAGGACGAAGAGGAACAATTGATGGAGGTAATTGTAGCAAAGCTAGTGAAAGGTTCTTCCTATACTTGTCCCTTTCTAAAGCCAGGCAAAAGAAAAGAAGAGGCTTCTTCGGTGGGTCCATCTACCTACACGTTTGAAGTGTCAAAGGCTGAGTAGATTTCTAATCAACTAGTCACGGATAAACAAATCTATTTGCCTTTCGGGCATAAGATTCCAAGCCCTAAAGAATTAAAAGGGAAGAAGTACTGTAAGTGGCACATTTCATTCTCACATAACGTAAATAGTTGTGTAGTTTTCAGGAACACAATTCAGAAGGCTATACAGGACGGAGGCTAAGGTTTGCCGATAGAAGAGAAGAAACCTTAATAGACACAGGTCCTTTCCTAGTGGTAGGTTTGCACATGCTTTAAGTAGGTAAGGAGGAGGAAATGAGGAAACCAACAGGCCCTCCCGAAAATAAACCAGATGAGAAGGAACAACTTAGTTTATCAGAGAAGAAGGGTGAAAGTTCCAAAGGTTGGATGGTCAACCATTAGTTTTTACACATTTTTCTGTCCTATCTCTTGTAGATTATTTTCGTGGCAAAGATGAGAAGTTCATAATACAGGTACCCCATGAGAAGCCATTTTTATTAAGTCGATGTTCTCGTCCTACAACGACTTAGAAGCGTCAAGAAAAAAGAAAGCGGGCCTAGTAAAGGTAGTTTTTAGATGCTTGGGTGGCTGGATAGATGCATTCTGATGGTAGCCAGAAAATGCTTAGCATTCTTACATCAAAGTTTTGGGCGACCACCCAGCAATGAGTGGTGGATGAGGATTTCCATGCCATAGAAAAAGTTTCCGTTGAGTTAATTAAATTTAAAATCCCATCAGAATGAATGTTTTTCCCAATCCCAATGGCAGAAAACACTAATCGCCTTAAGCCATTGTACATCAAGGCGCATATAAATGGGAAGCCCTTCTCGCGGGTTTGTATTGATGGCAAGGTTGTGTTAAATGCAATGCCTCTAGTGATGTTGAAACATCTGGGAGAAAACATGTCTAACTTGTCTCCTACCAACATTTAAATGCTCAACTTTACTTGAGATGCAGCTAATGCGGAAGGGGTCATTACTCTCGAAATCACAGGCAGATCCAAAACTAGTAAGACAGTTTTCTATATAATTAATGCACAACCTACTTATTCTATTTTATTAGGGAGAGATTGGATCCATGAAAATCGTTGTGTCCCTTTAACACTTCATCAAATGATGTTGATCTGGGATGGTGAGTAGATCCCAGCCGATCTAATCCATTGTTCAGTGGAGGTGCATATGAATGAGGCTTTGTTTTACCATCCAACTTTCAATCCAAGCCAGTACACCAAACTCACCATGGCCCAAAATCTGATTGCGACAAAAGATTTAGAAGGAAACAGTTTGAGGGCAGAAGATCCAAATGATCGGCAAACACCTAGCTTCATTACCTAGGACCCACTAATGCAAGTGAACATAGGATGACCTGGGGAATATAGAACAGTAAAAGTGAGTTTACATTTGACTCCCTACCAATAAGATACATTGACAAAGCTGATTTGTAGATATAAAGATTGTTTCGCCTGGGACTATCATGAAATGCCAGGTTTGGACAAAAGCATCGTTGAACATCGCTTACCCATAAAGGATGGTTTCAGGGCTCTCAAACAACTAGCTCGGTGTTTCAATCCCTCACTATTACCCAAAATCAAGGAGGAAATTGAGAGGCTACTCCGTTATGGATTCATACACACGTTCCATTATGCAGATTGGGTGTCCAACATCATTCCAGTTATAAAAAAGAATAGCCAATTATGGTTTGCATTGATTTAAGGAATATAAATCTAGATACACCAAAAAATGAGTATGGCATGCCTATGGCAGATATATTGGTTAATCCTGCTGCAGGGAATTGGTTTTTAGGCTTCATGGACAAATATTTCAGGTACAATCAGGTCTTTATAGCCGAAGAAGATATGCATAAGACGACTTTCTGATGTCCAGGCTCCATTGGTTTGTTCAAATAGGTGGTCATGTCGTTTGGTTTGAAGAATGCTATGCCATTTTCCAATGAGCCATGAACCTCATTTTTCATGATCTTATCGGTAGCACAATGGAGGTATATATCAATGATCTGGTTGTAAAGTCTCCTACCTTTCCACAATATCTGATGGATTTGGAACAAGCGTATTCCATCCTAGTTATTTGAGGGTATTTTAAGATATATTTGTTATAATAATAACTAGGCATATTCCATCCTATTTGACATTTTGCTTGTAAAAGATATTTTTGGCAAATATGTGTAGATTGAAGTTAAAATCCAGCAGAAAGTACAAAAACCAGAATAGACTTTGTGCTAGGCTCAGCCAATGGACCAGGGGCTGGGTCCATTCTGCTCCAGCAAAAGAAATTGAGCAAGCTTCTGGGGAATTCCAGAACAGACTTGGCACAAAGTCTGGGAAAAACCCCCTAGCACCCGATCCAGTTTGTCTGCCAAGGAGAATTGGCAAAAAAATAGAGCAAAAAAAAGGGAAAGAATAGAGTGCACCTGGTACCAGGTGGGTTAAAGGTACCTGGGGCTAGGAATGCTCTAGAGGCGAATATTCTATACACGGAATTAGGGCTTATTTAATGATTTTGGTATTTTCCTACTCCTACTCGGCCAAAACTTTCTCACCCACGAAATTGGCATTCAAGAGGCTTATAAAAGCACAAGAAAGTACATATATGCAATAGAAGGAGGTGAATTCATCAGCAAAAATTCTGAATCTCTCATTAAAAGAGGAGTTCACCAAAATCAAGAAAGGTTGTTCAAAAGAGTCTTCAAGGAGGAAGAAAGAGGCATGTCTATGAGTGCTTTCTTTCACCTTTGTTTTTTTCCCTTAAACAATCATGTATTCAATATGTCCATTGTAATTTGACATTATTTTTGTGATTCATAATTTATTGATTAATTTAGTCATATGATCAATTAAATATTGTTCTTGAGATTTGATTACTTGTTTTCCTTACGGAGTTGGTTGATTGAGTTTTGTTATTAACTTGCTTGAAAAAGAGGTTGGTAATGACTTCAATTAATTAGTTTCATATTTGTTATCTCTTAACTTGCTTGAAAATGGGTTAATTGTTTAGAAAATTAGTAATCAAAGGTTAGTTGATGATTGTTAGAATATGAATTCGTTGACTAATTTCATACTTTAAATCGCCTAGAATATAGGGGTTTAAGGAAGGATGCACAATTTGACAAGATTTTGGAAATCTTCAAACAACTACATATAAACATTCCACTTAGTGAAGCCTTAGTGCACATGCCCAAGTTTGCAAAATTTCTCAAAAGCATGCTTGTGAACAAAAAAAAGATTGGAGGAATTATCTACTGTGGTTTTAAATGAAGAGTGTTCAGCTATCTTACTTGACCCACGGACTATGCCGTGAAAAGAAAGTAATCTAGGGAGTTTTTCTATCCCTTGTCTTGTTGGTACTCTTACATTGTGCTATGCTTTAGCTGATTTAGGTGCTAGTATTAATCTTTTACCATATAAAACTTTTAAAAAGCTAGGCCTAGATGAACCCAAGCCCACTAGGATGAATATTCAACTTGCGGATAGATCTGTTAAATATCCTAGAGGAATAATTGAAGATATCTTGGTTAAAGTGGAAAAATTCATATTTCCTGTAGATTTTGTAATTCTTGATATGGACGAAGATTCTAAAGCTCTTTTAATCCTAGGTCGACCTTTTCTAGCAACTGCTAAAGCTTTAATTGATGTTCATAGAGGAAAATTGACACTTAGGATTGGGGACGAGAAAGTCATTATAAAAATTCACAAAAACATGCAATATCCTAGTTCTTGTGATGATTCTTATTTAAGGGTTGATATTCTTGATGAACCTATCTTTGACATTGTGTAGGAATCATTTGTCCATGGTTATATGGAACAATCCATTGCATATTTAGATGACTCAATTGAGGGCTATAGATTGGAAAATTTTAAGGAAATCGAAAAAAGCGGTTTGGGAAGGATGAAGTCATCTATTGAGGAAACACCGGAATTGAACTTGAAAGACCTCCCCGAGTACTAGAATACGCATTTTTGGCAAAAGACCAAATTGGTAAGTCTATTGGGAAAGTATAAGGGAATTGTTGCATCGAAAATTACAGATATTAAGGGAATTAGCCCTTCCTTTTGTATACATAAAATCTTGTTGGAAAAAGGAGCCAAATCCATAGTGCAACCCCAACGTAGGTTGAACCCAAACATGAGTGATGTGATAACAGGTGAGGTGATTAAACTCCTAGATTCATGACCCTATTTCTGATAGTATTTGGGTTAGTCCAACATAAGTGGTATCAAAGAAGGGAGGAATAACTGTGAGCCCTAATGAAAAATATGAGTTGATCCCAATGAGATTGGTAACTTATCTGAAGGTTTGCATTGATTATAAGAAATTGAACGAGGCAACTAGGAAGGACCATTTTCCTCTCATTTTCATTGACCAAATGTTAGAAAGGTTAGCCAGATATTAGTTTTATTACTTCTTATATGGTTTTTCCGGATACCTTCAAATTCCCATAGTATTGAGGATCAAGAGAAGACTACCTTTACATGTTCTTTTGGCACTTTTGCATATCAACGTATGCCTTTTGGTTTTTGCAATGGCCCCGGAACATTCCAACAATGTATGATGGCTATTTTTGAAGGGCTTGTGGGAGATACCATATAGGTATTTATGGATGATTTTTCTATTTTTGGTGATTCTTTTGATTTGTGTTTAGCCAATTTGAAAAAAAAGGTACTTCAATGATGTGAAAAGACCAACCTCATGCTTAATTTGGAAAATGCCACTTAATGGTGCAAGAAGGTATAGTATTGGGACACAAGATTTCAAGGAAAGGTATTGAGGTTGATAGGGCCAAAATTAAGGCAATTGAGAAACTCTTTCCTCCAACTTTTGTGAAGGCAATTTGCAGTTTTCCTGGACATGCAGGTTTTTATAAGAGGTTTATCTTGGATTTCTCAAAGATTTCTTAATCCTTACTTTTTTACTTGAAAAAGATGCTATTTTTAATTTTGATGAAATATATTTCAATGCTTTCAATGTGCTTAAAATAACATTGATCAATTCTCCTATTCTAATTACACCGGGTTAGTCTCTTCCTTTTGAACTAATGTGTGATGCAAGTGACTATGCAGTGGGTGCAGTGCTTGGACAAAGGAGGAATAAGCACTTTTAACCAATTTACTATGCAAGAAAAACTTTTATGGCGGCACAAAAGAACTACACCACAACAAAGAAAAAGTTACTTGCAATAGTGTTTGGTTTTGATAAATTTTGTTCTTATCTTATTTTGTCCAAAGTCAATGTGTATGTAGATCATTCCGCCCTTAAGTTCCTATTGAACCAGTATGATCCTAAACCGCGATTGATAAGATGGGTTTTATTAGTGCAGGAATTTGACTTGGAAATTAAGGGCAAAAGAGAGCGGAAAACTTAGTTGCGGATCACTTATCAAGGTTGGAAAATCCTAACCTTGAGCCATTAGCCGAAGAAGACATCAATGACACCTTTTCGGATGAACAACTTTTACTTGTTGATGGTGAGGTTTCTCAACTACCTTGGTATGCGGATTTCACTAATTACTTGATTGCAGGAATTCTTATGGAAGATTTTAATGCACAACAAAAGAAAAAATTCCTCTCCGAAGTAAAGCTTTACTTTTGGGAAGATCCATACTTGTTCTGATATTATGCAGATCAAATCTTTCAAAGGTGTGTGGATTCCGTGGAAAGTATCCATATCTTGAAACATTTTCATGAAGGACCCACGGGAGGCCACTACCAAGCTAACAATACTGCAAAAAAGGTACTTAAGTCCTGTTTTTATTGGCCTACACTCTTCAAAGACTCTTACAGGTTTGTTCAAAATTGTGATAGGTGTCATCGTGCAGGTAACATCACTAAATCTAATGAAATTCCATTACAAATCTTTTAAGCGTGTGATATTTTTTATTGTTGGGGGATTGATTTCATGGGCCCTTTTCCTTGTTCTTTGGCTAACAAGTACATCTTGGTTGCTGTTGAGTATGTATCAAAGTGGGTTGAGGCGCAAGCCTTGCCTACTAATTATGCACGGTTTGGAGTCCCTAAAGTGTTCATTAGTGATAGGAGAACCCACTTTTTAAATTTCCAACTAGATAAGGCTCTTTGGCATTTAGGGGTTACTCATAAGTTCGCTACCCCCTATCGTCCCTAAACAAGTGGCCAAGTTGAGGTGGTTAATAGAGAATTAAAAATAATCTTGGAAAATTAGTTAAGCATATAAGGAAGAAATGGAGTTTGAAGCTAGATGATACTCCTTGGGCTTATAGGACAGCTTTTGAAACTCCTCTTAGTACTACCCCTTATCGATTGGTGTATGCAAAATCTTGTAATTTACTCGCAAAGATTAAACATAAAGCTTATTGGGCTATTAATCTTGTCAACCTTAATCTAGATCTTGTTGGACAATCTAGGTTACTTCACTTGAATGCCTTCCATGAATTGCGCATAGCTGCCTCTGATAATTCTCTCATCTACAAGGAAAAGGTAAAATGGTGGCATGACAAACATATTTCTCAATCTAGGGAGTTTAAAGAAGGGGATCAAGTGTTGCTATTTAACTCTCGCTTGCCATTCTTTCTGGGAAAATTGAAATCAAGATGGTCCGGGCTGTATGTAGTAACTAAGGTTTATCCTTTTGGTACACTTGAAGTCTCTCACCTGGATAATGGTACCTTCAAGGTTAATAGGAATCGGGTAAAGCATTATTTTGGGGAGACATTGGACACCTTGGATCATGTAGATATTTTTCTCTATGAACCATGATTCCTTTTTTGGATTGTATGGATGTTGTGCATCTTTGTCAGTTTTTTTTTTATGTTTATTTTCATTTGATTTCTTTTTCGCTTTCTTTTTCTAGCTTTATGTTGCTCTTTAGTTTTGTTTTTTTTAGTAGGTACTCTTGTAATGACCTTTCCTTGAGGTGAATTCAAACATGGTGGCACTACGATGTAATAGAAGTATCTTCTACACTTTATTCTTCTCATTCTTTATTCATTTTGGTCATCTTGGCTATACTTCTATTATGCTATCTTTGGCCATTCAGGACAATGTCCAGTTTAAGTATGGAGGGAGAATGAGGTTGAAGAAGTACTTTTCCATATCATATTTTGCGAAATTTTTTTGAAAATTTCAGAGGTTTTCATTGTTAAGCAAGGTTGTAATTCTTGTTCTTACTTGGATATGAGTTTTGTCATTCATTTGGTAAATTTTTATGAAATTGGTTTCATTGGATAAAATATCTGTCAAGATTTGAGAATTTTGATTAATCTTGTTTATGCATTAGTGTTTGAATATTATTTGGCCCATCTAGTTTGAATATAGAGGATATGATGAATATGGGAAGAGTGTATTGGCTAAATCTTATATTATAGGTTTAAATTTTGCTAGCTTTGAGTTATAATAAAAAAATAATGTGAGTTGTAAAAAGATCTTTGACAGGAAAGATTGAGGAGAATGTTGAAAAAACTTGAATTAAGTTGAAAAAAATAACAATGAGTGGAAACAAAACTATTGTTGGTGTGAATTGAAAAAAAAAATGCTCTTATTACTGATTGTTGACGATCTTTAGCTGAAAAAGGGATCAATATGGGGAGAAGTAGCAAGTGAATTTGGTGCACTCTCTTGAGATTATCTCGAAGGCAAAAAGGCAAGAAAGAAAGAATTGTTGGAAAAAAAAATAATGAGTGATGACTATAAATGGGGCCAATACAGTGTGTGAAGAGAAATCCATACACTTGAGGCTATTAATTCCCTATGTTATTGAAAATTTTTGAGAGCAAAAAATTGAAGTGCTTTCCTCACATCATAACTTCAGTGTGCAATTTTTGGATCTATAATACTTGAGTTGGTAGATGGCTCGACCTATGTCATTCCTATTATCTATAGTTTTATTTGAAGAGTGAAATAATTTTCTTAGACTAAGGTATGTACTTGATTAATTTGACTTCAAGAGTTTTGTGATATCTTATCTAATATTTCAAGGTTTGAAATTGCTTTAAAAGGGTATAGATGACAAGAGTTGTATCTAAAATTTTAAGGGAAGACATGATGTTTGCTATGGTAAAGAATTTTTGAATGAATAAGAACTTATATTTTTTGAGTAATTTTTCTTGGACTAAAATGTTTTGTTTGAGGACAAGCAATTGTTCAAGTGTGGGGGAATTGATAGGGGATAAAATCACCATTATTCTTTTAGTTAGTTGAGAGTGTTTTGAGATACATTTTTATAATAACTAGGCATATTCTTTCCTATTTGAAATTTTACTTGTAAAAGGTATTTTTGACAAATATGTACAGATTTAAGTTAAAATTGAGTAGAGAGTGCACACAACTAGAATAGACCTAGCGCTAGGCCCAGCCAATGGACTAGACACTGAGTCTACTCTGCTCCAGCAGAAGAAATTGAGCAAGCTTTAGGGGAATTCCAGAACAGACCTAGTGGTAGGTCTAGCAAGTACACCTGGCGCCAGGTTCAGTCTGTCTGCCAAGGATAAATGGCCAAAAATAGAGCAAAAACTAGAGAAGAACATAGTACATCTAGTGCCAGGTGGGTCGAAGGAACCCGGCACCAGGTAAGCTCTAGAGGCGAATATTCTGTGTACGGAATTAGGGTTTATCCAATGATTTTGGTATTTTCCTACTCCTACTTGGCCAAGACCTCTTCAGCCACAAAATTGGCATCCAAGAGCCATATAAAAGCACAAGAAATCACAAGGGTTGGATATATACAATAGAGAGAGGTGAATTCATAAGCAAAAATTCTCAATCTCTCATTGAATGAGGAGTTCACCCAAATTAAGGAGGGTTGTTCAAGAGAGTCTTCAATGAGGAAGAAAGAAACTTATCTATGAGTGCTTTCTTTCACATCTATTTTCTTTTCCTTAGACAATCATTGTAATTTGACATTATTTTTGTGATTCATAATTTATTGATTAATTTAGTCTTTTGATTAGTTGATTATTATTCTTGGGATTTGATTACTTGTTTTCCTTACGGAGTTGGTTGATTGAGTTTTATTATTAACTTGATGGAAAAAGAGGTTGGTAATAACTTCAATTAATTAGTTTTATATTTGTTATCTCTTAACTTGCTTGAAAAAATGGTTAATTGTTTAGAACATTGGTAATCAAAGGTTAGTTGATGATTGCTAGAATATGGATTCGTTGACTAATTTCATGCTTTAAATCGCCTAGAATATAGGGATTTATATGAGGACTGATTTTAATGCATCTTTTGGATAAGTTAGTCGAGATAGAATATGTTTACTAATTTAACTAAAAGATAGTGATTCCATGGATTGCAAATGAAGTGGGTCTATATTAAATCCTTCATGAGATCAAGATCATAATTGATTGTGATGGTGGCTAAGTGATTCATTATCATGTTTTCAAAAGCTTTTGTCTAAATTGCATATTTTTACATCCTTGAGTTGTATATATATTTTTTTCTTTTTATTATTTTCTTACTTTATTTTCGATTAAGCAATGAATGAAAAGTGATTAGTGTGTACTTATTCCTTTGAGGATCAATACTCGTTAATTCCCTATATTATGCTTGCGATGAGTATACTTGCTCATTTGTATATTTTGAGATTAATGTTTTAATTAAAACTTGACTAAGGGGTGAATTTAAAATTGATGGTTTTTATGCACCCAAAATTTATGCATCACGTTTCTTCGAATGCACAAACATCACCTCAAAATCAATCCTGCCAAATGTGCCTTCAGAGTTACCACTAGGAACTTCCTTAGATTTCTGGTGCATCGAAGAGGAATTAAGGTAGATCAAAATATAGCAAGAGACATTTTCCATGCAAGGTCCCCGCGGACCAAAAAAGAACTTTAAAGTTTTCTTGAAAAGATTAATTTTCTGCGCTGATTTCTTGCGAACTCTGTAGGGAAACAAAAGGTTTTCTCCTTTTTTCTTCGGTTAAAATCATCTCAGGAGTTTGTTTGGCATCCGGTACATCAGACAGCTTTTAATCATATCAAATTGGCTTTATCGCGACCACCCATCCTGGTGCCTCCACACAATCAGGCTCCCCTAAAATTATACATTTTAGCAGCCCAGGAATTCATCAGGAGTTTGCTAGCTCAAGATGATATACGGGGATTTGAAAGAGCAGTTTACTATCTTAGTTAAAATTTGTCGGACACCGAAATAAGGTACACTCCCATTGAGAAGTTATTCTTATCTTGTTATCATGCATGCACGAAACTAGAACATTATTTGTTGTTTAGGGAGGTGTAGGTCTTGTGCAAAATTAATTTGGTAAAATATTTGTTGAACTGCCCCCTACTATAAGGTTGGCTAATGAAATGGACGATTAAGTTGCATGCTTTCTCTTTGACTCATGTGTCGTTACAAGCAATCAAAGGTCAGGCCATAGCAAATTTTTTGGCCGAACACCTCTACCTTGAGGTGCAAAGCATGGGAGAAGAGGAGGAACATAGGTACATCGCCTATAAGCCGTGGTTATTACAATTTGTCGACTTTAGCACCCAGTCAAAAGCTGGCATCGGCTTGGTCTTTGAAGCCCCTAATAAGCAACAAGAGAAGATCCATTTCGAACTAGAAAAAGGAACTTCAACAACCAGGCAGAGTATGATGCTCTCATTTTAGGGCTTCGAATTTCAAAAAGCCCTGGATGTGTAAGTGGTCAAGATAGTGGGAGATTCTCAGGTGGTTATCCGATAAGTTTTTGGTGAGTACAGATGCACTAACCTTGTCCTACTAGGTAAGTTGCGAGCATTGGCCGAAGTGCATGAGGGCTTATGCGGAGCTCACCAAGTAGGCTCAAAGTTAAAATAGACACTACAACGTCCCAGTTTTATTGGCCCTCTATGACCACGGATTGCATCACTTATGCAGCCGATTGTGAAGCTTGTCAGAAGCATGGTCCTTTTTTGCATGCACCAAGCCTTGGCCTTTCCAAGGTTGGGCTATAGACGTCATCGGTAAAATTCACCCGTCTTCAGCTAAAGAGCATATTTTTATTTTAGTGGCAACGAATTACTTCACCAAGTGGGTAGAGGCACATTCTTTGGTTAATGTAACCCAATCAGTTGTCATCAGTTTCCTTCGATAGAGCATTTTGTTCCGTTTTGGCATCCCCGAAACAGTAACGGCAGACCAAGAAACCATGTTCACAGGGAATAAGATACGCAATATTCTAGCCCAATTCAATGTCTAATTATTTCATTCATCCCTATATTATGTACAGGCCAATGGTTAAGCCGAAACAATGAATAAGACATTGATTGGCTTGATTCTGAAGTTAGTAGAAGACTTTCCTAGAAAGCGGCATGAAATGCTTCAAGAAATTCTGTGGGCACATCGAAATGCTGTCAAAATCGCCATAGGATTTACACATCAGGTTAACATATGGGCATGATGCAATTCTACCTGTGGAGTTGTCATTACAATTGGCTCGAGCAGCCTACCAACATTGTCTATCACTTGAGGAATATCAACTAGCTCTGGCTTTGAGTCTGGATCACTCCGAGAAGAACTGATAAGCAGCCCTTGAAAACATTAAATGGCACAAAGAGAAGATGGTAAGAGCATACAATCAGAAAGTACGTGAAAGGAATTTCTAAGAAGGAGACATGGTCTGAAAAACCATCTTACCTGTCACACCAAAGGATCCTAAATATGGTAAGTGGTCTTCTTCCTGATAATGTCTATTTTTGGTAATAGAAGTTTATGATGGAGGAGATTATCAGTTGATGACACTAGAAGGGGAAAAGGCAAATAAAGCTATAAATGGTAAATATTTAAAGAGGTTTTACTCGACATTCTGGGAAGAAACTATAGCATAAAAAAATGAAAAAGATAAAAGAAAAATAAAAAAAATTGAAAAGGGAAAGTGGGAAGAAATATTTTTGAAATGCTCTAGAAAGTTAATGGGCTGCTCACGAAGGACCGATCAGGTTGCCGCGGTACATGTTTTCGATATACTACTGAAAGTCAAATGCCAACAGAAGAGAAACGAGCCATCTCAATCGGCTGGGTATACGGAACGATGGCTAGCCAATTTGGATCCTCTGCAGGGGGTGATGTCTCATCTCGGCTTATTTTTGGGCTTCCTGTAGAAGGTATTGCTTTCTTTTTACCTGCCTTACTTTTCAGCAACTGCGAGTCCATGGCTGAAAGTTATCCTCATTGCCCTGGGTAGCCTTTTGTGCCGAGTTTGTCGGTTCCATTGAAGGCAGATCAGCTCCAGTACTTTTAGCTCCAGCGTCTTCAGCCCCGGCATCCTTAGCACTAAGCTTTTCAACTTGGGTTCCAAAAGGACCAACCTCATCGGCGCCATGGGTACGAAGAAGGATTATGGCTAGGTCAATCTGAAATACATCCCAAGAAGACTCATGCCCTTCAACAGTCCTTCCGAATGTTGCAACTCCATCTTTAGAAGCTCATCCTCTATCTCCAGCATTAGCCGACATCTTGAAATTTGGCTGTAGATTCTTCGATGGAAGAGGCAGTTTTTTGATAGGTACTATATTCTTGGACCCTTTCATCCAGGACTTTCTTCTTAGAGTCTAGTTCTGCTTAGAGTTCCCGCAACTACTACTCAAGCCTTTCGACCTTTTCCACCTTCTCCATGTTTTCTGCTCAGAGGATACCTAAAGGGGTGGAAGTCTTAAGGTGGCTGTTCTGAAAAAATACCTCATACTCTAGACGTTGCTTTAATGGTTCGAGTTGGCGAAAACCCTCGTCCTTCCTGATCTGGGTATTCGAAACTTAGTGCTAGGTGAACCTTATTTGCCCCATATAATCGGCCGACAGTCACTTAAGTGTAATAAGGATTTTTAGATCGGCTGACCGTATGACAAGTAGGAGTGCTCGGCTGATGGTCTTTTGGGAAGCTTTTGCTGTAGGCAGGATGGACTCAACTAGGTTGTTTAGAAGCTCAAGCACGACAGTAATAGATGTCATCGACTGAGGTAGAATGAATCCTGTTGATGGCTCTACCTCGGAATGTGTAGGAGTTGTTTCCGCTGCAAATTGTATGGATATCATATATAAACATTTTGTTCATGCAAGTTTATCAAAACCTCAAAATCATGTTTGCAAGACTTTTCATCAATAAACAATTATTCAAAGGAGCATTGCTCATCATATTCAAAGCAATTCTCAATAAATCATCCCATTATAATCATAAGTTCATTATATAGGGATTAGCAATGATTCAAACAATAGTATATTAATCCATATCATAGTTACCACCATGATAGTGTCCCAAGGTAACCTTTCAGTAATGGGCAGTGTGGAATCCTCCCACTAGGGTGAGATACTTCTCCATCTCTACACTCAACACACCAGTTGCCTAACCCGGATAAATAAAGTCTACATGGACCCATATGCTAGCTCGGACCGGCCTGACTAAATAGTACTATCGCCTCTCTAAGTTGAGTTCATCTTCTAGAGGTGGTCTCCTACTATTGCCTATGCATCGAGGAAGCTAAAGCCACATGAGGTTAACTATCCGACGCATGACTTGGAGTTGGCTGCGATAGTGTTTGCCATGAAGAAGTGGCGACACTACTTATACTTGCACTTGGGTGGAATGGGGGCTTGGCAGAATATGAGGGTGATGATGAGAGGGAGATCGGAGGTGGATGAGCAATTGAGGATGAGAGTGAGGATTAGTTAGGAGGACTTAGGGTCGAGGGAGAAATAGGAGAGCTCGAGGCTGAGGTGATTGAGGATGAGGATAGAGTAGATACACCCGCGACCCCCTCTATAGAAGAAGGAACCCCAACGTTGCTAGGAAGTGAGTCTTATGTGTCAGAGTCTAGGAGACCTTGGATTGGTGGGATATTACCGGCGGTTCATCAAGAACTTCTCTACGCTGGCTACATCGATGACCCGATTGCTAAGAAAGGACGTGCCGTATGTCTAGAGTGATAAGTGTGAAAAAAGCTTTCAAGAGCTCAAGAGGAGATTGATAACAACACTAGTATTAAGTTTACCTGAGGAAGGTAAACCCTACTCCCTGTACTCGGACGCCTCTAAGGAAGGTCTGGGGGCGGTGTTGATGCAAGATAGGAACGTTATCGCCTATGCATCGAGAAAGTTGAAGCCGCACGAGGTTAACTATCCGACGCATAAGTTGGAGTTGGCTGCGATAGTGTTTGCCCTGAAAAAGTCTAAAATATATCTTCACTCAAAAGAACTTGAATCTAAGGCAGAGGAGGTGGATGGAGTTCTTGAAGGAATACAAGTGTCCAATTAACTACTATCCGAGGAAAGTGAATGTGGTAGCTGATGCGCTGAGTCGGAAGGTGAGGGTGGCTAGCCTGAGGGTGCAAAGGGTACAAATAGTACAGGAGTTCTTGAGACAAAAGACGCAAGTGGGAGAAGGAAAAATTAGCTTGAGCAACCTAAAATTGGAGCTTGAGCTGAGGCAAGAGATTAGTGAAGTTCAGTGGAATAACCAAGAGTTTCAGACCTTTAAGGTAAAGGAAGCGAGGAGAGGAAATAAGGAGTTTCGGACTGATGAAACGGGAGTGACGTATTTATGAGAACGACTATGTGTGCCGAATGATCCAGTGTTGAAGAGAAAGATAATGGATGAGGCTCACAAGAGCAAGTATTCCATTCATCTGGGAGAAATAAAGATGTATCAGGATTTGAAAAAAACCTACTGGTGGCCGGGAATGAAAAAGGATGTTGTGTAATACGTCTCTATTTATCTGACTTGCCAAAAGGTAAAAGCGGAGCATAAGAAAGTGGCGGGGTTACTACAACCATTACCTATTCTCGAGTGGAAGTGGCAAGAGGTAACGATGGATTTTGTTACCGGACTACCTATGTCAAAGACTTTGAAGGATGTCGTTTGGTTTGTGGTTGACAGGTTGACCAAGACAGCTCATTTTATTTAGGTAAATGTTAAGGATTCTATGGAGAAACTGGCTAAGACCTACATTCGCGAAGTGGTTAGGTTGCATGGTGTACTATCAAGGATTGTATCCGACCGGGATCCTAGATTCACTTTAAGATTTTGAACCAAGTTTCAAGAGTCAATGGGGACGACTCTGAAGCTCAGCACTCCTGCTCATCCGCAGACTGATGGACAGTCCGAGAGAGTCATCCAAATATTGGAGGACATGCTTAGGGCATGTGTGTTGGATTTTGGAGATAAGTGGATAGAATGTATACCCTATGCGGAATTGGCACACAACAACCGTCACCAAGTGTTGATCGGGATGGCACCCTATGAAGCGTTATATGGACGAAAATATCAAGTACCATTATATTGCGGTTGGACTGAAGATGGGCAAATCGGCAAGACTGGGGAGGTAAACCTTGAGGAGATGGCAAGCAAAGTAAAGATGATAAGGGAGAGAGTGAAAGCGGCGCAAAGCCGACAGAAGAGTTATGCAGATAATATAAGAAGAGAATTGGAGTTTCAAGTAGGGGACCAGACTTTCCTGAAGATAACACCTCGTAGAGGGATTCTAAAACATCCCAAAGGTGGGAAGTTAAGTCCTAGATATTTAGGACCATTTCCAGTGATTGAGAAGATTGGGCCTATAGCATATCGATCGGAGTTGCCAGAACGGTTTGTAGGAATTCATGATGTGTTCTGTGTAACAATTAAAGAAATATAACCCTGACCCAGAGCATGTATTGAACGAGGAGCCATTATTTCTACAGCCTGACTTGAGCTACATGGAGAAACTGATTAAGGTTCTAGATCGGAGTGTCAAGGTATTGAGGAGTACGCAGATACCTATGGTGAAAATTTTGTAGAATCATCATGGTATAAAGGTACAACACTCCGAACTTGCTTCGAACGTTCATCATGGTATAAACGTACTCAGGATGCCACATGAGAAACAGAAGAGTGAGCGAAGAAGAAATACCCAAACTTGCTCTAAAGGTATAGTACTCTAAATTTTGGGACGAAATTCTCTTAAGGGAGAGAGAATGTAATACTCCATTTAACATCACCTTTATTATATGGGGAAAGTCATGCATTGCATAACATTTTATATGACATTTGATAACTTGAACCATTTTCATGGATACATGTGATTTATGCGTTGGTTAGTTCATGAATTTATTTACTTTGATATACTTGTTGGAGGACTAATAAAACAAGAGTGGGAGTTAATTTGTTAGTTTCTTGGCATACTTGAACTTTTGTTTTATGAGTATTATTAGATGAGTTTTATTAGAAGGGAAATGGAGTAAGTGAGTGGGAGTTAATTTGTTATTTTCTTGGTAGACTTGAGCTTTTATTTTATGAGTACTACTAGAAGGAGTGAGTGAGTGGGAGTTAATTTGTTATTTTTTTGGTGGACTTAAGCTTTTGTTTTATGAGTTTTATTAGAAAGGAAATGGAGTAAGTGAGTGGGAGTTAATTTGTTATTTTCTTGGTGGACTTGAGCTTTTGTTTTATGAGTATTATTAGATGAGTATTAGTAGAAGGAACAAGAGTTGTTGTGGCTTAGTGATTAAAATAAGAGTTGTTGTGGTTTAGTGGTTAAACCAAGAGTTATTGTGGTTGAGTGGAGTGGTTGAATCTTGGTGTTTAATAATTGGAGACTTGAGTTTAAATCCCAACTCTTGCAAACCTTTCCATTCTTATTTCTCAAAGTTCTCCTAAGCTAAACAAAAACCAGTCACACACACACTCACAAAAATTCCAGCTTCCCTTACTCTCTACTGGGGATCCATCCACCCTCAGGTTCCGTCTCTGACTCAGATGATGAGAAATACAATATAGGTATACGGCTAGATGCTCTACCACTCGCGGGACCGCACATAGATGGCCAGTCTCGGGTCACAGCTGCAGATCTTCTAGCCATCCTATAAAAGAAATATAAAAAAAATCAGAACTACTCTCACTCCCTAGGGTTCACACCCTATTCCATGAATCTTAATTCCTAGGAGATTTTGATACACCTACATGCACGAAATGTTTATTTATGATATCCGCACATACGGGACTTACTGAGATGCCAATCTCACACTATTTTACATCATGCTTTTAGGGAAGTGCTTTTATTGAGAAGGTTGAAGATATAAGAGATGACCTTCAGTTTATTCATTTATGCTTTATATTTCTTTTGAGAGATGATTGTTAGTTTTAGATTCTCAAACTTATATAAATTTTAACTTTGGGTGTAATAAGATTATCGAGAATTTTATTTAGTCATTTTTTTTCCTTTTGTAGCTTGTTATAAAGACTCCTGGTCCTTTAGATGGGGCGATACCCCGCCTATTTGGGTATGTAGGTAATGGGGTGTTACAAGGGTCCTTTTCAACCAATGCCTTTACTAGGGCTAAGAGAGATGCATCTTTCTCAGAGTCAGAGAAGGTCTTAATGATGGCTAGTCGACTAACGTTTTGCTTCTATTTTTGCAAAAGAGGGAAGTGAGATGAGTCAGTCAAGAAATTAAATAAAAGTACTTGATGGTTTGAAGTGTGGAGGAATTCTAACCTTGGTGATTGTAGGAGTACATGTTTCCTGTTTTCTTTTCGATCACCGTAGCATGGAGGAAACTTCTTCTCATCTTCTTCCTCCTCCCTAGGAGCATTTGGAATGATCAGGGTTTTTCATGTCAAAGTTGATTGAAAAGTTGGCATAGCAATATGGCTGGTTGGTACTTTGCTCTGTTTTCCTTTCTTAGAGGTCGACGTTTCCGTCATTGTTGTAGTCAGCCCAGTTATTTGAAGGAGCCAAGTATTCACAGAATTAGAAAATGAGATCTCACTTAACAACTGCCACCACAGGTTAAAGTTGGGCAAAGTTCTAGCACTACTTGGAAAGGATAGAACTTAAAAGAGCACATGGTAGCAAAGGTGCTCTCGGCTAAAGTCTGCACATCTTCAGTTGATAAGATAGGATTAACTATATGAGATGTAGCGTGCCCAGGATCAGCGGGTGTGTCTTGAAGTAGCCTAAATAGCCGAGAAAAGCAATGTGGGTTGTAGCACTCGCAGGGGGATTTGGAACTCCTGGCCCCTGGTTTGGTCCCCAAAAAGAGTTCTCGAGGACACAACGCCCATGCCCAGAAGGCCTATTAAGTTGCATTCGGGCTTTCAGAAAGAGTTTTCAGCTGGAATGGGCCTTCTTCCCAGACAGAAAAGGGGAAAAATGGGCCATATTGTACACACGGCGTTAGCGGAGATATTAAATAATGATATCGGTTGGGGATGTATTTAACGAAACTTTTAATAGCTGATAACCAGTAGCCAGAGTAGAAGGGTCAGTAGGTTCTCTGAAGATGCGACTAACGCCAAATTGAGGAAGGTACTAGTAAAGCCATAGTTGAATAATCCAGAGAGGGCCCATAATGTTGGTAGGATCGTCCCATGCTGACCAAGAGAAACTAATTGATTCATGGTCTGAAAAAGCAGGGCTAAAACCAAAGAGGCCAAGTCGCAGCGTCACTTCCTCCTCAATAAGGCCTATACATAGTATCGATACTCATTGCTGATCCCAGATGAATGAGAACAAAGGATATACTTGCAGAGCCACAACTACAAAAAAGTGGCTTGTTCCTGCTCGATCAGAATTCCTTCTAGACCCCTCTGAGTAGTTATAAAATTACCGTAAGAAGAGGTGGCCTTGTCCAGGTATGCTTCAATGGCAGGCATATTTTCCTCATCATGGAGTTTTGGGACCTCGTCCCCATCACATCGAAAGTCAAGTATGGTGCAGATATCCATAATGGTTGGGGAGAACATCCCATGGAAAAAAAATGAAGCCATTGACCATGGAAAATCGTGAGGGACGGAAAACAGGGGAGCCATGCATCCACGGGAAAACAAATCAGAGAAAAAAAAATCGCAAGCCTTAGGGGCCACACAGAAGCATGAAGATCATACCTTTGCGCTCCTTAAGCCTTCTAGGTTGAGTAGAAGTGGCTTGAACGACTGAAATCGCTTCGCTTTGCCCACTTGAAGAAGCTTCCGGTTGAAAACCCGCTAGCCTTCTACTTCGCCTTGTTTGCATGAACGCCAAGCTTTCCAACTCTCAGAATATTCCTCTGCCCAACCTCTAGCTGGTGAATACAATGGTGAAGAGAAACGGTCTCAAATTTCCTTGGTTCTCTTGCTATAGTTAACAAAGAAACAAGAAGAAGACACAGAAGAGGGAGGCGTGAAAGACCAGAGAGAGCTACACAAGAGGCTCAGTTAGGCTAGGGAAAATTAGGGTTTTCCTCTACCAGAGACTTGTTTAATTGGTTAGCCAAAACTGGGACTCAAATATCTGATAAACATATCCCTGGGATATCAAATTTCAAATACCCGGATGTTATCCTGAGAATGAGTTTGGCTTAACCCTAAACTCTTCTTAACCGTATCTGGAAAAAACCCTAAGGTCCAAGCTATCGGGCCGAAAAAATATTTATTATTTCTCGTGGACCCAAAAGGCCCAAAATAAAAATATTAATTATTTATTTTCTGGACTTATATAAATGACCCAATAAATAATTAATGAGCCCAAATGGACCAAAAATAATTAATCTTTAATTATTTATTTCTTGGGCCTATATAAATAACCTAATAAATAATTAAACATTAATTATTTCCCCTAGTTTAAGCCTAGGTTAATTTCCTAATTACTCATACTGGACCTAGGCTCTGAATAATTAATTAACCAATTAAACTAGATAATTAATTTCTCTCAACTCCTATTTTATTTTATTTATTTATTATATTTCAGTCTAATAATAAATTAGACATCCTGAATAAAATCAAATAAAATAAAATCCTCTTGAACTGAGACCAATTCCTCAACCCAAAATTAGTTAGGATTTATGGGCTATTCCGAGGACCAAAAGATACATCGCCTTGGCTGCTAAAATGACCAAAATACCCATACTATATAAATAGCTGTATTGTGCATTTTAAATATTTTCTAATATCACCATAAGGAAATATTGACCCCAAGGACAATGCTGTATTAGCAAAGTCTCCGACCTATAGGTGAACTGACTAAAATACCCCTCTACACATCGCCGTACATTTAGAGAGGAAGAAATGTACTAACACCCCTCTAAATGACATCTACCATCCTTAGGCTTCTAGTCCAATGATCCACGACTTCCTGGAGTGTTTCCGCTTTCCAAGGGAGTTACCCTAAAGCAAACATCCAAGTCATGTTTCCCAGGGCCCTGGACATTTTAGACCATTCGGACAACCACAAGGGGCGATATAGTGTAGAAACTATCTTCTATAAGTCTGTCTTAACTAACTAGTCACACATACCCAACACGTAAGTATATTGGCCCTACGATAGAACCTCAACTATAGCAAATCAAAGTATATACTACCAGTTTCACCAGACCACCAACTCATACTCAAGTCGTAGAGTAGCAATCTATGCTGTAGCGGTAGTAGTCTAGGTTTCTATCATATAGTACTTTTAGAAACCACTACTACAGGTCCTGTCTTACGTATTCGAAATATGCTTATGTCATGAAGTGAGTAGACTACTCACTGGTTAAAGGTAAGCCATTCCCCATTTGGAATTCATAACATAATAACCTAAACATGATGAGATTCCCAGTCTCATCAATAGGTTAAGAACAAAAATTTATGTGTTAAATAACCCGTGATCCATACCTTACTGTGAAAGACCACCATTCACATAGACCACTTATTTAAACACAATGGGTCTGTTCCAAATGAAAATTGTGCACAAACAATTTCTAAAAATAAATTCTTTTATTAAAATATTCGATTTTACATTAGAAACCTAGTCTAAGAGGGCATACAATCCAACAATCTCCCACCTGCACTCTAAGACTAAGTAAGTCCATAGGTGCCCACCCCTATGGTGTCTAAGTGTCTCTTGAAGTCTCTCTCAGCCAAATGCTTGGTGAATGGATTTGTTAGATTATTTTCTGAGGTAATTTATTCCACCATGACTTCCTGTCTCTGGATGAAATCCCGGATCAGGTGGTACTTCCTCTCGATGTGTTTCCCCTTCTTGTGGTTCCGAGGCTCCTTAGATTGCGATACTGCTCCAGTGTTGTCACAATACATCACAATCGGCCTGTCCATATGTAGTACGACTCCAAGTTCTGAAAGAAACTTCCGGAGCCAGACTGCTTCCTTGGATGCCTCCGAAGCTACCACATACTCAACTTCCATGGTTGAGTCAGCAATACAAGACTGCTTGATACTCCTCCATGAAATTGCTCCTCCAGACAAGGTGAAGACATATCTACTAGTGGATTTTCTCTCATCCTTATCCGCCTGGAAGTCTGAGTCTGTCTATCCTGTAGGAACTAAATCATCAGCCCTGTAAATTAGCATATAATCTCTCGTTCCCTTGAGGTACTTGAGAATATACTTTACAGCTTGCCAATGAACCTCCCCGGAGTTTGACTGATATCTGCTAACTAAGCCCACGACAAAGCAGATATCTGGCCTAGTACACAGCATGGCATACATGAGACTTCCTACAGCCGAAGCGTAGGGAATCCTACTCATTCTGTCCTTTTCTTCTTGAGACTTAGGACAGTCCTTCGAAGAAAATGACAATCTATATCTGCAAGGGATTAGAGCTCCCTTGCATGAGTCCATGCTGTACTTGGCCAGCATCTTGTCAATGTATGTTGTTTGGGATAACCCTAACATTCTCTACTTCCTATTTCTAAGAAGCTTAATCCCGAGAATGTAGATGGCTTCTCCCAAGTCCTTCATACTGAATTGACTAGACAGCCAAACCTTTGTAGATGATAATATCCCTACATCATTTCCAATAAGTAGAATGTCATCCACATACAGGATAAGAAAAACCACATTAATGCCTTCAAGTTTCCTGTACACGCATGGTTCATCTTCGTTTTGAATAAAATCATAAGACTTTACAGTCTCATCAAAATGAATGTTTCATGCTCTCGATGCCTGCTTAAGTCCATAAATGGACTTCTTAAACTTGCAAACCATATGTTCCTGGCCTTCAGCAATGAAGCCTTCCGGTTGGGACATATAGATATCTTCGCTAAGATGGCCATTTAAGAATGCCGTCTTGACATCCATTTTCCATATCTCGTAGTTATAGTGACATGCGATGGCAAGGAGGATGCGGATGGATTTAAGCATGGCTACCGGGAAAAAGGTTTCCTCATAATCGATTCCCTTTTTTTGAGTATACCCTTTCGCCACAAGCCTAGCTTTGAATGTTTCCACCTTCCCATCCGCTCCCCTCTTTCTCTTGTACACCCACTTGCATCCAATGGATTTTATCCCTTCAGGTGAAGCTACAAGATCCCAAACCTGATTGAGGTACATAGACTCAATCTTGGTTTTTATTGCTTCATGCCACAGATTTGCATCGGCATCAGCAACAGCCTCCTCGTATCTAGTGGGGTCTTGTTCTTGTTGGTCAGAGACCAGCTCAAAGGCTTCTCCTGTCCATCTATTCGGAACCCTAGACACTCTCCCACTACGACGAGGCTCCATTTGCATAGGCACTTGAGGCTGTGCCTCTTCTTGTTCCAGATTCGGGTCAGAAGAAGTTGATTCCGTAAATAACTTCTCCTCAAGTTCCAACCTCGTAGAACCTTTAGTGGAAGTACTTTGATCATCTTCCAAGTATCTAGTATTGGTACTGACTAGCACCTTTTGCTTCTTAGGATGATAAAAGTAACCTCCCTTTGTCCCTTTTGGATACCCAATAAAATAGTATAATTCTGATCTTGGTTCCAACTTGTCTCCCTTGACCAGTACATAAGCTGGACATCCCCAAATCCTGAGATGATTCAGACTTGGCTTACGCCCAGTCCACATCTCATAGGGAGTCCTAGGTACTGACTTGGAAGGCACTAAGTTCAGAATATATGCCGATGTCTCCAGGGCATATCCCCAAAAGGACACTGGAAGAGTAGCATGAGACATCATACTTCGGACCATTTCCATCAATGTCCTGTTCCTTCTCTCAGCTACTCCGTTCTGCTGGGGTGTTCCTGGCGCAGAGAGTTGGGATACTATCCCATGATGTACCATGTAGTCCTTGAATTCACCTAGGAGGTACTCTCCACCACAATCCGATCATAGGATTTTGATTAATTTACCTGTCCGACGCTCCACCTCAGCCTTAAACTCCTTGAACTTGTCAAAAGAGTCAGACTTGTGTCTCATCAGGTAAATGTAACCATACCTCATACAATCATCCGTGAAAGTGATGAAGTACTCAAAACCTCCTCTAGCTGGGGTAGACAATGGACCACACACATCAGTGTGAACAAGACTCAACACCTCCTTGGCTCTATCTGCCTTTGGTGTAAATGACCTTTTGGTCATCTTTCCCATCAGGCAGGATTCACACTGAGGCCAACTTTCCAATCTCAATGAGCCCAAAGGCCCATCATGGATTAGCCTCTGAATCCTAGTTGAGTTAATATGACCCAACCTTAGATGCCAAAGGTATGAATCATTGAGGACCGTGATGGAAGCCGTGGGGCCGTTGGAACCCCTCTCCCACTTAGTCTTTTAAAATAAAGGGCTCTCTGGAAAAATATCCTTTTGAAATTTCCATTAAGTTTTTCTTAACTCAAAAATAAAATATCCAAGTCCATTAAAATCTCTATGTCAAGGCTTATATCCTTTGAGAGATTTCTCCATGGACTAATTTTATTTAAGTTAAAACTTAATGATTTCAAAATTTTTCCAATTAAAACTTTCTAGAGACTTTGGTCTCAAGTTTATTTGACAAAATCATTTTTCTAGTCCAAAACAAAACAAAATGGCTCTCCATTTTAATTTACAAAAATATCTAAATCCAATATATTTTCTATGTCAAGGATTAAATCCTTTGAGAAAATATTCAAGGATTAATTTTTGTACAAATTAAAATAACCATTTAATTTTTGAAGAAAAATATTTTTCTTGTCAAAAATATTTCCAAAGACTTTGGTCTTTGAGAAAAGGCACACATAGGTACATAAAAAAAATAGCATGCTCAAAACAATAAACGTTTTCATGCTTTTTTATTTTTTAAACCTAAGTGCCCAAATAATAGAATTAAACACATTAATTAATTAATGATCTTGTTTAATCCTAAAATCCCTTACTAATATTTTTCATGCAAATATATTCCAAGAATATAAATATTGCAAAAATATTAACTTCGCCTAGTATGGGACCCAAAACGAAAAAGAAAAATAATTTAAAAAAAGTAAAAAAATAGCCGGCGGTCCACTGCACCGGCCGCACCGGATCCAGGCCCACATGCCTGCGGTCCACCGCGGCCGCGATGCACCATCCGCACCAGATCACCTGTAGCTTCAACCCGCCAAGCCGCGTCCCGCCCGCCCGAGTGCCCGCGCCCGCGCCCGGTTCTCCTCTGCTGTCGACCCGCGTATTTATCCGTTTTCCGCTCCACGGCCAACGAAGCAATTGCAATTCAATTGCAACTTTCAAATTGGAACCGGCTTCAATTGCTACAGTACGGTGCGGCTCCAGCGGCTCAGTTGACGCGGCTCCAAACAAATGCACAAACAAATGCACAGTGCGGCTCGGCTAGGTCGCGGCTTAGGAACAGTATCATCTTATTCGTTTTTTTCTTCTTTCCGTGCGCGAATTGCAGAGGCTTCTCTGGTTCGACTTTTTCAGTCTTTTTTAGCTTCTTTGGACATTTTTACTTATAAAAACTCATCCAAAACAAAACCACAACCGTCTATACCCATTAAAATTAGGTTTACACGATCAAGCTTCAAAGTCAAAATTTTTTTACAGTGATGCCTATGCTTCAACGATAAAGCTCACAGAGATCCTATCCCATACCAAAACAGCGAAGGATCACATGTATAATCATCTTCTCCATTTTTATTAACTACCATGCTCCCTATATTGATCAAAGAACCATTGGCTTTGATACCACATTGAGGGGACGAAAAATAGAGAGAGCATGCAGTGACGGTAAAAAAATAGAGAAAAAAAACCCCAAGCCTTAGAGGCTACACGGAAGCGTGAAGATCATACCTTTGCGCTCCTTAAGCCTTCTAGGTTGAGTAGAAATGGCTTGAATGACTAGAATCGCTTCGCTTTGCCCACTTGAAGAAGCTTCCGGATGAAAACCTGCTAGCCTCCTACTTCGCCTTGTTTGCATTAACGCCAAGCTTTTCAGCTCTCAGAATATTCCTCTGCCTAACCTCTAGTCGGTGAACACAACAGTGAAAATGAACGGTCTCAAATCTCCTTGGTTCTCTTGCTATTGATTAGCAAAGCTTCAAGGAGAAACCAGAGAAGAAAGGAGACGTTCAAAGAGAGACAGAGAGCTGCGTGAGTTATTCACTTAGGCTTAGGGAGATTAGGGTTTTCTTTCTCCAGAGACTTATTTTATTGGTTAGCCAAAACTGGGACTCAAAAATCTGATAAACATATCCCCGAAATATCAAATTTCAAACACTCGAATGTTATCCTGAGAATGAGTTTGGCTTAACCCTAAACTCTTCTTAACCATATCTGGAAAAAACCCTAAGGTCCAAGCTATTGGGCCGGAAAAATATTTATTATTTCTCTTGGACCCAAAACGCCCAAAATAATAAACATTAATTATTTATTTCTTGGGCTTATATAAATGACCCAATAAATAATTAATGAGCCCAAATGGACAAAAAATAATTAATATTTAATTATTTATTTCTTGGGCCTATATAAATAACCCAATAAATAATTAAACATTAATTATTTTCCATAGTTTAAGCCCAGGTTAATTTCCTAATTACTCATATTGGACCTAGGCCCTGAAAAATTAATTAACCAATTAAACTAGATAATTAATTTCTATCAGCTCCTATTTTATTTTATTTATTTATTTTATTTCAGTCTAATAATAAATTAGACATCCTGAATAAAATCAAATAAAACAAAATCCTCTTGAATTGAGACCAATTCCTCAACCCAAAATTAGTTAGGACTTACGGGCTATTCCGAGGACCAAAAAGATACATCGCCTTGGCTGCTAAAATGACCAAAATATCCCTGTTATATAAATAGCTGTATTTTGCATTTTAAATATTTCCTAATATCACCATAAGGAAATATTGACCCCAAGGACAATGCTGTATTAACAAAGTCTCCGACCTACATGTGAAATGACTAAAATACCCCTCTACACATCGCCGTACATTTGGAGAGGAAGAAGTGTACTAACACCCCTCTAAATGGCATCTACCATCCTTAGGCTTCTAGTCCAATGATCCACGACTTCTTGGAGTGTTTTCTCTTTCCAAGGGAGTTACCCTAAAGCAAACATCCAAGTCATGTTTCCAGGACCCTGGACATTTTAGACCATTCGGACAACCACAAGGGGTGATATAGTGCAGAAACTATCTTGTATAAGTCTGTCTTAACTAACTAGTCACACATACCCAACACGCAAGTATATTGGCCCTACGATAGAACCTCAACTATAGCAAATCAAAGTATTTGCTACCAGTTTCACCAGACCACCAACTCATACTCAAGTCGTAGAGTAGCAGTCCACGCTGTAGCGGTAGTAGTCTAGGTTTCTATCATATAGTACTTTTAGAAACCACTACTACAGGTCTTGTCCTACATATTCGAAATACGCTTATGTCATGAAGTGAGTTGACTACTCACTGGTTAAAGGTAAGCCATTCCCCATTTGGAATTCATAACATAATAACCTAAACATGATGAGATTCCCAATCTCATCAATAGGTTAAGAACAAAAGTTTATGTGTTAAATAACCCGTGATCCATACCTTACTATGAAAAACCACCATTCACATGGACCACTTATTTAAACACAATGGGTCTGTTCCAAATGAAAATTGTGCACAAATAAAAAGTAAATTCACAAACAATTTCTGAAAATAAATTCTTTTATTAAAATATTCGATTTTACATCAGAAACCTAGTATAAGAGGGCATACAATCCAACAATAAATACAACAAAGTCTATGTAGATAAAGAAGGAGCAACTGCAGAAGGGGGTGGAGAAGGAGGATCAGAGCCCTTACGTGGGACTGGGTGCTCATTAGCTGGATCAAATCTATCATCGGCATTGGGGTCTTCATCTTCAGCATTAGCAGCTGCTATGCGAGCTTCTATCTCCTCTATGGATGCTATAGATGGTCCAAAAATGCCCACCTTGTCTGACATAGCCACCAACCAACCACTAAATATTGAATGTTGCTGTCTCATGAAATCTCGGTACAAGTCTATTTGTCAGTTAAACCTTCGCTCGACCTGCTATACCCTCTTCTCTACTAGATGCCTGATATTAGCTGGTGTAGTGGAAGATGTCTGCGATCCACTCTAAAACAACCTAGATCGAACCTATGTCGCCTCTGAGCCTAACCCAAAAGCTCGTTCCCTTTTGAACCCACCTTGTGCCTTTACAAACATGACCTTTTCATCAAAAGAAACGATCGTGTTTACTGGGCCACTAGACTCGGATTGAATAGTACTCGGTATGAGATTTCGCACATCATCCTAAAAAAAAAAAAAAAGGAATCGTCAGTGATAGATGCCAAACTAAAATACAAATTTCACACAATATAAAGAAATTTCAACATATTTAATCTACATACTACCAAAGTCTGGAGAGATCGATCATTAACAAACTAGCCTTTTTGTTGCCTACTCTAAAAGAAATGTAATGTCTCAAACATGTTTGTGTAGCTGAAAGAATTCCCCTCCTTCTCCTGCTACATTCATTTTAACAAAAACACTATTATTACAATCTTATATAAATTCAGTTCAAAGTAATTTAGAAAATAAATAGTTAAGTGGAAATGAACTAACAAACAGTCATCATGTTCTATGAATGAGATAGACCCTCCAGTATGGGTGAAACTATATACTCAATTCTTTTTGTTGATGGCTAAGAGCTTCTGATACTTCTCTAAACTCCAATACTGGCATATGTCATTCCAATATAGAGCCTCTATCTAATGAGGACATGCCCCACCATCCCTCTTCCTCAGCCTAGACATTATGTTCGAAAATCTTGTCTAATACTTCTTTTCCCAAATAGATCGAATCTGGGTAGCGTACTCATCCTTCTATCGAAAATATTTTTATATAATCATGATTAAGAATTTTGATTAACATATAACATAGTGCTTAGACAACAAATAATATTCAGCTATTGCTTATCCCAAATCTTGAAACCATAAGTCTGGCACGATTATCGAGATATGTGTGTATGTCGGATATGAGCAAATCACCAAATAAGCATTAACCCTTAGAAAGAAAGTAAGCTAGTACATGGTACACTAAAGCAACCTCATTGCCCTAAGTACTGCTGTATTATATTTGAAATGTCTTTGACACATTTGTTCGAGCCGGCAAACCTTTTTTTGGTTCAATGACAACGTACAATAGAATTATATTAATCTCTAAAAAAAATAATTGTATTAATATTTAACATATTTTAAAATTGATTATGTTACTTACTCGTTTCCTCGTGGAACAATCCAAGGCCGGGAGTCCGAAACTTGCCACTTAATAGGATGCGAAGCTGAAGTAGCGGATGATTGAAAAGCTGGGGATGATACTCCCCCATCTCCAATAGAGCCATAAAGGCTGAGACTCTGAAAGTTGTGATAGCTAAGTAGGGATGGGGTATAAGGCTATTGACCCTCCTCCCTAAATGACTTTTCATTAGAAGACATTGCTAGAAGAGATGAAAAAGAAAATTGAGTGACTAATAAATTGCATCAACACTTCAAAAGAATGATGTAAATAACAGTAAATAAAAAATGATAAAAGAATAAAAAACATGAAACTTTATATCAATTCAATTGAATTTAAAGTAATAGAATAATAGTATGATAAGGATGGATATGTCAAAATCCACAGAAAATACTATCAATTTAAAAAAAAAAATTTGACAGAGTCTCCCCTATAATTGGACATTTTCCAGACATAAGGCCACCTTAAGATTTGATAATCAAAATGTTGTTGCAAACAACAAAGATAGATCATTCAATTATAGAAAATCCTAAAAGTAACTAGGAGATAACCACCCATTACCCAGGAGGAGTGATTACCCATCACTCACAGGGTCATCACTCACAGGGAATGATCACCCATCACTCACAGGGTTCTAATTATTATGTTAAATATAGTTAAAACCAAAGTAAAGAGAAGACCTATTGGACAAGGAAAAAAAGTCAATATATGACTCTGTCCTTGTGAAATGTTTGTCAATACCACAACAATGCACTCTATAGATTACCTTGCTATTTACACTACAAAAGAATATATTAAGGGCTAATAAAAAAAATCATATGGATAGCAAGCATATATATAATTACACCATATACCCAAAATAATGGAATTTATACAGCAGCACACATAGATAATTCCTCTAATGTTTATCTATCTCTTTTCCTCCAGCCTGCGCAAGTCTAAACTAGAGATATCTGCAAAACAGAAGGAGATGGGATTCTCGACAATTAGACAAAATTAGTGTAAAAAATTGAATGTGATGGAATTGAAAATAAATGAAATTAAAATATTTGAAATGTGAAACCAAAAATAATAAGGATTGAAATTCTATAATAAATAAAATTTAAAACTTGACAAGGGATATTAATGATGTAATAGATTTCTGGAATCCCTTACCATTAACTGTATAAATGGTAAATGAATTTAAATCAGACCTAATCACTGGAATTATTTTCTCATACAGTTTCCTCATCATCTACAAAGGTATCACTATTCGTATCCTATTCATCTTCGTCTACATTAATAGGTGAATTTTCTCTTGCCATTACAGCCTCATCTTGAACATCCAACATTTCATTTATACCAGATTCATGCATCAAAATGCCAAGATCAACTACTAACGATATGTTCATTTCGTTAGTAGCATCTACTTCTTCCTGATAAGCTTTGTCAACCACTGGTGCATCTATTAGATGTTGAGCTTTGGTTTTGCAAACTGCCAACAAATTAGATCTTGGCCTCTTACTCCCTGATACAATGTATAATACACTTAGCTAGCTTGTTGAGCTAGAACAAATGGATCATAGTTGGGGTAGCTCTTATTTGGTTAATTTCGACGAGATTATACTGCGAATGTACTTTAGTACCACAATTCAATGTTTGATCAAACCAATGACATTTAAAAAGAACAACTCTTTGATATGGATTACTAGGAAACTGCAATTCAATAATGTCATTTAACACTCCATAGTAATCAGGCCTTGATGCATCATTTCCATTCCCTTTCACACATATCACTATTCATTATTTTCTTTCCCTTACATAATCATTAGTGTGAAATCGGTAAGCATTGACTATGTACCCATTATATGATTTAATTAGCTTTGACAGACCCCAAGAAAAGTTTCTTAAGCATTCATTTGGAACAATATTTTCTGGATCTTGTACCTAAAAAAAAAAAAATGAAACAAGTAAATGTTACATAAAATGAAATTTGTAGCATTACGAAATTTTTGTTTCCCAATGGAGTTCCAAATGCAAGTTAGCAACTTATATAACTTACATAACTACTAAACCATTCTATCTCTGATATACTTTGAGCTAATCATCGTAATTGTGCCATGAATGCCCTGTAGTGAGTTAGAAGTATGAATATGTCAAAATCATTACGAGATCCTCATTTACCGTAAAAGATATATAAAGCAGTAGCTAGTACTCAATGTATTGCTACACTTCCCCACAATTAAGCAACATGTAAATTCTTGCTGCATTGAATTCTTCAGACGTAAGGAACCAGGTTCGAATCTGTCCTATCACCCTTCCTTGAACGTTACAAATTGACAGCACAGGTTCTTGCACCCTCTCCAATCGTTCTCCCTCTCCATTACGTGCCATATTTGTATATTTTGTTTGCACATGTGGCTCAAAATAATAGGAGAAGAAAGTGGATACTTCTTTAACAAGATAAGCATTGCAGATTGATCCTTCAACTCTAGCTTTATTTTTCACCTTGATTTTGAAATGATGCAAATACCTATCATTAAAAAAAAAAAAAATCATCATTAGTCACACACACTCATATTGTACCTGATAGGAAAAGAATTAGATTGAATGATTAGATTACCTTTCAAACGGATACATCCACCTATATTGAATAGGGCCACAAACTCTTGCTTTATAAGATAAATGATTAATAAGTGTTCCATTATATCAAAGAATCTAGGTGGAAATATCTTCACCAACTTACATAACAATAAAAGAATGTTGGACTCTAATTTAGCCATATGAGCTAAACTAAACTTAGGAGAGAAAAGATCCTGATAAAAAAGACTTAATTACATCAAAACACCCCATACGTTAGAAGGAAGAAATTATTTCAATGCAATGGGAAGTAGTCTCTCCATGTATACGTGAAAATCATGTGATTTTATATCGAAAAACTTCAACTCAATTAAATAAGCACATCTTCCAATGTATGAAGCTGTTGGTCTTGTAGTTATTTAAACATGAAAGATACTGATTGTGTATGACTGGAATCAAGAAGGATTATGTGATTTTTAGATGATAAACAAAGGATTTTAATGATTAAACGACATATGTATGGGATAGGAAAGAAAAGAGAATGGATTAAGTGAAGGAAAGTTCCAAAACAGAAGTTCTGTTTTGGAAGAATTTCGTGCAGCTCTGAAGAAGTAATAAAATGAATAACATGGCTGGTTGTTTTGGAACCCCATGACCTGAAACTTTTAGCTAAATGTCTTAGGATCATTTTGGGACCAATTGTACATGATTTGGAGTTGTGAATAAAATGTTATGATATAAATACCAAAGGTTGTTATTTCAGTTACGGGATTGAAGTGCTGAGACATTATGGATAGAACTGACTGAAACGAAAAGGGAAATGAGTATGTTGTGAATTTGAAATCATCAAGGAAGATCTTGAGGACATTTTGGAATTATTTTGGAAACAATTGAACTTGTGAATCAAAAGTTGTGACAAGAATATTAAGGTGTGCCAAGGTGAGAAAAATGCAGAATTTTGATTTAAGAAAGTAAAGCTATGAATTTATTTCATGTGAGCTATTATATGCATGAAGGATTAAGAATTCATGTGAAAGCCTTGAAAATATGTTTGTAGAAAAGAGTAATGAAAAGGAATTGAGTTACCTCAAGAAGTATATTCCGCTTTAGTATGAAATGAAGAAATAGGAAATTTGGTAATTTCCTTAGCAATATATAATTAGCGATATGTAATGGTTGTAAATCTTGGAATACTAAAGGAAGTGTGGAATGATAACCGATGTAGGTTATCTGCTTTAATGGTCTCACAAAGGCTTAAGTATTACAACCACAGTATAACAAAGGCACGAGGTGAGTCCCACTACTTTTTAAATCTTGTTTTAGATAAGTGTTTTCTTGAAACGATCATATGCTTCCCTGATACAATTAATGTTTTCCTAATATATTATGAGATGAATGTTTTTCTTGAGTTTGAAAGCATAATCAAGCACTTGATTTCTTGAATATCCTGGATATGAAATATCTCCTGTGATCTTTTGAATTTCCAAATCCCAATTTTGGTAAAGTTTTTTCCTAATATGGAAGCATGGTTTCCTGATGTACTCAAGTGTGATCCTTCTATATGGATTTGGAAACATGATGAGCAATATGAATCTTGAATTCTTGATTTTTTGAACTTATCAATCCTTGAATCCAATACATAATTAACTTGAATACTTGGCATATGCACTAACTTGAATACTTGGCACAAGCACTAACTTGAATACTTAGCGTAAGCACTAACTTGATTACTTGGCGTAAGCACTAACTTGACTACTTGTCATATGCACTAACTTGAATACTTGGTGTAAGCACTAACTTAAATACTTGGCGTTACCACTAACTTGAATACTTGGTATATGCACTAACTTAAATACTTGGCGTAAGCACTGACTTGATTGCTTGGCATAAGCACTGACTTGATTGCTTGGCATAAGCACTGACTTGAATACTTGGTGTAAGCACTGACTATACTTGAATACTCAAATACTTGAATACTTGAATCAGAATATTTTATACTAGTATTCTGAATACTTGAATCAGCATGTTTTCACTCGAAATCCTTGAGTACTTGTTTTGAGAATATTTTCACACGAGAATTTCTGAACTAGCTTATGTTGAGACTATTCTTCATGAGATCCTTTCAGCTTAAAACACCAGCACACACGGGACTCACTAAGCTTTACGCTTACACTGTGTTATCTCTTTTGAAAAATTTAGGATCAGAGGCGCAGCGAAAGTGCAGTGGACTCCTACAGGCTCATGCTATATCTTAGACTTGTTATACTCTTGAGTGTATGTATCAGAAGCCAAATTCTTGTACTTTTTTATTTTGGAAAAATTTTCACTGTCTATTGAGAGAAGTTTGTTATAAAGACCCCTTGTCTAAGCAATCGGGCAGGGCGACATCCCACAAAGTTACAGCCCACTACGTTATGAAAATATAGGGTGTTACAATATAGGAGTCTCTATAGCCCTCAACATATCGTAAAACCTTTATGCCTCCACATTAGGTGGTTCTTCAATATTTTATGCTAATGGAGTTTCAGGGGGAAAGTCAGGACCTGCTATGTCTAAGACCATTTCTTGAGATGAATTTTTTTATGTTACTCAACTTCTGGAATTAAGGTAGACACACTTGAGGTATACTCAAATGGTTTGCCATGACATGTCCACCGGCAATAATTAGCCACAAATCCAGACTTCCACAGGTGGAGCTTAACTTGTGTTGGATATAGATACTTTTTATTCTTACATTTTGCACATAAATATCTAATTACGCTTGATACTGCATTTGATAAGGTAAATGCTAAAAAAGTTTTAACCCTTCCTCAAATTCCATAGTGATCCCTTTTACACCTGAAGCGTGCCTATACATCCAACTACGATCCTCCATGATGTCAAAATGAGAGAAAAGAACAATTCATTCACTAATTAAAATCACCACTAGAGTTATATTAGTGAAAATGAGTAATTACATTTTCCTTTCCCTTATCTAACAAAAGGAGGTCCAAGCCATAGAGACACATAAGATATTTAGACATAGAGATCACTAGATGTTTACAAACAAAAATGAAGAATTGATAGTCTTTAGAACAAATGGATTATAATCTTACCCCTAATGTAAATGGTTTTATACCCAACAAACGTTTTTTCTTGTTAAGCCAAAATTCAAGTTGAGAAGGATTAGAAAGCAACAAGAATTATCCTTTTCTGGATTAGAAAGTGACAAGGAAACCAATTAAAGCTTGACTAGATTTTGATCATTTGCCTTATCCGTTTCTTATATTTTATTTTATGTTTTAGTTAAAAAAAAATTATTGAATTGTGAATAAAGAAAAAGATTTTTTTATTTATTTTAAAAAAAGTACTATATTTGTAATACCTTGATCCAAACCACCATTAGTTCATGGGGAAAGTCATGCATAGTGTAGCATAGCATTTTATATTGTATTTGATAAATTTGAACTATTTTTATGAAGCATATGTGATTTATGTGTTTGATATTTCATGGAGTAATTTATTTGGATATAGTTATGCTATATGAGGTGGTAGAGATTTTGATCTTATGGGGTAGAAATTAATGAAAGAATATTGAAGGGAGTTTAATTGGATTTATGGGAATTTATTTGAAGAATATTTACACAAGAATTATTATGGATGATTTAAGTGATTAATGATATCATGGGGATTCATGATGAATGATGATAGTGGATTAATATTTGGATTCTAATTATAGAATCACTGGTTCTAAATATGGAAGGAATTTGAAGTGAGGACAAACATTGGCTTTGGTTGAATATTTGGATTATTTAAGTAAGTCCCTGCATAACTATTTTTCTAAATAGTACATGTTTGCAAGTCTTTTGTACAATGATATTGAAATGGTGTTAATATGATGATTGTCATGATGATTGAAACCCGATGAAATGTTATTGTTGTATTTTGATACTTGGATTGAGAACATGCATATTTTAATTTTCTTAAATGATTTTGTCATCAACTTTTAACTAAAAACGGTTTCCTTGCCTTTATGACTAAAACTTTTGAAAACTTAATTTGAAAACCACGTTTTGCGAAGATAAGATAATCAATGATTGTAAAAATAAGGGAAATGATTCTGCACCTAAATAGTGAGCGTTGAGTACTCAATGGGGGTAGGCTAGTGGTACTAGTCTTGGAGAGTTGGAGAAAGTCTTCTGGCAGGAGGCCACCTCCAGAAGATGAACTCTGCTTAAAGAAATGATTGTACTACTTAGTCAGGCCGGTCTAAGCTAGCATGTTGGTCCATGTGAACTTTATTTTTTCTAAGTGGACAACCAATGTGTTGGGTGTAGAGATGGAGGAGTATCTCACCCTAGTGGGCGGATCACCTACTGCCCAATGTTGAATGGTTATGTGGGGAAGTTATCATGATGGTAATCATGATATGGACTTGGATATTGTTATCGAAGAATTACTAATCCCTACTTTATGAATCTATGGTATTGATGAGCGGTTGATTTATTGAGAATCGTTTTGAATATGATGAGCATTGATTCACTCAATGACTGTTTATTGATGAAAGCTGACTTACAAATATATTTTGTAGTTTTGATAAACCTTCATATATGAAATGTTTAATGTGACACTCACACACATGGGACTTATTGAGATACCAATCTCACACATTTTTATATCACGTTTTCAGGGAAGTGCTTTTATTGAGCAGGCTGAAGGAATAAGAGATGAATGTTCAATTTTGAAAGACGATTGTTAGTTTTGAATTTCAGACTTGTATAGGTTTTGATTACAATGGTAATAAGATTATCACTTTATCTTATTTAGCTATTTCCCTTTTTGTACATTTTTATAAAGACCCCTGGTCCACAGGACGAAGCGATATCCCCACTCTTTTTTGGGTACGTAGGTAGCAGGGTGTTACAATATTATCTTTTAAAATTCATCTAACTATAACATATATATATATATGGGATATATATATATATATATATATATATATACATGTTCAATTTAATAACACACTTTAGGATAAGGATGGTTATTCTATTCCACAATAAATAGTACTAATTTTTTTTATTTTAAAATTGACAGAGTCCCCCCTATAATTGGACATTTTCTAGGCACTAGGCTACTTCAAAATTTGACAATCAAAATGATGTTGCATACAATAAAGACAGATCATTTATTTATAGAAAACTCCAAAAAGTAACTACGGAGTAATCACCCATCACTCACGGGGTTCTAATTATTAAATTAGATGCAGTTAAACCATAGTAAAGATCTTCCTTTGGATAAGGAAAAACAAAAAGCCTACATATGGCTCTGTCCTTGTGAAATGTCTGTCAATAGCATAGCAATGCACTATATAAATATGTTCCCTAATAAATGTGAAAATATTCACCCTTAAGATATTCAAACATAGAGAACACTTGATGTGTACAAAAATAGAGATCCTTAAATGGTTCAATGGTTAAAAGGACTTACGCATTATTTTAGCATGTTAATATTCAACTTGCAAATACATATACGTTAATTTAAGGATGGAATATACAACTTAGACTTGAGAAGTAAAGCAAAAAGAAAGGAGTTGATGGACATAATGTTATTATTTTTTGTAGTTTTATAATTGTATAAAAAATATTTATTTTTATAAAAATCTTTTAGAGAATAAAAAAATTACAATGTAAATTTTGAATGTGGGGATCTTTTATACTTAAGATCTTCATTCATGGTTATATACTAATTGGTTGTTGTTTTTATTGTTTTAAGGCGAGACAACTCTCTCTTAGAGGCATTAGCACAATACCCATATTATCAATTGGTGAATATTAACAAGAAGTTAAAATTTCACTTGAGGTTAAATATAATATTTTATAAATTAAATAAAATTGAGCTAAGCTAACTCATGCCTAAGAAGAGGTGAAGTTCAAATCTATCATTTGATTCATTGGGCTCTTATACATATATTACTTGTAATGCGTATAAAGACCACTTGTGAAAAATAGTTGCAAGAGAAAAAATAATAATGTTTTACTTTTATGAGTACTGTAAAAAAGCACTGTTTATGAACCTATTTAATTGGATACCTTTGTTTTTATTTTAATAGTATATTATTATTAAATGGTAGTATGGTTAATCAGTAAAGTTTCACTTCATTAAATTGTAAAAAGAATAAAAAAGTCACCGTTAGTGACAATAATCATATATACTAAATAATTCTATCGTGTCGATTAAGACATTAAAAAAATGTATAATTACAATTCAATTATGAAAAGCATGATTTTATGAAAATAGGTAATATTGATATCAAATAATTGTGTCTGATTTCTTAGATCTTTTATGATAATTTCCTAGAGTCTAGTTAAAAAGTAAATATTCTAGAAGGGTTGTGATTTGTGTCTTTGAGGGGTGGATTGCTTGGAAATTCAACTTAATTAAAATTCCATCTTTCATTTTAAAAAATGTGCTAATTAATACTTCATAATTAACTAGTCATAGTCAAGTATTGTTATTTATTTTTCTTAAATTTGAAAGTTAAATATTCAATGACAGGGTTATTACATCAATCACAACAAAGATTGTTTAATAGCTAAAAGAATTCTAAATAAACTGCAAACCCTTTTATAAACCAAGTGGAGAAAATGATTTCTTAAAAATTAGGAGAGGAAAATGTAGATTATAGTAATAGGGTTTTAACTTTGTCATTGTACAAATAAAAAATACACATCCCAATACTTCATACACATCACAGTACTCATAAAAGTAAAACTTTTTTCACAGGTGGTCTTTAATTTTCTTTATCGCTAATTTGCAGACTCAAAATTTATTATATATAAATTTCTAGCACACCAAATGGGACGAACTCCACTTTCCATTTCTTCCCCCTCAAAGTATAAACTTGAATTCAAATTTAACTCATGGCTTCAAAAAACAACATATATGCATCATCTCGTTTAAAAAGTCATCACCATTAAAAAAGGAAGAAGTCTTACTGTTTGGTGAATATTCTTCTGTTGAAGAGTTTGGTGAGGCAGCTTCAGCTTTAGCAGTAACCATGGGATGGAGCTTTAGCAGTAGCTAGACACGGGGGTGGGTTGGCGCCTGCTGGGAGGGTGCAACACTAGGGGGGCCGCATGGGTGGGCGCCGGGGGTAGGGGCTACGGGGGGTAGAGGAGGCACGAGGGTGGGCGACTGGGGTAGGGGGCTGCGGGGATAGGGGCTCGGGGATAGGCATTAGGGGTAGGGACTGTGGGGGGCGGGGGTGTGGGGGAAGAAGCCGAAGGGTGGTGGGGCTGTGGGGGTTGCACTGGCGGGGGAGGGGGATGGGTGGCGGGAAGAAGAAGAGGATTAGATGAGGAAGAAGAAGAAAAAAGAAGAAGAAGCAAGTGGAAATTTTCTAAGTGTAGGATGTGTGAAAAAAAAAAAATGTTGGTTATATAATCCCTAGCTATTTGTGACAAAAAAAAAAAACTAAACCTTTGCTAATTTCTCGCAAATTGAGACGAAGAACATTACAAACTGATCTCTATATTACAATTTTCACGATATTTTTTAAGTGATCTCAACAACAACAATACTATTTAAATTATTTTTCTTTATATAGTTTACCTTATACACCACTTAATCAAAGTGATGGATCAAAAAATTAGAAAAATGTATATACATACCTACATGTTAACATATATACATAAGAAATTATATACCCAACATTTTAAATTTTATACATATATTATTAACAAAATAAATTATTTTCATCGGCCTACCAAAATTATAGCATATATACATTAAAGCAAAGAGATACTTATATACATTGTAAACTATATAAACATATACATTTACTTATATATTACAATAGGTATATAACATAACATAATTACATATACATTTACTTATGTAATACAATAGATGTATAACATAACAAAATTACATATACACATATATAATAAAGTGCACCATTTGAGACACGTTATTAAAAAGATTTCAGTAAATTTGTCAAAATACACCGCCACATAAACACATAAATTAAAATTAAAACATTAAAAAACATGTAAGATGAAAAATCTATTTTGTTGCAAAACCCTCTCAAGTTGCAACAGTTTTGTGAGGGAAGAAGCAAATCCATAGAAATTAGTGACAAATTTGCGATGAATTAGGGTATTAAAATTTTCATTGTGCAAAATTCAAAAAAACCGGCGGAAAGGGATAGTCAATTCTTCCTATGCAAAAATTCAAAATTTCAATCCAAAAATTTTACATAGGAAAAGGCATTTATTTAAAATTTAAAATTTAAAATTTTGTCGCAAAACCCTCGGCTTTTCTATTTTTTATTTTTAAATATGAAAAGTTCATCGCAAAATCCTTGCAAATTGCGAGAATTTTGCGACGGACATTCCAAAAAAATGTTTCATTTACATATTTTTGCATTAAAAACAACAATTCGTTGCAAAACCCTTGCAAATTGCGACTGTCAACCAACAAGACTTTTCCCTTTTGTATTTTTCACTATGAAAAGTCTATCACAAAACCCTCGCTAATTGTGAGGATTTTGAGACGGACTTTCCAAAAAAAAAAAAATTTCTTTTACACATTTTATCATGAAAAACAATCAACCGTCGCAAAACCCTCACAAATTTGTGAGGGATTTGTGACGATCAATCAACTAGACTTTTCCCTTTCTGTATTTTTAAATATGAAAAAGTCAGTTGCAAAATCCCCGAAAATTGTGATGGACATTCCATTTTTTTTTTCTTTTACACAATTCATCATTAAAAACAATTAACCGTCACAAAACCCTCGCAATTTTGGGAGGGTTTTGCAACAGTCAACCAACTACACTTTTTCCATTTTGTACTTTTAAATATAAAAAGTCCATCGCAAAATCCTCACTAATTGTGAGGATTTTGCGATGGTTGTAACAATTTTCTTTTTTTCAAAACATTTTATTCTTGAAAAAGAACTTAACCGTCGCAATCCTCACTAATTTGTGAGGAATTTGTGAGGGCATTTGAACCGTTGCAAAACCCTCACAAATGGCGACGATTTTGCTACGAATTGTGATGGCCATTTTGGTCGTCGCAAAACTATCACAAAACCATCGTAATTAGCTAGGATTTTGGTCAACTCTAGAGTTCATCAGTTGCCATCACAAAATCGTCACTAATTAGCGACCATACTGTAGCCATGGCAAAAATTTCGTCGCAAATGATGATTTTTCCTGTAGTGGTACTATCACCGACTACAAAAGGTACATCAGAACCACTGTCTAGGCCATCCAAGACTAGATGGACTCCCAAAAAACAACCACTATTTCCTAGGGATGATCTAAATGAGAAATCAGTCCTCTTGCAGACTCTTCATGTTCAGTCGGAGGATTAACAAGTGCCAATAATGTTGCAACAGGTTGAACAACAACATCTACCACCAGATGGTTCCTTTTCTGATGGGACTCCTGGTGTGGCTATCTCATCCGAGAATTCTGCCAGAATTTAAAATTCAAACCCTATCACAATTTAAAATTCAATTGCACTTCTTCCTGATATTTTTTTGTGTATGCTTTATTTGAATGCTTATAATAATACACCTGACCCATTTGATAAGGATCAAACTCTAAAGTCGGTTGACTTTCAAGCTTTATCAGCCCAACAACTGTAGGTACAACACATTAATCATGCCTCCTCTAATCCTATTCTAAATATTCAGGCTGAAACAACCGATCAGTCTGCAAAAAATCATGATGGATCTGTACTGCTCGGTCCGCCCATACTATACGAAGAGCATGAATAGTAGGATGTTCATTATCAATTAGAACCTATAAGGATGATCTGACACCAGCATTTAGCTGATCTTTTCATACTGGAGTCCCAACTTTCTTCCTTGTTGCAACTAGTTAAAACATCCACTACTAGAAAGTGGGCGATCAACCATGGAAATCAATCACGAAAACTGGCGTAAGAGATCACCCACGAACCAGCCACGAATCAACAACAAAATTTTTAAAAAATTGTGAATATATTGATGAAATATTTTCATGGCTAATTCGTAGGCGATCAACCATGAAAAATATTCGTGGCGGATTTGTGGCTGATCACCTATGAATTAGCCATGAAAAAATTAAAAAAAAAAGTGATTATATATTGATAAAATATTTTTGTGGCTGATTCATAGGAGATCAGTCATGAAAAATATTCGTGGCTGATTCGTGGATGATCACTTAAGAATCAGGCACGAATATTTTAAAAAAATATCATGATATATTGGTGAAATATTTTCATGTCTAATTCATTGGTGATCAGCCATATCCGTAGCTAATCACCAACGAATTAGCCACAAAAATCTTTTATCAATATATAATCACATTTTAAAAAAAAATCGAGGATGCTTCATAGGTGATCAGCCACAAATTTGCCACGGATATGTTTTGTGGCTAATCTCCTGTGAATCAATTACGAAATTTTTTTATCAATATATATTTAAAAATATTTATTTATATATAACTATTTATATATATAAATATATAACAAATATTTATAAATATAAATATGTAAATAAATATTTTTTAGTATAAATGTATATATATATATATATATATTTATATATAAATAAAAACACATATTTATTTTATAGACAATACGGGAGAAATGGGCTTTAGTGACAAGAAATATTAGTGACAACAAAATTATTGTCACTAAATAGTAGAATTAGTGACAACATTTTAAGTTGTCAGTAAAGGTCAAACTTTTAGTGACAAAAAAAAAAAAATTTGTCACTAAATGATGACTTTTAGTGATAAGAGAAAATGTGGTCACTGTTTTTTGTGACTAAAAGCTTTCACAACTCTCTCATTTGAAAGCGGGAAATTTTTTTAGTGACAACTGCAAAATTGTTATCACTAAAAAGAAACTTTGTCACTAAATAGTGCACATATAGTGACAACAATTTTCTTGTCACTAAATAGTGTACTTATAGTGACAACAGTTCTCTTGTCACTATTTATGTGAATTTTGTAACAAAAAATGTTGTCATTATTGTGTATGTTGCGTGTTTTTTTATTAGAAATACAATTATGTGCATTTTAATTCATATAATTTTACTTATCTAGAGAGTAGAGGGGTGATATAAATAAATATAGACATGTATATATATATAGGGGAGAGAGTGAGAGAGAGAGAGAGACCAAAGGAGAGAGAAAAAGGGGGGGGAGAGAGATAGAATGTGTGAGAGAGGGGGAGAGAGAAAAACAAAAAGATAAAAAAGAGATATATATATATATATATATATGAAGAGAAATAGTACTAAAACAAAAGGAAGAGAGATAAAAGGAGGAAAAGAAAAAGAGGAAGTGGGAGAATGAGAAAAAGGGAGAAACAAAGATCGAGAGGGTGAGAAAGGGAGGAGAAAATGGGTGAGAGAATAGGAAAGAGGGGGAGAAGGGAAGTGTTGGGTATCTCAAGCTCGTATCCCATACGGCGCAGTGGAAAATAAATCAAGATACCCTCCCAGGACTCTTCTATGTGTGAAAAACAAAACATAATGACAATAAAGGCAACAGTTTTTACCTTTGGGTGATCGTGCGAAGAACAAAATTTTCTTCTTCAAGTTGAGGTGTGATCCAGCAATCCTTGTGATCAACCTCCACGTGAGTTGAATGTCTATCCACTATAATCACAGTGTGTGATTATCTCTAATAGTAATCCACACAGAGGAATACTGAAGCACCAAAATTTATGTGCTAGCAAAAATTAATGGCTGCTAGGATTTTTCTTTCAAGAAGAAAAACAAGAGAAAGAGAGATCAAAGGAAGAGAGAATCGTGTGTTGTGTTTCAGCTAGGGTTTCGTATGTCCTCCTAGGCTCAGGATTTCTTGTATATTCACCAATATACACGAAATTCCCTTACCAAAACAGGGGATTCTAATCCCATTAGAATTCCCTAATTGTAATTGGGAACATCATGTTCTCATAATTACAATTTAAACTATAAATTATAACTAATTATAATTTGTCCACACCAACTTCTCTTTCTCTCAATTAACCCCCTATGTCATCAAACAACATCTTGAGTATATAATCCTTTATTGTGTGTGACCTATTAGGTTTCCCAGTCAATTGGTAGAGAACATGAATTAATCCAAACGTCTTTGAGATTAATAATCAATAATTAATTAGAATTAATCCTATTAATTCTAATCAGGATTGGTTTATTAATTCATCAATTAATAAACCCATATTCCCAGATCATGAGCAGTATCTAGCAACACATCATGACCACCCAAGAGTCCAGGAAGTCAAGTGGTTTGACATGAACCCTTCAATAACAAACTCCAGTGTAATCAACTCCTTTTACCATACAATATCTCTTTCGGTTTGGAGTACGGAATTAGTGCCAACTCCCTCTAGAATTAATTCTGGTACGAATATAATAGTACTTGTACCAGGAACCCACTACTTTAGATGTGTATCAATTGGAACTATTTCCAATACACAATTGCCTTGGCCAAGGACTTTCGAGTAGTAATTCCTACAAGTGGCCGTGAAATATTCGCCCCTACTATTAGGAATGGTGAATCCTTTATTGACCCTCTCAACTACTTTCGTTTACCTCACTATGTACCCAATATCCATCCTATAGGCGGCCCTCGATCGAGCTCCAGAGATTGGAATCAAAGTATAAGGTTCAACAAACAAAGTACCTTGGAGATCTCAAGTCTAAGGATACTTGCACGTTGATGAAATTCATGCCTATTATTAATTGATAATTCATGGTTGATACCCATGTTGTTGGTAAATAATATTTTTCACTGTTAAATTTAATAATGCAATCCACTATTTATAGTATGCTACATAGATGACATATTAATATTTAGTAAAAGTAGGAAAGAACACATAAGTCATTTAAAGAAATTTTTTTATTTATGTATTCAACATGCTCTCATTCTCTCAAAAAAGAAAATGTCTTTGGGAAAAATACCAAATAGAATTTTTAGGATTTATAATTGGCAAAGGACAATTGTTGATCCAGAACAACAACTAGCAAATTTTAGGGACACTAAAATTCAGCCAATATTACTGGCACTATATAGTTATCCATGTCATTATCTCAAAGTTAGGTCATCCAATGAACTTGTTCCATTAACAAGCATCCATGTGTTAATTTTGAGTATCTCAATACTCACGGTTATGAGAACCATCGCCTGATCAAATCAGGAAGTCTAACACATGCTAGTATTAACACATTAATGATGTTATGTCTCATTAATACTATGACTAGGGACTATTTAAGTACTAACACCATCTAGTGTAGTAGGAATCTCGTATCATGATCTCTATCATAATTTCCTTAACATAGTGTTCTAATAGGGACTTTATTGAACAATTATATTACTTAAAGTAAACAAAAGAAATTGTAAGATAAATAATGCCTTTTATTAAAATAAAATTTGTCATATACAATGTACAAGTAATTACCTCTAGGGCACAACTCTAACAGGTAGAAGATATATATATAGACACACACACACACACACACACACACATATACATATATATGTGTGTGTGTATGTATATATATGTGTGTATATATATACACATATATGTGTCTGTATATGTATACACACATATATATATATATATATATAAAGAGAATGAGAAGAGAGAGGAGGGAGGGAGAGAGAGAGAGAAAATTAGAGAAAAAATGAGGAGAGAGAGAGAGAGAGATAGAGTGTGTAATAGATAGAGAGAGAGAAAAAGAAAAGGAGAGATATATAAGGAGAAAGAGAACTAAAACAAAGGGGAGGATAGATAAAAGGAGGAAAAGAAAAAGAGGAAGAATGAGAAAAATGGAGAAAGAGAGATCGAGAGGGTGAGAAAGGGAGGAGAAAATGGATGAGAGAATGGGAGAGAGGGGGAGAAGGGTAGAAGAGAGAGAGAGAGAGAGAGAGAGAGAGAGAGAGAGAGAGAGAGAGAGAGAGAGAGAGAGAGAGAAATGGGAAGGGGAGAGAGAGATAGAATGTGTAAGAGATGCAGAGAGAGAGAGAGAAAAAAAAGAAAAAGAAAGAAAAATAGAGATATATGGAGAGAAAGAATACTAAAACAAAGGGGAAGGGAGATAAAAGGAGGAAAAGAAAAATATGAAGATGAAGAATGAGAAAAAGGGAGAAAGAGCAATCGAGAGGGTGAAAAAGGGAGAAGAAAATAGGTGAGAGAATGGGAGAGTGGGGGAGAAGGGTAGAAGAAAAAAAGAGAGAGGGAGGAAAGACAGAGAGAGAGAGAGAGAGAGAGAGAGAGAGAGAGAGAGAGAGAAAGAGTTGTATATTAACAAATAAATATATATTTATATATATGGTATATATGTATATGTATATTTATGTATTTGTTATGTTATGTTATCTATATATATATATATATATATATATATACATATACTTGTGTGTGTGTGTGTATTTTGGTCTGTATATGTATGTGTATGTGTGTGTGCATATATATGTATATATGTATATAATATACATATATATTTACAGTGTATATATATATAAATATACTCAGTATTTATATATGTATACATATGTATCTTTATATGTCTATATATGTATGTATGTATTTATATATATTTATATATGGTTACCTATATATTTATATATATAGATAAGTATATATGGATATATATATGTGTATATATAGATATATAGTTATGTAGTATGTATATATATAGTATATATATACATATACACCACATATATACTTATATATAAATACATATATGCATATATATATATATGTGTGTGTGTGTGTGTACTTATATATTTATATATATGTATGTAGATATGTATGTATACGAACATATATATATGTATATATAGATATATAGTTATGTAATATGTATATACATAGTATATGGTATGTATGTACATATATATATCTATAAATATATATTTAGTATATATATATGTATGTATGTATGTATATATGTGGTGTATATATATGCTTGTGTAATATATTGTGACACACATGTGTATGATACATAGATATGTATATATATAGATACGTACATATATGACCATATACACGTGTGTATATATATAAAGCTATATTTATGTAGTATGTATATCCATAGTATGTGGTATGTAAGTGTGTGTGTGTGTGTATATACACACACACACACACAAACATATATATGGAGAGAAAGAATACTAAAACAAAGGGGAAGGGAGATAAAAGGAGGAAAAGAAAAAGATGAAGATGAAGAATGAGAAAAAGGGAGAAAGTGCGATCCAGAGGGTGAAAAATGGAAGAGAAAACGGGGTGAGAGAATTGGAGAGTGGGGGAGAACGGTAGAAGAAAAAAAGGGATAGGGAGGAGAGAGAGAGAGAGTTGTATATTATATATATATGGTACATAGATATATGTATATATGTATATTCATATATGTATTTGTTATGTTATGTTATGTTATATATATATATATATATATTTATAGATATACATATACATGTGTGTGTGTGTATGTATGTGTGTGTGTATTTGGTCTGCATATGTATGTGTATGTGTGTGTGCATATATATGTATATATGTATATAACATATATAGATATATACATATGTATTTGGTGTGTGTGTATGTGTGTGTGTGACAAGAAATGTTGTCACTATTGATTGATTACATTAGTGACAATGGAATTTTGTCACTTAAAGTCAAGCTTGAGTGACTAGAATAAGATGGCCTCTATACCTTTAGTGACATATATTTAGCAACATTCAAGTGACAACAAAATTTTCGTCACTAAATGTCTTTAGTGACACACATTTTTGCTTTTAGTGACACCATTATTTCATTACTAAAGGGCACTTTTTCTATAGTGAGATATAAATATTTATCTATATAAATAAATATATATTATATATATGCGTATGTATATATACACACACACACACATATCACTACATACATATATATGGATCTATATATATATATTGTTTATATATATTTATATATTTGTAAAAATCATTTAATAAAAATGGTAATATAATTAATGGTATATAAATTTTTAAATTATATAAATGTACAAAATAATTTATTATATTGAATAATATGGTTTCACAGTTAATTTAATATGATTGTTGTATTTTGTAATAATATTAACATTTTTTAAAAAATACAAAAAAATGTTGGGAATAGTTTAAATGAAATAAAAAAAAAAAGATATGTCCAAACAATAATATTACTGGTTCAATTACGGTTCAATTGCGGTTGGACCATTAAACCGTGAATTAGTAAATTTTTCGATTCGATGTCTGGTGCGGTTCTGAAAACAATGAAGATTAGTTTTGCCACTTTTTCTAGTTTACCATTGATAAGATAGTAATTATCAGTAGTAATTATCAAACTAAAAATACAAATTCCACGCAATATAAAGAAATTTCAACATATTTAATCTATATACTACCAAAGTCTGGTGAGATCGCTCACTGACAAACTGGCCCTTTTGTGGCCCACTTTGAAAGACATGTAATGTCTCAAACATGTTTGTGTAGCTAAAAGAACTCCCCTCCTTGGCCTGCTACATTTATGTTAACAAAACACAATTATTATAATCTTATATAAATTTGTTTCAAAACAATTTAGAATAATAAATAATTAAGTGAAAATGAACTACCAAACGGTCCTCATGTTCTGTGAACGAAATAGACCCTCCAGTATGGGTGCAGCTATTTCCGCAATTCTTTTTATTGGTGGATGAGAGCTTCTGATACTTCTCTGATCTCCAATACTCGCAAAATGTCATTCTAATACTGTGCCTCTATCTAATGAGGACATACCCAACCACCCCTCTTCCTCAGCCTAGACATTATATTTGAAAATCGCGTCCGACACTTCTTTTCCCAAGTTGACCGAATTTGGGAAGCATACTCTTCCCTCCACCGAAAATATTTTTGCATGATCATGATTAAGATTTCTGATTAACATATAACATAGTATTTAAACAACAAAAAATACTCAGAAATTGCTTACCCCAAATTCTTGAAACCATAAGTCTCGCACGATTATCAGGATGTGCGTGTATGTTGGATACGAACCAGTGAAGTACCACTGTATTATATTTGAAATTTCCCAGACACATTTGTCCGAGCTAGTGAACCTATTTTTGGTGCAATGACAATGTACAATAGAGTTATGTTAATCTCAAACAATAATAATAATAATAATAATTGGACTAATAATTAACATCTTACAAAGTATGAATATGTTACTAACCCGTTTCCCCGTGGAACAATCCAAGGTCGAGAGTCCGTAACTTGCCACCCAACAGAATGCAAAGTTGAAGCAGCGGATGATTGAAAAGCCGAGGATGGTACTCCCTCATCTCTAATAGAGCTATGTAAAGAATGAGGCACTGAAAGCCGAGGTAGCTGAGTAGGGGATGGAGTATAAGGCTCCTGATCCTCCTGACTCCACTCCCTCAATGACCCTTCATTAGAAGACATTGCTAAAGAAGATGAAAAATGAAAAATGAGTAACCAATAAAGATGGAGCCCACTTCAAAAGAATGATGTAAATAACCATGAATAAAAATGATAAAAGAATAATAACATTGAAACGTTATATCTATTCGCTAGTTTAAAGCAATACAATAATAAGTATGATAATGATGATATGTCAAAATAAACATTGTCCTTGTGAATTGAATTTTTAAAAAAAATTGACAGAGTCTCCCCTATAATTGGACATTTCCCAAGCACAAGGCCACCTCAAGATTTGACAATCAAAACGCTGTTACAAACAATAAAGACAGATATTTCAAATATAGAAAAATCCAAAAGATGACTAGGGGTAATCACCCATTACCCAAGAGTAATGATCACCCATCACTCACGAGGTTCCAATTAGAATGTTAGATATAGTTAAAATCAAGCTAAAAATTATAAATGCCTCTGTCCTTGTGAATTGTCTGTCAATACAGCAACAATACACTATATAAATTACCTTGTTGTTTACACCACAAAAGAATATAATAAGGAATAATAAAAATATCATATGGATATCAAGAATGTATATGGATACACCATATACCCAAAACAATGACATTTGTATAACACTAGACATAGAAAGAGCAACCTTATGTTCTATCTATCTCTTTTCCACCGGCCTGTATAAGTCTAAACGAAAGATTCCTGCAAAAATAGAAGGAGATGAGATTCCCGACAATTAGACAAAATTAGTGTAAAAAATTGTATGTGATGGAATTTAAAATAAAAGAAATTAAAAGATTTTGAAATGTGAAACAAATAAATTATAAATGAAATTTACATCAGGTAACAAATAAATTATAAATTAAAAGTAAGAAAAATAAGTGATTCACATAAAAAGTCTTGTGAATGGCGTGTGAGCAAAGTAAATAGTGGCATATTTTGAAAAAAAATCGACAGAGTCTCCCCTATAATTGGACATTTTCCAGGCATAAGGCCACCTCAAAATTTGACAATCAAAATGTGATTGCAAAAAACAAAAACAGATCATTCATTTATTGAAAAAAAAACAAAAGGAAATTAGGGGTAATCACCCATTACTCACGGGGAATCCAACATATGAATTCAACACCAAGGCAATTTATATGAAATTATCCCTTTTCTAAAGAAGTTTTTGATGAAATTTAGCCTACTAAGATCAATGCAGCAGAAATCATAGGACAATGGGAATAATAAACTATTAATTCAAAAAAAAAATCAAGCATAATATATATATATATATATATATATATATATATTTAACCAACGATATATATAACCAGTAAAATGAATAGTTTTCTATCGTGAAAAAGCAATAGGAATGTATTCAGCTCTGCCTTATGCTTTTGCTCAGGTAAAAAATAACAGTTTCTATTAACACAAAGATGAGCAAGAAAAAATGTAATGAACCAAATCATAAAAATATCAGAGCATTATTAATTTGCAATGAGTGGGGTGTGGTGTTTTGGGGGGGGGGGGGGGTGAGCGGTAGGGGAAGGTTGCAATGAAAGAGAGTAAACCTTGCTTGAAGCTCAGAAATTTTTAGAAGCAGCAAGCGTTCCCTTTCAGTAGCAGTAGCAGCTGCATCAACCTGTTCATTAACATATGAGGAATAATATCAGCATAAATATGGGATTCTCCAGAAGTTAAATATTATTGCATGATATATAGAAATGAATTGTATCGAACATCAGTGTCACTAAATTGAAAAGCAACAATTCATTTCCACAATTTCAGTTACATTTGCCTGCTCTAACAGAAGACTAATCAATATGTTTATGTTGATTTTACTTTCTTCATTTCCCCCAATCAGGTTGAAGGGCAGCAGGTTGGAAAAATATACGAGAAGCAGTTAGCATATTACATGAAAATACACTATACACCTATGATACAGAACCAACCCAAACAAGTATCAACTCCAGCAGATAAAAATCATTTAAGACGTTGCATCTTAAACCAGGGATGTCTTTGAGATCCTTTTTGTACATTTGGAGATCTCAAAGATTAGTGTGAGCAAGGCAGCCCACCATTTAATGAAGCCCAAATAAGTACCAAAAAGATAACTCAGAGAAAAGGATCTTGCAAGTATAGAGTCAGTTCAGCTTCAGCTTCAGACAAAACATAGGTAAAATGAAAAGAAAAATTAAGTCCTACAGTTCAGCTTCAGCAGTAGCACAGGAATGGAGCTTGCTGTGGGATGGGGCACAACACCAGGGGGGAGGCCGGCTGGAGGGATAGGGGGAGGCGGGCTGGGGGGAGGCGTGGCCCGGGATGGGTGTGCTGTGAGGAGGCAAGCTGGAGGGGGAGGGGGAGGCGCGGGAAGGGGAGCTGCTGGGAGGGGGGCTACCGGGGGGGGGGAGCTGCGAGAGGGGTCACCGGCTGTGGGCATGGGGAGGGGGGAGGGGGGAAATGGGTAGCAGAAGAAGAAGTGTGAGGAAGGAGGAGAGAAAAAAAAAAACAAAGGGAGTGGAAATTTTCATAGTTTAGGAAATGTTTAGCTTTTTTTTTTTTTTTTTGAATTCCTAGCTATTTCGTCGCAATTAGTGACAAAAAAATAAAACCCTCGCTAATTTTTCACAAATCGATACGAAGAACATTATAAATCGAACTTTACATTACAATTTTCACCTTTTTTTTTTAATAATCTCAATAATAACAATAATATTTAAATTATTTTTCTTTATGTATTTTACTTTATATACCACTTAACTAAATGAATAAATAAAAAAATTAGACAAACGTATATACATAGATATATAGTATAATATATATTAACTTGTAGGAAATGAAGAACATTACAAGCCGATCTCTACATTACAATTTTTGCCATTTTTTTTAGTTATTTCGACAATAATAACAGCATTTGAATTATTTTTTTATAGTTTTTACTTTAGACACCACTTAATCAAAATCATAGATAAAAAAATTAGACATATGTATATACATACCTACATGTTAATATATATATATATATATATATATTAAACCAAAGAGATACTTATATATATATTGTATACTATATAAGCATATACATATACTTACATATTAAAGTAAGTATATAATATAATAGAATTAACTATATATATTTACTTAATATAATATATTAGGTGCATAACATAACATAATTACATATATCAAAGTATAAAAAAATGCACAATTTGAGACACGCTATTAAAATATTTCAGTAAATTTGTTAAAATACACCACAACACAAACACATAAATAAAAATTAAAATTTTTTTAAAAACATAGATTAAAACCCTATTTTGTCACAAAACCCTCGCAAATTGCTACGATTTTGCGAGGGAAGAAGCAAATTCGTCGCAATTAGTGATAGATTAACGACTAATTAGGGTTTTCAAATTTTCCATTAAAAAATTCAAAAAATCGGCGGAAAAAATATTCAATTCATTCCGTGCAAAAATTTAAAATTTCAATCGGAAAATTCACTTATGAAAAAGGCGGGTAATTTAAAATTTAAAAATTTTGCCGCAAAAACGTCACAAATTTGCGAGGGTTTTACGACGATTTAGTCTTTTCTTTTTAAAAAAAAATTGTGAAAAGTCCGTCGCAAAAGCCTCGCAAATTGCGATGATTTTGCGACGGACATTTAAAAAATTTTATTTCAATATTTTTCCCAAAAAACCATCGTAAAATCCTCGCAATTTGCAAGGTTTTGCGACGGATTATGAAAGGCCGTTGCAAAACCCTCGCAAATTGCGATGGCTTTGCGATGGACATTCAAATATTTTTTATTTAAATATTTTTTTCATAAAAAATAATTGGCCATTGTAAAATCCTCGCAAAATGTGAGGGTTGTGCGATTGACTTTCAAAAAAATTTTATTTAAATATTTTTTGAAAAAAACCAAAGCAAAACCCTAGCAATTTGAGAGGGTTTTGCGACGGCCTTTTCATAATCCCTCGCAAAACCCTTGCAAATTGCGAGGGTTTTGCGATAGACATTCAAAATTTTTTTACATAAATATTTTTTTGATAAAAAAATAGCCGTCGCAAAACCCTTGCAATTTGCGAGGTTTTACGGTGGTCTAGATTTTTCTCTTTTTAATGTGAAATTGCGAGGGTTTTGCGACGGATTTCAAAAAAATTTTATTTAAATATTTTTCAAAAGAAAAAACCATCGCAAAACCCTCGCAAGTTGCGAGGGCTTTGCGATGGATTTTCAAAAAAAATTTATTTAAATATTTTTTTAAAAAAATATTCAACCGTCGCAAAGCCCTCGCAATTTGTGAGAGTTTTGTGACGGTTTAGATTTTTCTCTTTTTAAAATTTGAAATCCTCACAAATTACGAGGGTTTTACGACGGACATTCCAAAAAAAATTATTTAAATATTTTTCAAAAGAAAAGAAAACCTTCGCAAATTGCGTTGCGAAGGCTTTGCGATGGACTTTCAATTTTTTTTTATTTAAATATATTTTTTATAAGATCGCAAAACCTTTGCAATTTGCGAGGGTTTTGCGACGGGCATTTCACATGAAAAAGAGAAAAATCTAGACCGTCACAAATTGCGAGGGCTTTGCGATGGACTTCCAAAAAAAAATTTATTTAAATATTTTTTATAAAAAATATTCGACTGTCGCAAAACCCTTGCAAATTGCGAGGGTTTTGTGATGGATTATGTAAAGGCCATCGCAAAACCCTTGCAATTTGTGAGGAAGGGTTTTGCGAGGGCACTTTAGCCGTTGCAAAACTCTCGCAAATGACGACAGTTTTGCTACAAATTGCGAGGGCTATTTTGGCCATCGCAAATTGTGATGATTTTGCGACGGTGTTGGTCAACTCGTGGGTTCATGGATAATCGTCACAAAACCGTCGCTAATTAGCGACAGTACTGTAGCCGTCACAAAAAGTGATTTTTCTTGTAGGGTTAGGTTCCCTACTGAAACCTCCAATGCTGTAGAAGAGTAGATAACTCGAATTAGTTTATAAAGAAATACCTAACACTCAGTTAAGTGTGATTTTACTGGTTTTAATCACCTAATGCCATGTCCAGGGCCACCAAAAACATTCTCTAAACACAAGTTATTTGTGCCGGCGTCTACTGAAACACAATCATCTCCTGTGCTAATGTTAGTTCTGAAGATTGAAATAAAAGAAGAGCCCTGGATATGAATGTCGTCTGTGTTGGGGCTATTTCCAGCGGCCGAAATTGTTACTCTTTCAAGTTTTACGTTTATGCAGTCGTAAATTTCCATATGAAACATTTGACTGTCACGTGACGTGAGTGAAGTGATGTTGATGTCATTTGAGCTGTAAATTCCAATATTCTGAGAAGTTTTGATAGGAAGTAACAACCATGTATTAATAGCTATAACAAAATTCAGATGTAAAATCTATTAAGAGATTAGAAATTCAGTGTCCACTAAAATTTAACATTTTTGCATTAACAAATAGTTAAAAATAACACGGATAAAAGAGTTTCATAAACTATTTTGGCTTGCAAATTTTCATAATTTTTTTTCTTTCTAATCTTTTTTTTTTTTTTTCAAATTTTCAAAAATAACATTCTTACCGTGGTGCCTATTGGACATTGTTTGTGAGAGTGCTTGCTGTGAAAATACAAAGATGGAGGAGACCAAGAAAACGAAGGCAAAGACTCCTTTCTGTATTTATGAAAAGAAAACAAAAAATTACAACCAAGAGGTATATTCATAGGTATTTATATATAGCTAGGGTTATGTATCTAGGGTTGGGCAAAGCCTATCTAAGCTAAACTAAATTTACAATAAAGTACATCCAAAAATAACAATGGTAGAATTAACTAGCTACTTCTAACACCCCCTCCCCTCCCCCCGCAAGCTGGACAGGGAAAAAACAGATTGTAGACCAAGATGATGAACCAAGAATGTCAACCAAGAAGAGGATAAAGCCTTAGTAAAAATATCTATAAGTTGAGAATGGGAAGAAACTGGTAAAGGCTTCACCAGGCTGGCTTAGGCCTTTTCGCCGACAAAGTGGCAATCAATCTCAAGATGTTTGGTACGCTCATGAAAAACTGGATTCGCAGCAATATGAAGAGCACTTTCATTATCACAAAATAAAGGAATAGGATGCTCTTGAAGGACGCCCAAATCCTGTAAAAGATACAATAGCTAGAGAACTTTGCAAGATGACATAGACATGGACCGATATTCCACCTTAGAAGAACTACGCGAGATCGTGGACTATTTCTTAGACTTCCATGAGATAAGAGAACACCCGAGAAACAGACAGTAACTAGTAATAGACCTGTGAGTGTCCGGACAACCTACCCAATCAGAATCAGAAAATGAAGAGAGATCTAAAGTATTTCTGGAAGAGAAAAAAAGACTAAGATAAGGAGTGCCCTTCAAATAACATATAAGGTGATGACAAGCCTAGAGGTGTAAAACAGTAGGAGCTTCGAGGAATTGACTAAGATGTTGAACCGCGTAGCTAATATCTAGTCTAGTATTGGTGAGATACACCAACTTGCCAATCAACCGTCGATAAGAAGTGGGATTCACTAAAGAATTGGAATCCGCAAGAGAAGGTGTGTAACTAGTGTCGATAGGGGTAGAAATTGGTTTGCTCGCAAGAAAACCTTCTTCTTCAAGTAACTCTAGAGTGTATTTGCATTGACAAACATTAAGACCAACAGAGGAGCATGAGATTTTGAGACCAAGGAAAAATTTGAGTTTGCCCAAGTCCTTGATACGGAAAGAACGATGCAAAAAGATCTTTAAGGACTGAATTGCAGACACGTCATCACCAGCCACCACAAGATCATCTACATAAATCAACATGGCCAAAAAAGGAGGAGGAGGTTTTCTTAAGATACAAACTAGGATCACTAAAAGTAGAAGTAAAACCTTGAGAGAGAAGAGCTTGTATGAGCTTGTGATGCCACTGACGACTAGCCTGTTTGAGACCGTAAAGAGATTTGTTCAACTGACAAACCATACCAGGTGAACAAGAGAAACTAGGAAGAGGTTGCATGAAGACCTCTTCATCAAGACCGCCATGCAGAAAAGCATTATTGACATCCAATTGCTCCAAATACCAACCGCACATTGCTACAATGGATAATAAAGTTCTGATGGTTGAAAGAGTAGCTAGTGCATTACTATTTCCCTTACTAGACTGCCTAGCCGGGTTTGAGGTGAAGGCTAAAGCATGGTGTTGGTGCTCTATGGCCAGTGCAGGAGTAGCTACTGCGGCAGAACTCGCAGATGATGTAGAAAGGTTCTGTCCCTAGAGTAAGTTCAGGAGGTAGGCGTATTGAGTCTGTGAAATGGACTGATTAGGTGGAAGTAAATTGGTCTCATTCGTCATCAGGTTGCTTGTGTTTGCCCTTGGGTGGAAAACCATGTTTCTAATAATAGTGCTCATGTGTATGGCCTTGTTTCCCATAGAATGTACAATGCAGAATACGTCTTTGGAATGAAGTTCCAAACTTCTTCATGGAAACATTTGAGGCCTGCAATATTGGTAGACTAGGGCTTGTTACTGAAGACATAGATGGAAGGTTTGCTGAACTAAGAATAGAGGGACTCTGCAGTTGTCGTTCATGCTCAATAATCATGCTAAAAATTTCTTTAAAGCACGAAAAAGGACTCATAAGCAGGATTTGAGATCTAGCATGAGATAAGGAATTATTTAACCCCATAAGAAACCGAATTACATGGTCTGATTCCATATACCCACACAAAGTTTTGTAACCATCACAAGAACACTTCCTCTCACATTTGCACTGGGGAAAATGCCGAAGAATTAAGATCTCATCCCAGAGAATCTTAAGTTTGGTGTAGTAATCAGTAATGGGTAGACTTCCTTGTTTGATAGAATAAAATTCCTGCAACAAGTTCGAGAGCTGAACTTGATCCCCATTTGGAGAAGCGGTTGTGCAGATCTTCCCACACCTCAGCGACTGAATTGGTAAATATAATGTTGTGGGCAATAGTGTTGTTGACAGCATTGATAATCCAAGAAAGGATCATGCGGTTGCACTGATCCCATTTAGCAAAGGCTAGATTAGCCGCATCCAGGCGTTGGATGCTGCCATCAACAAAGCCAAGTTTATTCTTAGAAATCAGAGTAATTTGCATTGCCCTCGCCCAAGATTGATCATTGTTTGACATAAGGGGTTGAGATACAAGTACAATAGAAGGGTTCTCATTTGGATGCAAATAATATGGAGTAGCAGAATTCATCTCTTCTTTTGCCATGAAAATAGAAAGAAAGAGAACAACAAACAGCCAAGGAACACTAGAGATCAAATCCAAAAGAACACTACAAGAAAAATGCACTTTAGTGACGGAAATTAGCGACGGCTTTGTTACCGTCGCTAATTTGCGACGGAATAGCAACAGCAAACAAAAATTTTTACTTTAAATTTATTTTTTTAAAATTTGTCAGAAGCCATAGCTAATCCCTCACCAATTACGGTAAATGAAACTAACACTAATACTAATTAATTGTTCAAATGCCGTAGCTAATCTCTCGCTAATTAGCGAGGGATTAGCTAGTCCCTCGCCAATTAGCGAGGGATTAGCTACGGTAAATGAAATTAACACTAATACTAATTAATTGTTCAAATGCCGTAGCTAATCCCTCGCTAATTAGCAAGGGATTAGCTACGGCTTCTTGTCCCTCGCTAATTAGCAAGGGATTAGCTACGGCATATGTAATTAGAACTTACACTAAATTAATTGAAAATGCCGTAGCTAATCCCTCGCTAATTAGCGATGGATTAGCTACAGTATCGTAATTAACACAAATACTAATCAATGACGTAGCTAATCCCTCGCTAATTAGAAAGGGATTAGCAACGGGTTATTGTCCCTCGCTAATTACCAAGGGATTAGCTACGGCTTTAGAATCCCTCGCTAATCCGTCGCTAATTTATAAAAAAAAATACTATATAATTAATATAAAGAACAAAAAATTACAAGAATATCAATAGTCTAGTGGTGAAGCACGTGCTCCCCCACAACAAGGACACGGGTTCGAGCCCCGTATCCGACATAATCTCAAAAAATTATCTGGCGGGTCAGGTCGGGTCGGTGGTCGGGCCGAACCGGTTACGCTGGGTCTTGACTAATTAATTTTTTTAAAATAAAATTCGTTGGGCGTCGCTAAATTTAGCGACGACATTAATTGCAAATTTAATTATAAATATCATTACTTAATATCCATCGCTAATCCATCGCTATTAGCGACGGAATTTTGGTCCGTCGCTATTTGCGACGTCAGTCTTAGCGAGGGTAATAATCCGTCGCTAAACTCAATTAGCGACGGATTTGACCGTCGCTAAATTGTTGTTTTCTTGTAGTGGAAGGGTTTGTTGTGTGTTAATCTCTCTGATACCATGTGAAAATACAATGATGGAGGAGACCAAGAAAACGGAGGCAAAGAATACTTTTTGTATTTATGAAAAGAAAACAAAAAATTACAACCAAGAGATACAGTCATAGGTATTTATATATAGCTAGGGTTAAGTATCTAGGGTTGGACAAAGCTTATCTAAGCTAAACTAAATTTATAATAAAGTACATCCGAAAATAACAATGGCAAAATTAACTAGCTTCTTCTAACACTTGCAGTCCCACAAATCTTCACCTTTGCCATCAAGAACACCACCTTGAATGGAAACTCCATCAACCCTATGAATCCGAATCCAACTTGCAACTTTTCCCAAAACGTTATAATCAGATGGAGCAACGAGGGTGCCCAAGATTTGAACTGTTATAACATTATTTTTTTGCATGGTCCGTCAAACCGTGTTAAATGACGAAGAAGGTTCCTGAAGGTACATATACCCCTGCTGGTTGGGAAGAGGTACAAGTTTTCGACCATGCAGCACCAAATGCAGATGATGATTCAGTGTTGTCTTTAGGATCTGCTCCGAAGTCAACAACATTATATGAAACAAATGACTCAGAAATCTAGAAGAGAATGAAAAGAATTGTGAGCAAAAGAATTCTGAAACAAGTAATGAATGCCATTTCCCCCTTCGAAAATGCTACAGAAATTCTCTTGTATCGTTCGTGAGAGGTGAAGGGATTTATATAGCATTTCGATGCCACTTTGTGGACCTAATTGCTGCCCGCTGGGAGATAGTGACTTGCACTAATCCTGCAATTTATGCATTAATTTATTTTACAGAAATAAGTTTTTGTTGGTTTTCGTGGGGGGGGACTGGGGTGGTCAAACCGTAGTCTCACCAAATCAAAGGTCAAACGGAAGTCTAAATGTATATCCGACTGCTTGGAGTACATACGTTTGACATTCTCTAATTCAAATTACATACCAACATAAAACTGTGAACCAAAACTCAGATTGCATGCCCTTATTATTAATATTGTCCTTTTTACGATATAATATACTTTTTATACCCGAATTTTAATATCAACATTTTTATTTAGTAATATATAAAATTGAATGTCTACTTTCCTAAAATAGATATATTTTTTCTTTGAATTTCCATAACTCACTTCCTCTGTTAAAGGTAGGTGTACAACCATTAACTGACAAGCATAATATATTTTCTATTTGGATCTAAATATCTAAAAATGAATGCCCATTATCCTAAATTTAAAATATATTTTCACTTGAAATTTTCACGATTAAGTCACTAGGGTGGCAATTTCCATTAAGTCGGGAACCGACCAAGCCCAACTGTATTGGGCCATCAGAATGCCAACTTAGACAAGGATAGGAATAGGACCGGGCAGTAGATAGAGATTAAATCATTTTCCACTCGACTCTATATGTTTTTTATTTTTTATTATTATATTTATACATATTTATTTTATGTATATGCTTATATATATATATCATACAAAAATATTTCTATTTATTAAGAAATTTATTATTAAGATATTTTAGGAGTATATTCACATAATTTAAAATATATTAAATGGTTAAATACTTTTAAAATTTTTTAAAGAATATATGATAACATCTAATTTGAGAGAGATGTAATATTTCTTAGGGTTAACTTCAATTGATATAAAAGCATTTTATTTTTTATTTTCAAAATAAACAAAACAAAAGAAATAATTAATTGTGTAAAGCCAAATGGTCTTTATATTTGTCTTTTTAATTAATTTTGCAAGTCTTCTTAAATCTTGAATGAATGTAATTATGTTAGGAGATTTCCTTTTCAAAATTGTACTTTATTTTAATATCATGTTATGTTTTATCACTATTAATATTGTATTTTGATATATTTTATTTGTTATTTGGAATTGTATTTTCAGATTTCATTATTTTATTGTAAATTTTTTGAATTTGTAAAATATAAATTTGTTGATTTCTTATAATATTAACTTTTTCTACGTATTTTTGTTTTTAGATGTTACTACAATTTTTTCCCCCTATCTTAATCCATTAGGCTCCTACTTCCCCACTTGGGATGGATTGAGAAAGGGGATAATTTTGTCTCTAATAGGTTTGGTGCCTGGAACGGAACTAGATATTACAGGGTGGAGCTGAAGTCGAGATTTCTACTCTCCAACCCATCTCGGCTCAATTCCTAACCCTAACTAATGTTCTTTATTGAAGAGATACCATCTTCAGTTGGACATCGGGATACTTCAACTATCCTTAGAGTTTGTTAGGAATTTTAAATTCACAAATAATATTCATTTGCTGGAAATTACTATGGTATTAGGTTTCTAACCTTTTTTTTTTTTTTTGGGACTCCAATTTAGACATGCTAACATTATGTTGTATTTGATATTCCCTTTCATGATTTTTATGGTTTTTTTATATTTCATCTAAATTTTTAGCTCTCAAAAAATTCCAATTTGTGAGATTTGATGCATTTATGGAAGGCATGCCATTTGAAGTTGATATTAGGTAGAAATTACTTTGAAAATAGTACTGGAATGTTGAATTTTTATTGGAAATCTTGGTTCGCTAGATTACCTCGCAATAATAAGAACAAGCTGGTTAACTTCGTTGGACAGTCGTTCACGTATATATTTCTTTTGTTTAGTGGTTGACTCACCAGGAAATTACTAATGTTTTGACTTGAATAGTAGTAAAATCACCATTTTTTCATTTGCCATGATTTTAAGTTAGGCCCAAAATATGTAGACCGCGAAACTAGGTATATGTATATACTTAATTTAAAAAAAAAGATGAAATTTTAAAATTTTTTAATTCAAAACTTAAGTAATAAAATTTTTATTTTATTTGGATAGGTTACTTTTAAAATACTTTTTTTTTTGTTATTAGATCACTTAATAATTTTTATTTAAAAGCTAGTTTCATATTTTGAGGGGATAATATATATATATATATATATATATATATATATAATATGTTATAGATAGCGGTACTTTTTCATAAAAATCTTAGGAATCCCCTGCCCTAGTGTGGCTCCCCCACTGGGTAGGATATGTGTTCCTAGAAAATTGAACAAGCGTGGTATTAGCATAGTTCTTAGGTAGAGTTGTATTTGCACACGAACTAACAAAGTATCGCATTTTGATGCTCGAGTAAGAATATAAATGAACACTATTCAAGTTCATTCGTTTATTATTCGAGTTCAAATTCGTTTGATTATTATTTGATAATATTCAAGTTCATTTAAGTTTGAGTTTGAAAAACTCGACTAACATTCGAGCTCGAAATGTTCGAGTCTGTTTATTTCATATTTTTATTTAAAAATTAATAAAAATAATTGAACGCTATAATATTAAATAAATAATATAATAATATAATTTATCTTAATATTATAATATAAGATTTATTAATTAGAATAAATCTTAATATTATAACATATAAATAAATATAATGAATATAATATAATTAATTTTTAAAAACATATAACATGTTTGCAAACATTCGAATATGTTTGCAAACATTCGAATATGTTTGCGAACATGTTTAAATTCAATCGTATATTAATTAAACTTGATATTTTGTTCGAATTCGTTCGCTTTCTTTGAACATGAACAAGTTTTCATTCGTAAACGTTCGATTTGTTTACAACTCTATTCTTAAGGCAATGACATGTCCAATTTAAGTGAGTAGGTAGACTCGTATGTGGCATTGTTGCTTGATGGGGCCCATATTTACTAATTTTTATTATATTCAAACAAACTCATCTCAATTGAGATCCTATTCAAGGCTCATTTGACACTATAAGAAAAATGCAAATTAGTAACGGCCAAATCAATTGCTATGCCATCGCGACTGATTTGCTGGATGTAGGGCTCGAACCCGTATTCTTTTTCCCCGCTTAAATTGGGGACCTGGCTTGGCCCGACCAGGTCGACTCGGCTCGCCATAGATCTGTCGAAAATCCCTTACAAATCCGAAACTAATTCACAAAAAAATACTATATAATTAATATATAGCACAATAATCACGGGAACATTAACAGCTTAGCGGTCAAACACGTGTTCCCCTTCAAGAAGGACGCAGGTTTGAGTCTCGCGTTTGACATAATCTCATAATATTTTTGGCAGGTCAGATTGGTCGGATAGGGCAGGTAGGTTCGGTTAGCCAGGTCGGAGTGCTAGTTAATAATTTTTTTTAAAATAAAAATTTTAGGCCATTGCAAATCCTTCACTAAATTAATTAATTATTTTTTAAAAATAAAAATTTTTTGCCGTCTCGAATCCGTTACTAAATTAATTATTTTTAAAAATAACAATTTTTTATTATCACAAATCCGTCATTAGATTAATTATTAACTTAATTATAATATCATCAATTAAATGGCCGTCACAAATTCGTTGGTGTTTGCGACAGATTTTCATTCCGTCCCAAATTGCAATGCCTGTTTTAGTAACGGATTATGACCATCACTAATTTGGTTTTTTCTTGTAATGTTAGTTGAAAAATCTAAAAAAAAATAATTATTTTAGAATTTTGGACTACCATCACAGTACCGTCGCTACTTAGTTTCGGTTTTGCGGCAGCATGACAATTAGTTATTGTTAATGCATAATTACAAAGGTCGTCACTAAACTGTCATAATTTAGCTACGGAATAGCAATGGCTAGTTGAAATATAAAAAAAAAAATTATTTTTGAATTTTGGACTACTATAGCTAATTAACTATAGTTGTATGACGATGTTACAATTAATTGGTATTAATATATAATTAGAAAGACAATCACTAAACCGTCACAATTTAGCTACAGATTAGCAACGGCTCATTGAAAAAAAAAATGTATTTGTATTCGGATTTTGGGCTGCCTTTGCTAATTAGCGACGACATTGCGATGACTAATCAACCCTTCATCATTGTTTGTTACTGCAGCTGTGCTGTCACAAATTAGCGATGGAAAGGTAGCCATCGCTAGTTTGAAATTTTCTTGTAGTGTAATAAAATTGAAATATAAATACTGAAATCTAGATATTTAAATTATAGATTCTGAAAATTGATGTTTGAAGACTGAATTTTGAAATCTGAATTTGAAATCTGAATTAGTTATAATTTATTTTTTTACAATATTTTATTATAATTTAGATTACATATATAAATATTAATAATTAGATGATTATTTAACATATTCAGACTTCAGAGTTAAGTAACTTTTAATTCACTTAAATTTATAACAGGATTTTCAATACATCATAATCAAGTAAGTGATAACAAAAATTTGTTATCAGACATATTTAACTATTTAAACATTTAATATTATGTGCTTTCGAATGGACTTAATAAAATCAGTACTTAATTAATTAAATTTAAGCGTTTAATTGAGTTACCAAATATGTCCCAAATACATTGTAGTGGCTAATTTACTGTTAAAAAAAAAAAAGGCTTCTATTGAAGAAGCTGCAAGCCTAAACCCACTGCATCTTTCAAGATGTTGGGAATGACATCTTCAGCTACATTAACTATTCTGTCTTCTAGGCGTCAATCTTGATCTTTTACTCAATGCTAAAAGCACAGGTCTCAAATGGGGCATTCCAACATAATAACTCCCACTATGTGTTATAACATATTCTGCCAAGCTTAGATTCAATACCAGGACGACGTTATCGGGTAGAAACAGATAGAGAATCAGATGATGTAGAAGGGACTCATTCTTTGGGAGGGGGGTAGGGGAAGGGGGAAGGGGGTGGAGAATTACGACCTTCGAAAGGAAAAGGCATCCAAATGAGTGATATATCAATAGGACCTTGGTAAGGGAAGGGACTATAATATTTAAAAAAAAAATTGGGGGGCCAAAAAGTAAATTTTAAATGAACTTTTTAAAAAAAATTTAAAAATTTTAGGGGGTGGGCACCACCCCTGCCCCCCTGATCCATCTCTGACTCACACTTGTGTGGGGAGAGGGGTTGTGGGGGGAGTTTGTTTTTGTAATAAGGTTTTGGGTTAAAATATACTATTGAAGTTCATGAATTTGCAAAACTTTGGAGTGGCTTTAGTTCTGCAGCTATCAAATGTTGGGTCTAATATGCATTAATTTATTTTACTGAAGTAAGTTTATTTTTTCTCCTCTCAAACCATAGTCTTTCCAACAATGGCCAAATAGAAATCTAAATGTATATCCAACGTCAAATTGTGGACCAAATCTTAGATTACATACTGTTGACGTCAGTTTTTATCAAACAGATGCAACGGTAACATGGAGCCGATAGCGATAGGAAAGTTTCTTTGAGACGACAAAGCCATCAATTATTTTACAGCCGATGTCCCCAGTCAACATCAAAACCAAAAAGCCATTAGGTCATTAGACATGTTTCCCTACGTCTCAGCATGAACAACTGACCGCGATCCACGACCGCTAAGGCTTAACCACTAACCGAAGTTTGCTTCATGATCAGATAGTGGATTTTATTAGGATGGCATGTATAAAACATGAAGAGTGTTTCAGCTAAAGAGAATCATCCAACAGCACCACTCAAAAGTCCAATTTTCCTTTCAACATTTACGTGCTTTCTTTACTGTTTTGTTTATTTTAAGATTCTTATAATTTCCAGTTCTATTTCCTTTCGCTTGAAATCTAATTATCCACAAATTTATCTTCATTACGGTCATTCAATACAAGTCCCTTTTCAAATTTATTTTACTCTGTGTGCAATTTATTTTCCTTCTTAGACCCTTTCTATAGTAAGTCCATTGAACTTGCATCCTTTAAAAGATCTGATTCCCACAATGTTTTCCTCATCGAATTGTTTATGTTCATTAGAAGAGTAGCCGATCTCTAATTTCATCGGCTCCTCTTTTTTACGACAACATAGATTGCCACGCCTGGTAGGACCTAAGGTCATTGTTGCATGAAGTTACATTTAGGTCACTTGATGTTGAGCAATCCATAACAGCTTTCTATGGTGGACTCATTTGACGGCCTCCAGTTCGTGGTCTTTGGGGGGGTTTTTAACCCAGCAACCAATACTTCAAGTAACACTCAAGTTCTTCCCCCCGAGGAAGGGTGTCAGTCCTCTTCACTGTCCCAAGTGTCCCAATTGACACCCACTTCGTTAACTTCTATACGATATGCTATAGAGCAGTGTACAGGTGAACTTATGCAAGGTCTCATTCTCCAGTGTGCTATAGTATTCCGACTTTTACTCCAGAATGAGCTCCACCATTTTGCATAGAAACAGAGTGCTCATGGGGTATCCCAACTAGTTGGATATCCTACTCCTACGACGGATAGTGCACCATCTTATGGGTCGGTTTAATTGTTGCACAAAGAGACATCGTTCCCAGCGTCAGGGGGGCACCAAGGTGTTTCGGGGATAGCTGTTCAGAATGTTATTCCAATAGAACCTTTTTCGGGAAGGGCCACCTACCCAATGACTGCGGTCCAACTACCATTCCATTTGGCAACAACATTCAATAGGAGTGTTCTTCCTCCTTTTGGAGGGCAATAAAGTTATCCCACAGCTTTTCCCCCTGTGTATCCTATAATGACGGTAGCTTACCGTCGCAAGGAGTAGGATACACTGAGATGGCTCCATTTCCAAGACAAGGTCCTCAGCCAGTAATATTGAATCTATTGATGCAACCTCAGCAGCCAGCTCAATCAGCTAATGTTAGCACGATGATAGAAGCGTTACAACGGCAGGCCAGGGACCGACCAGTTTATCAAAAGCCATACCCTAAGTGGGTGGATACCATGGCGGTGATTCCTTCGGGGTTTAAGTTGCCTGAGTTCGCAATGTTCTCTAGAGATGACAATAAATCAACTATAGAACTTATTGGAAGATTCACGACCCAATGTGGAGAGCTCGGGAACAACGATTGGCTTAAGTTACAGTTGTTTTCTTTGACAGGTGTGGCATTAACATGGTATGCAAATTTAGCCCCCAGCTCTATATACTCTTGGGCAAATATGGAACGAGTCTTCCATCAATGGTTTTTCAAACCAGCACAAGAGGTTTTTGTGGCAGATCTTCTTACGGTGAAGCAAAAACCAACCGAAAGCGTAGCAGAATTTATTGAGCTCTTCCGTCAAATTAAAGCCAATTGCACCACACAGTTGCCAAAAATGGAATGTGCAAAGATTGCCATCAGCAGGATGCACCCATAGCTCAAGAAACGTCTCATTCTTCAGGACTTTTCCAATCTTTCCCACTTACTCTCCCAAGTTGTCAGAATATAAGAAATGATCAATGAAAAAGAGAAAAGGCATTTTGTTAAGGTCTCTTATGGGCAACCAATGATATCAGTAGTTGATAATACTGTTGAAGATGAAGAGGAATAATTGATAGAGGTAATAGCATTAAAGCTGATGAAAGGTTCTTCCTATACTTGTCCCTTTCTAAAGCCTGGTAAAAGAAAAGAAGAGGCTTCTTTGGTGAGTCCATCTACCTACACATTCGAAGTGTCAAAGGCTGAGCAGATTTTTGATAAACTTTTCATGGATAAACTAATCTGTTTGCCTGTCGAACACAAGATTCCAAGCCCTGAAGATTTAAAAGGGAAGAAGTACTGTAAGTGGCACAATTCATTCTCACATAACACAAATAGTTATGTTGTTTTCAGGAACACAATTCATAAGGCCATACAGGACGGAAGGCTAAGATTTGCCGATAGAAGAGAAGAAACCTTAGTAGACACAGATCATTTCCCAGTGGCAGGTACACACATGCTATAAGCAGGTAAGGAGGAGGAAATGAGGAAACCAATAGGCCCTCTCGAAAATAAACTAGAAGAGAAGGAACAACTTAGTTTATCAGAGAAGAAGAGAGAAAAGTTCCAAAAGTTGGATGGTCAACCATCGGTTTTTACATGTCTCTCTGTCCCATCCCTTGTGGCTCATTTCATTGCAAAGATAAGAAGATCACAATGCAGGTACCCCATGAGAAGCCATTTTTACCAGGTCAATGTTCTCATCCTACAAGGACTCAAAAGAATTGAGAAAAAAGAAAGCCGGCCTAGCAAATGTAGTTTTTAGATGCTTGTGTGGCCAAACAGATGCACCTCGATGGCAGCCAGAACATGCTTAGCATCCTTACATCAAAGTTTTGGGCAACCACCCAGTAAGAAGTGGTAGATGAGGATTTCCATGCCATAGAGAAAGCTGCCGTTATGTTAATTGAGTTCAAAATTCGATCAGAAAGAATGTTCTTCCCAATCCCAATGGCAAAAAACACTAATCACCTCAGACCATTGTACATCAAGACACATATCAATGGGAAGCCCTTCTCGAGAGTTTTTATTAATAGCGGAGCTGTGTTAAATGTAATGCCTCTAGCGATGTTGAAATGTCTAGGAAAAAACAAGTCTGGCTTGTCCCTTATCGACATTCAAATGCTCAACTTTACCGAAGATGCAGCTAATGCGAAATGATTTATTACTCTCGAAGTCACAGTAAGATCCAAAACTAGTAAGATAGTTTTCTTTATAATTGATGTACAACCTGCTTATTCTATTTTAATAGGGAGAGATTGGATCCATACAAATCATTGTGTCCCCTCGATACTTCATCAAATGATGTTGATCTGTGACGGTGAACGGGTAGAGTAGATCCCAACTGATCCTAATCTATTTTCAACAGAGGTGCATATGAACGAGACTTTGTTTTACCATCCAACTTTCAATCCAAGCCAGTACGCCAAACTCACCATGACCCACAATCTGATTGTGACTGAAGATTTTGAGGGAAATGGTTTTAGGGCAGAAGATCCAAATGATTGGCGAGCACTTGGCTTCATTGTCCGAGACCCACTAACAGAAATGAGCATAGGAGGGCCTGGGGAACATAGAACTGTAAAGGTGAGTTTACATTTAACTTCTAGCCAACGAGATATATTGACAAAACGGATTTGTGGATGCAAAGATTGTTTTGCCTAGGACTATCATGAAATGTTGGGTTTGGACATAAGTGTCGTTGAACATCGCTTACCCATAAAGGATGGTTTCAAGGCTCATAAACAACTAGCTTGGTGTTTCTATCCCACACTATTAGCCAGAATTAAAGAGAAAATTGAGAGGCTACTCCGTTGTAGATTCATACACACATACCGTTCTGCAGATTGGGTGTCCAACATTGTTTCAGTCATAAAAAAGAATAGCTAATTAAAGGTTTGTATTGATTTTAGGAATATAAACCTAGCTACACCAAAAAATGAGTATACCATGTCCATGGCAGATATGTTGGTTGATTCTGTCATGGGGAACGGTTTTTAAGCTTCATGGACGAATATTTCGGGTACAATTAGACCTTTATAGCCGAAGAAGATACGCATAAGATGGCTTTTCAATGTCCAAGCTCTATTGGTTTATTCGAATGGGTGGTTATGCCTTTCGATTTGAAGAATGCTAGTGCTATTTTCCAACAAGCTATTAACCTCATTTTTCATGATCTTATCGGTAGCACGATAGAGGTATATATCGATGATCTGGTTGTAAAGTCTTCTACCTTTCCACAACATTTGATGGATTTAGAACAGGTGTTCCTCCGAATGCGCAAACATCACCTCAAAATCAATCTCGCCAAATATGCCTTCAGAGTTACCACTGGGAGCTTCCTTAGATTTATTGTGCACGAAAGAGGAATTGAGGTGGATCAAAATAAAGCAAGAGACATTTTGTAAGCGAGGTCCCCACAGACCAAAAAAGAACTTCAAAGTTTTCTTGGAGAGATTAATTTTCTGCACCGATTTCTTGTGAACTCTGCAAGGAAACAAACGGTTTTCTCCTCTTTACTTCGGTTAAAATCATGTCAGGAGTTCATTTGGCAGCCGGTACATCAGAAAGCTTTTGATCATATCAAATTGGCTTTATCGAGACCACCCATGCATCCTGGTGCCTCCATACATTCAGGCTCCCTTGAAATTAAATATTTCGACAGCCCAGGAATCCATCGAGAGTTTGCTAGCTCAAGATAATATACGCGGATTTGAAAAAGCAATTTGCTATCTTAGTCAAAATTTGTAGGACACCAAAATAAGGTACACTCCCATTGAGAAGTTATGCTTGTCTTTCTACCATGCATGCATTAAACTAAAACATTATTTGTTGTTTAGGGAGGTGTATATGTTGTGCAAAATAGATTTGGTAAAATATTTGTTGAACTGCCCCCTACTGCAAGGTCGGCTAATGAAATGGGCGATTAAGTTGCATGCTTTCTCTTTGACTCATGTGTCCTTAAAGGTAATCAAAGTTCAGGCCACAGTAGATTTTTTGGCCGAACACCCTTGCCTTGAGGTGTAAAGCCTGGGAGAGGAGGGGGCACTGAGCACTGAGGTACATCACCTATAAGCCGTGGTTATTACAATTTGCCGACTTTAGCACCCAGTCAAAAGTTGGTATCGGCCTGGTCATTGAATCCCCTGATAGGTGACAAGGGAAGATCCATTTCAAACTAGAAAAAAGAACTTCAAACAACCAAGTAGAGTATGATGCTCTCATTTTAGGACTTCGAATTTTAAAAGCCCTAGATGTGCAAGTGGTCAAGATACTGGGAGATTCTCAGGTGGTCATCCGATAAGTTTCTAGTGAGTACAGATGCACTAACCCTGTCCTACTAGGTAAGTTGCATGAAGTAAAGGAATTGCTGCAGCATTTTTGCGAGGTCATTGTGGCCCACATCTCGCGGGCTGAGAATCGAGTCGCGAATGATTTAGCTCAGATGGCATTTGGATTTAGGAGAAGGGCGGTGATGTGCTAACAGATATAAAAAAAGGAACACGAGGAGGATTGACAGTTCGATATTGCCACCTATTTGCGAAAACCAACCGATCATGCCTCGTGAGAATTAAAGTGCATGGTGCTAAATTTTGTTCTTATTAGAAACGACATGTTCCAATGAAGCTGTACCTGAGTTCTGTTGAAGTTTCTTTCAAAATAGGAAGCATTGCAGGCATTGGCTGAAGTTCATGATGGCTTATGCAGAGCTCACCAAGCATGTCCAAAGTTAAAATGGATGCTATAACATCACGGGTTATATTGATCCTCCATGACCACATGGAGTCGGTTGTGAGGCCTGTCAGAAGCATGGCCCTCTCTTGCTTGCACCATCCACAGAATTACAACCTATTATTAAGCCTTGGCATTTCCAAGGTTGGGTTTAGACGTCATCAGTAAGATTCACTCGTCCTCAGCTAAATAGCAAAGTTTTATTTTGGTGGCAGCAAATTACTTTACCAAGTGGGTAGAGGTGCAGTCTTTGGTTAATGTAACCTAATCAACTATCATCAATTTTCTTTAGCATAACATCTTGTTCTGTTTTGGCATCCTTGAAACAGTAATAGCAGACTAATGAACCATGTTCACAGGGGATAAGATACACAATTCTCTAGCCTGATGTAATGTTAAATTACTTCTTTCATACCCATATTATGCACAGGCTAATGATCAAGCCGAACTAATGAATAAGACATTGATTGGCATGATTCGAAAATTAGTAGAAGATTATCCTAGAAAGTGGCATGAAGGTGCTTCAAAAAGTTCTATGGGCACACCAAAATGCTGTCAAAACTGCCATAGGATTTACACCATTTAGGTTGACATATGGGCATGATGCAATGCTGCCTATGGAGTTGTCATTACAATCAGCTCGAGTAGCCTACCACTATTGTCTCTCAGTTAAGTAATATCAACTAGCTCTGGCTTTGAGTTTGGTTCAGACTGAGAAGGACCGATGAGCAGCCCTTGAAAATAGTAAGCAGCACAAGGAGAAGGTGGCAAGAGCGTACAATCAAAAAGTACATGAAAGAAATTTCCAAGAAGGAGATATGGTCAGGAAAACCATCTTACCCGTTGCACCAAAAGATCCCAAATATGGTAAGTGCTCTGCTTCCAGAGAAGATCTGTTTTCGGTAACAAAAGTTTATGATGGAGGAGCTTATCACTTAATGACACCAGAAAGAAAAGAGGCAAGTAAGGCTATAAAGGGTAAGTATTTGAAAAGATTTTACTCGACATGCTGGGAAGAAACAGTAGCATAAAAAAACAAAAAAGGTAAAAGAAAAAGAAAAAAACTTGAAAATGGAAAGTGGGGAGAAATTTTTTATGCTCTGGAAAGTTACACTGCAAGAAAACAGAGAATTAGCGAGGGACATTTCCGTCACTAATCCGTCGCTAAATCAAATTAGCGACGAATTAGCGAGGGAAAATTCTCCTGCTAATTTCTTCCTCGCAAAGGCAAAAATTTGCGATGGATTAAAAATTCCATTGCAAATAGCAACGGATTTGCGAGGTAATTTTTCAGCAGTCAACGACTTCAGCAATGAATTTTAAAACGGATCTGCGAGGGATTTTTTCAGTCCGTTGCTGATCCCTTTCTATTTAGAAAGGGATCAGTGACGGATTATTTTAGTAATTAATAAAAGTAAAATGTTGGAAATTTCCTTCACTAATATCTTGCTAATTTACTAGGGATTAGCTACGGATTTTTCTTTTTAATTTTACAGTTTAAAGATCCGTCACTAATCCCAAGCGAATTTGCGAGGGATTAGCGACGGAATATTTCTTTTTAATTTTATGATTTAAATGATCCGTCGCTAATCCCAAGAGAATTTGTGAGGGATTAGCTACGGAATTTCATTTGAAATAAATGGTTTAAATAGTTCTGTCGCTAATCCCATGCAAATATGTGAAGGATTGGCGACGGATAGTTCTAATCCCTCGCTAATAGCGTCGATTAGTGACGGAAAAATATGGCTTTTAGCGAGGGAATAGCGGTTGAAGTTAATTTCCTTCTATTCCCTCGCTAATCCCTTGCTAGTACTGTAGAATTTTAAAATATTTTTTAAAAATATTTTAAAAAATGCCCTGTAATTGAAGAAAATTCATCTATCAAAATAATGCAAAATTTAATTAAATTAAAAAAACCACTAAATAGTCATTATTAATAGATATAATAATGACAAATGTGAATAATACATAAAAATATTGTCTAAATGTCCTAAATAAATATAATAATGAAAACATATGAATAATACATAAAAATGTAGTGTATATATCCTAACCACGAAGCAGGAATCAGTGTGGATGCTGGAACCGACGGAGGGGGTGGGGGTGGATCGGAAGGGCCTAGCTGATGATCTGGATGTGAATCTGGAGGACTGATGACGAAGTCCTCCTCATCCTCAGCATCGTCCTCCTGAACAGCTGGCATCGGCGGTGGCAGAGGTAGATTCAAATTCTGAGACACAAGTGTTAGGTACTCAGTTAAGCTCTGGCTGTGGCTCCGATATACCTATACCTGATGCTCAACTCTCTCCCACCTCTTCCTCTCGGTATGTAACTCTCTTTGTAGCTGGCTTACATCCAACGAGGTAGAAGAAGTCGATGACTCAGATGAAGCTGGCTACTGTAACCTCCGTCTCACCCTTGCAGACTCGGAGCCCAATCCATGTACTTGTCCCTTCTTGCACGCTCTGTCATCCACCTCAACAAACAGCATCTTCTCGTCGGGCACCCTACTTGGTGCGACCGTGCTCGTAGAATCAGTCTGGGAACCCGACTGCGCATAACTCTCAATAATAGTAGTGACAATATCCTGTTGCATTAGGGATAAGGAAACACGCATAAAATATTTAAAATTAGCGATCAAAATATAAATAATATTAAACTTAAAAACGTATAAGATTGTGTATGAAGATAAAATAGCATGCTAAATATAGCTAAAAAACCAGCCAAGGAGCAACAAAACGCAGCACACCTGCGTGAAGAAGGAAAAAGGGGGGAAAAAATATTTTCTCTTTACCTCTTCTTCTTGTTCTCACAGTCGGCTGAACTGGAATATGCGGAACTGGGGTAGGCACGCTCGTGGAAACCTCTGGTGCAATTCCTGCAAGCCTTCTACTTCGTCTTTGCATGTAGATGAACGCCTAGCTCTTGATCTTTCAGTATATGGCCTGCCTAATATCGTTTTTGGTGAAACAACCTAGGGGCCAAAGAATTTCTGGTTAGGGAGAGAAAAAAAATGTCTGGTATTTTTCACAAAGAGGAAGCACTAGAAAAAAACAACGTTGTTTTCTTTTCTCCTGTTTAACCTAAATAAAACCCTAGGTTAAACTGGATTGCGCCATTGGACTCTTAGTTTAACCTTTTGGGCTTAATTAATTATTCTAACTAAAACCAAATAATTGGCCCAATTAATAAATAATTAATTTTTCCAGCCCAAATAAACTAGTCGAATTAATTAAGCCTATATTAGTTTAGTCCCAAGTTAATCTTTAATTATTCAAACTGGGCCAAAGCCCTGAATAATTAATTAACCCACCAAACTAATTTAATTAATTCTCTCTCTCCATGGACCTTTATTTTATTCTAGCCCAATAATTTAATCAGGCTACTTAAATAAAATAAATTCCATTTAATTTAAGATCGATTCTTTAGCCCGTATTTAATTAGGACTCACGGTCTATACTGGGGACCAAAAGACACACCGCCTTAGCTACTAAAATGACCAAAATACCCTTGCCATAAAAATAGCTGTATTTTACATTTTAAATATTTTCTAATATCACCATAAGAAAATATTGACCCCAAGGACAATGCTGCGTTAGCAAAGTCTCCGACCTACAGGTGAAATGACTAAAATACCCCTCTACACATCGCCGTACATTTAGAGAGGAAGAAGTGTACTAACACCCCTCTAAATGACATCTACCAACCTTAGGCTTCTAGTACAATGATCCACGACTTCCTGGAGTGTTTCTGCTTTCCAAGGGAGCTACCCTAAATCAAACATCCAAGTCATGTTTCCCAGGGCCCTGGACATTTTAGACCATTCAGACAACCACAAGGGGCGATATAGTGCAGAAACTATCTTGTACAAGTTTGTCTTAACTAACTAGTTACACATACCCAACATGCAAGTATATTGGCCCTACGATAGAACCTCAACTATAGCATATCAAAGCATATGCTTCCAGCTTCGTCAGACCACCAACTCATACTCAAGTCGTGGAGTACTAGTCCACTCTGTAGCGGTAGTTGTCTAGGTTTCTATCATATAGTACTTTTTAGAAACCACTACTACAGGTCCTGTCCTACGTATTCGAAATACGCTTATGTCATGAAGTGGGTGGACTACTCACTGGCTAAAGGTAAGCCATTCCCCATTTGGAATTCATAACATAATAACCTAAACATGATGAGATTCCCAGTCTTATCAACAGGTTAAGAACAAATGTTTATGTGTTAAATAGCCCGTGATCCATACCTTACTGTGAAAGACCACCATTCACATGGATCACTTATTTAAACACAATGGGTCTGTTCCAAACGAAAATCGTGCACAAACAAAAAGTAAATTCACAAACAATTTCTGAAAATAAATTCTTTTATTAAAATATTCGATTTTACATCAGAAACCTAGTCTAAGAGGGCATACAATCCAACAGTGTATTCTTACTAGTGTATGGTATTATCGATCACTGACATATTGGCCCTTCCTCGGCCTGTCCTAGAACATATGTGTGTCTGAAGAGGTCGATGTAGCTGAAGTCATGACCTAACTGTCTCCGCTATTATTGTAATAAGAAACGACTAGATGTTAGTTTTTATGATGGACTAAGTGTGAAATAGCGGATATATCGAACAGTAAAAAATTTTACACTTACCATCCGCTCCTCATGCTCAGTAAAAGAAATGGATCCGCCTGTGTGGGACGCTTGACCAGTGGATCTGTTTCGCTTAGTAGCGGAAGAGATACGCTGCCACCTATCGGACCCCCAATACTCCGATAAAGTACCCAATGGTCTGGGGAAATCCACTTGGGGCAACTACCCCCATGCTTCTTTTGAGCCTTGGACAATATGTCCGAAAGTCTAGCCTTACGCTTCTTCTCCCAATTAGCCCAAATTTGTGTGGCATGCTCGAGGCACCAATAGAAGAAAGACTGCAAAATCAAAGTAATTGTTACAAGTAATTACAAATAAGAAAACATATTAAAAATACTAAAAAAGACTACAAGTAATAATTACAAATCGAACTCACACTCCAAAGATCGAACCACATGTTTCGAACATCAATCAGAACCTGTGAGAAGGTAGCATAGGCTCCAATGTAGTGTTGCCTAAAAATCTCAACAATCTCCATCACACATCGAACCAAATGTGTAAACCTGTTCTGAGAAAATAGATTTTGTAATATTAGACAAAGTTATAATTTTGAAAATTTAGAAAAGCATATAATAAGTAATTATGTAGTCGACTTACGAGTCACCAACTCGCTCAATCAGCAGGCGCGTATCGTCAGTAGGTGGAGCGCCAACTGTGGATCCTGAAGAACCTGGGATCGGGGTAGGGACCTACTCTGATCAGGCCTCATCTGGAGGAAATGGCTGTGGAGCAAGTATACATGGCGCGATGCTCGAGGATGGTGTCTCATCCACCCTTGACGATTCACGAGTCGTTAACCGATTGTCGGGTAAGGCATCAGAAGACATATGTAACTAGAATTATTTAAATACATAAAAATGGTCATATTTTGGGAGAAGAAAAAAATAATAAATTAAAAGTATAAAGCAAAGTAAAATGCTTGTAATGTAACGATAGCAGAATTAATAATTATATTTATACATTAGTTAAACTTGGACCTAGTCTATGGACTTCTGTCATCATCGAATGAATAGCCTTCCACATCATCGTCTGTAGAGGATCCTCTCTCCCATTCTTCTTCCTCATCATCATTTTCATTGTTCGATTGTGCTTCCTCCATCATTAAATCCGAATCCATAAAATCAATTGTATCTCCAATACCGGACTCATCTGCTAATCTTCTAAAGTTGTCATCCTCAACAAATACATTGATTGCCTGCGTATCATCTACTTCCTCCTGATATGGTGCCTCGATAATGGGTGCATTAATAACATGTCGAGCTTTCATTTTACAAACAGCAACCCAATCAGATTTTGGTCTTTTGCTCCCTGGGTAGGATAGGAAATACACTCAAGTTACTTATTGAGCTAACACAAAGGGGTCATATTTTGGGTAATTCCTCTTGCAGTTGATGTTAACAAGTTTGTAGTGAGGATGAATTTTAACCCCCCGATTTTAGCATTGGATCAAACCAATCACACTTGAATAGGACAACTTTTAAACAAGGAGTCACAGGGAACTGAAGTTCGACAATCTCCTTCAACACTCTATAATAATCTTCGGCACTATCTTCATCGCCTTTAACACAAACTCCACTGTTAATTTTTTTTTTTTTTTGAATGACCGATCATGTGTATGGAACCTAAAACCATTTATGAAGTAGCCATGGAAGTATTTCACTTTTCTCGAAGGTCCCCAGGCCAAGCTTTTTAAGTGTTGTTTAGTCACTTGATTTTGTGGATCATGAACCTAGCAAAAAACAAAGCGTTAATGCACCTTCATTATCAATGTAATTTATTTTAAAGTCTCATTTTGGATGTGTTCAACCTACATAAGTCCTAAACCATCATGTAAACTCCGACTCTATTCTCCTATCAACTTCAGGGTCATTATACTTAGCTCATACAACTGCAAGTCATTTTTGAATTTCCTAAAATGACCAAAATGAACACATAAGGATACTTGTTCAAAGTATTGCTGTATAAAATCTAGAAATGTGCAAAATAGTGGTATACTTACGTAATGTATGATTGAACTTCTTCATAGTTTAGGTATATGTAATTTGTAGCAGCCTTAAATTCATCCGGGATAAGATATCTATTCTGAATACTTCCCAAAATCCTCCCTAGAACGATGCATGTAGACAACACAGTGTCACTTGAGTTTGTATCATGAACGCCCTCATCATTCCGAGCCATAGCTGTATGTCGAGTTTGCACATGTGGCTCAAAATAATAGGAGAAGAATGTAGATGCCTCTTCAACTAAGGAAGCATTGCAAATTGATCCCTCCACTCTCACCTTATTTTTAACCTTAGTCTTCAAATAATATAAGAACCTAATGCATTTTTTTACAGTTAAAACTGATTTACATAGTAGATGTATATATAGATATAATAATACATAATATTTTACCACTCGAATGGATATATCCATCTATATTGAACAGGGCCACCAACTCTGGCCTCATATGGCAGGTGGACCATAAGGTGCTCCATCACGTCAAAGAAGCCGGGTGGGAAGGTCTTCTCCAATTTATAGATGAGTAAAGTAATATTATCTTCCAATTGCTTCATATGAGTTGTGGAAAGTTTAGGAGAACATAAGTCGCGATAAAAGAGACTGACTTTTGCTAAAATGTTCCAAATTGACACCGGGAGTAATTCTTTAAATGTAGTTGGAAGCAACCTTTCCATAAATACATGGCAGTCATGGATTTTCATACCCGACATTTTGAGCTCATTCAAATCAACACACCTGCTTGAATTCGAAGCATATCCATCCGGAAGTCACAAATCTCTAACCTACTCAAGTAGAAGTCTCTTTTGTTTAGGTGTAATAGAGTATTTAGCCTTTGGCATTAATGTAATCCCGTCACCTAAGCCAATCACGTGTAATTCAGGTCTATCACAATATGCCAACAGATCACGTCGCACCTTCACATTATCCTTTATTTTTCCCTTTACATTCATGACTGTGTTAAAGACATTATCAAACACATTTTTTTTTATTGTGCATCACAACTATGTTATGACGGATTAAGTGTGTTCTCCAATATGGCATATCCCAAAAGATACTTCTTTTGGCCCAATTATGGTAGATGCCTCTACCATCATCCTTACCAAGCTCTACAGCTGTCTCGGTTATTTTTGGTAAATTGCACACTCTATCCCACATACCATCTCCAGAAGCACGTTGTATAGGGTGTTTATCTTGCGACCTTTATCCTTCTTAAAAGAGCTAGCATCTCTTCTGTATGGATGATCTAAAGGCAAGAAGTACTGGTGGCAATCAAAGCAAGAATATTTACCTCCATTTTGCAAGTGAAATGATTTTGTCTACTCCATGCAATACGGACATGCTAATCTACCAGCTGTGCTCCAACCACTTAGCATCCCATATGCCGGGAAGTCTTTTATTGTCCTAAGAAGTGCTGCTCGTAGACAGAAGTTCTGGTTTTTTGAAATATCATATGTAGAGACTCCACTAAACCACATCATCCTTAATTCATCTACCAAAGGTTGTAGATATACGTCAATTTTATGCTTCGGATTCCTAGGGCTCGAGACAATGACGGTCAAAAACATAAATGGATCCTTCATGCACATTGACAGAGGTAAACTATATGGAGTAACAATAACAGGACAACAAGAGTATTATTTTTTCGACATTCCAAATGGTGAAAATCCATCTATGCATGACCCAAGATGCACATTACGAACTTCAGCTGCAAATTCAGGATGACTACGGTCAAAGTGTTTCCAAGCTTCACCATCGCGTGGATAGCTCATAATGTCCTCTTCTGGTTGACTCTCTGCATGCTATCTCATGTGCTCCGCTGTTGTGGAGGATGCAAACAGTCTCTGCAGTCTGGGTGTTAATGGGAAGTAATACATTTTCTTGAAAGGAACATCTTTCTGTTGTTTGTCCTTTCCAACTTTCTTTTTTGCCATATTTCTGCCATGTCCACAGAATTTGCAGTCCCTCCTAACACTGTTGTCCTTCCAGTAGAGCATGCATCCATTTGGGCAGACATCTATCTTTTAAACAGGTAGCCTTAGATCAGATACCAACTTCTTTGTTTGATAGAAGTCATCCGAAAGTTTATTACTACTTGGTAATACCTCCTTCATTAATTGCATCACCTGATTAAAGCATTTCTCCGACACATTATTTTCAGATTTAATATTCAAAAGTTGAGAAACAACTGATAACGTATTGTGATTCTTGCATCCAGCTATAGGAGTTTCTGAAGCTCTTAGCATGTCATAAAATTTTTGCGCATCCGGGTTAGGTGGTTCCTCAACATTCTCTGATGATGAAGGTTCAGTTGGAAATTGATGTCCAACTGCATCAATCACCATATCTCGATATAGATTATTAGAGCTTAACTTGACTGCAATCGTACAAGTGCCGGTTATTGATGCAGTTGGCGATGGATTAATACCCTCACCATGACTAGTCCATCTTTTGTAATTAGCAACAAACCCAAATCTATACAAGTGCAGGTCCACTTCATCTGGGAAAAAGTACGCTTTGTTTTTACACTTTCCACATGGACACCTTATAAATGAGGCTGGACCAGTTGACAAACAATATGCAATGAATCGCTTGACCCCTTGTTCAAACTCATATGTAATTCCTTTAATCCCCTGTACATGTCTTCTGTACATCTAACTACGATCATCCATCTACATTTAGGCTATAACCATGTAGCTTATTAGCACTTGTATAATTTGAATGAAGAACGATGGTGATTGTGAAGGTCGAGGACCATAATATACTCGTTATGAATTATGGAAGGAAGATTGAATAATGATACCGAAGAAATACTATCAACTACCGAGTTGTGTATTCTAAATCCTTTATAAAAAATTTGACAGAGTTTCCCCTATAACTTGAATGTTTTCCAGGCATAAAGCCACCTCAATTCACCCAACATTCATTGTAAAAAACACATAATGCCAGAGTCATTAATCAATAAAATAAAATATTCTACACAAGGAAGCTAAAACAAGAAAAAAAACATATGGGCAGAGTCATTAAACAATTTCTTGCATGAAATACCAAACCTTTGAGACTACAATGCCAAACCAACAAGAGTAGAAAAGAATTGGGCGTCCACGATATGAATAGTCAGTTGTGACAAGATATAGGTCCTTGATCTGAATACAAAAGGAATAAATGAAAGAATGACACTTTTTGTTGCTATATATCTACTAAAATGATAATAGAGAAGACAGATACATAAAAACCTTGGCCACCTCAAATTTAAAAAAAAAAATTGACAGAGTTTCCCTTATAACTTGAACGTTTTACAGGCACAAGGCCACCACAATTCACACAACATTCATTGTAAAAAATTCACAAAACACAAATAACCTCAAAATATTTAATCAACAACACCAAATTTAAGGGTAATCACCCATTACTCATAGGCAGTGATCACCCATCACTCACGGGGAATGATCACCCATCACTCACGGGATTCTAAAGATGCCATTGGAGGATTTTTTTACCTAAGAATAGCTCGTCTGTCCAAAACAATCAATGAAGAATTGTATGCCTAACCTGTGTGTAACAATAACATAAGGTTACTGTAAAACAAATTATAAGTGTAACATAGTCTTGGCATCAGATGGAACAAAATCTTAATTAGTTAAGTAAACAGAATGACATTAAAAAGCATTATCCATCAGTGAAATTTTTAGTTCAAAAAGGCAGAATGAGGCTAAAACGAAGGATTAAGTCGAAAATAAGGTTCTCCAGGTAAAGTATGCTTAAGTCCAAAAGAAGGTTTTTCATCATAATGCATTATACATCATAAAATGATTTTTTCAAAATATAGCATGCTTGAGTATAGCATAATCATTTATGCTTCCTGGACAATTAGCACATATTTAATATATGGTGTATATCTTGATTTTTCAAAATATACCATTAGTTAACATTATACACAATTAACACATATTTAACATGTCACACATAAATACACCATAATTTTAACTAATGGAATCAATATAAGCATTTGTTAGTTATAAAAAAAATAAAACAATCCTGCATTTTCACTATCATGGCACACTTTTGTATTTTAGCCATAACTTTTTATTTACAAGTTCGATTAACCTCAAATTTGTGCCAAAACGCTCCTAAGATCCTTGGCTACAAAATTATAAAGTCTTTTTTGGACCAATCCTGAACAGGTAGAAAACTACTGGGAGTGAAACATCAAGAATTTTCTATGTGACAAAGCATTATCTTGCTAAATTCACACTCCATATATTCCAACTTCATTTTACTACTTACATATAATGTGATTTAGTTCACTACTCATGTTAACCACAACTAAAACCGGCTGCTTAGAATAATAACCATCAAGCTTTGATTTTATGTAATAATTACATACTTTAATTCATTTTCTTTCTTCCTTCATTTAGTTATGATTTCAGCCATGAATATCCTTCCATCACTCCTCCAAAACATCATATACTAGTACAAAAATCACACCAAAGCCATTCACAAGTTCACCACCACACAAATCTCCAACAAAACCATATCACTACATTATAACATATCAAGTACCACAAAGCTATTCACGTATTTATAATTCACTATTAAACATGCATCATAATACATCTTATTTGATTCACTTCACTACTCATGTTAACATCATAAATTTGACTACATAGTTCACTACTCACTTCACTACTTCACCACAACTAAAACCGACTGCATAGAATAATAATCATGCTCAAATTTTTTTAAAAATTTGACATAATTTCCCTTATAACTTGAACATTTTTCAGGCACAATGACACCTCAATTCACCCAACATTGACTGTAAATGGCTCACAAAAAACAAATAACCTCGAAACAATTAATCAAGACAATAAAGTATTCTACACAAGGAAGCTAAAACAAGAAATGAACATATGGACAGAGTTATTAAATAATTTCTTGGCATTAAGCCACCTTAATTTTAAAAAAATAAAATTTGACAGAGTTTCCCTTCATTGTAAAAAACTCACAAAACACAAATAATCTCAAAACATTTAATTAACAATACTAAATTTAAGGGTAATCACCCATTACCCATAGGGAGTGATCACCCATTACTCATGGGGAATGATCACCAATCATTCACGGGATTCTAAAGATGCCTACCAAGTGTTTTCTTACCTAAGAAAAGCTCGTCCGTCCGGGCAAATCAATGAAGAACTAAAGGTCTAACCTATGCGTAACAATAGCACAAGGTTATTGTAGAACAAATTATAAATGTAACATAGTTTTTGAAATATCAGATGGAACGAACTCTTAATCAGTTAAGCAAACAGAATGATATTAAAAGGCATTATCCATTAGTAAACTTTTGAGTTCAAAATGGCCAAAAGGTCAACAATAGAAAACAACTCAACATTTATTCAATCAAAGATTTTAGAAAAACTCCCATATTAGTTCAGTTTTTCATATTTATGTTTTAGAAAAAGTTTGACAATATGAAATTGATGGTCATATTACGCAACAATCATGAAAGTAAAACAATAAATATGAGACCTTTATCCTCAATTGGAAGCTTAAGAAAGCTAAAAGAATACTAAGTAATCAACCACCAATAATATCTACACAAAGCAAATAGAGTAGTATCAGTAATAGAATTATATTGAAACTCACTTCACTGATTTTTCTTACCAAAAGAAGTTATGGGGTAGGATAAGAGATGGTGTTATACACCTATGTTGATTTATATACAAACCATGATTTACATAGCTCTAGTATCCCACAGCTTGGACAAGGTAATTGAAATTTTGATAATAATATTATAGCCATGAAGACCAAATTTCATAACTGATATTTTGATATGAAAATGGCTATAATTTCATAGAAAATACAATAGTAATAATTAATACAATTTTTATTAAAATATCACAACAATCCTGTGTTTTAATAAAATAAACATATTTATTAATTATCTTGTTCATTTTGTGGAGGTTGCAAAACATATTATTATGTTCGTGTTCAAAATTTTGAATATTTTACTATAAGTAGAGTTAATATGGTTATATTTTAGTGGCTATAACTTCCCTATAAACTAGCCCTATTAAGGTATATATATATATATATATATATATATATGAAAGAGAGAGAAACAAAAACCAAGCTTTTTTCAAGAAAACCAAAAGCTTTATTATCAATATCTTCATGCTTTAGGAAAAATAGTCATCAATAACCAATAGTCATAGGCATAAAGATTCACATTTCTCATTTAAAACCTAGCATGGAGTCATCATAGGCATAAAGTCATTTATGTGGCCTTTTAAGCTTCTCATTTACCCATTAATTCTAATGGAAATAATACATTAGCTCATTAATTCTGGGTTAAAATACTTGCATTTTCACATCATGACATGCCTCTATATTTTTAACTTTTGATCCACACGTCTCAATGATCTCAAATTTGCACCAAAATACACTAAAACCTAGCTAGAAATTCACAATTTCCATACAACCAAGCTCGTAATCGGTGTAAAACTGCTACAAGCTAAATCTTGTAGTTTTTCCATGAAATCATTCATTTTGCTTACAAAATACATTCTTCATTTGTTCTATTCACATTTTAACATTCAATCACAACTTAATTCACTTTAATTCTTTATCTTAGCATCATATTATCTTCTCACTTTTAGCCATGAAGAAAGAAAATCATCACACTTATCATGCAATGGAAATAATAACCATGAAATACATATTCTAGTTTTTCATTTCAACAATTGCAACTTCTTTTCTTCGTTTCTTTCTTTATTCATTTCCTCCTACAAGTGCAACCATATTCACCCTTTCACAACTTCTTCAAAACACATCTAAACATCAGAAAGATTATAGCAAAAAACTCTCAAAATCCACTACCACTTAGCTTCATCAAAATAACACCATAACAATATTTTTTTACAATTCATCTTCTATATTTCATGCAATTTTCCATGAAAATTTACTTCAAAATGTTCTCTATAAGCTATGGAATACTTTTAATCCTTGATAAAAAGGATTTTAGCTTGTGAGTGAAGAGTTCTTGGCTTGACAAGACCAAGCTTTTCTTCCTTCTTCTCCTTCTCTCTTTCATAGTTTGTTTTCTCTCTCTAACAAATAACCTCATACAGAATTGTACAAGAGTTAGTGCTTTCCTTCTTCAAACTAAGTAAGTTTGCTTTTTATTCTCTTATTCAAATTAAAAAACACTCCTACCTTGCCCTACCTTGTTCATGAAGCATACCAAGACTTCAAGAGTTTTAGTCCTCTTCTCTTTAGCACAGCAAAACTGAAAGTAAGACAAGCACAATCCATAAGACCATTCTTTGGTCATTTTCTCTTGTTCACTTGAGCACAAATTGCCAATTCACTCTTACACACTCACTTTTAGTCTCACTTTCCCCCTTCTTACCATTCTAACCAAAGATAACGACAAGATAAAATCTTTGGCCTCCCTAAACATTAACAAAATAGAAAGCAACTTCATACACAAACCAAAACCATTTTCCCCTTTTCTCTCTATTCAAAACTGAAACACATATAAATATACACTGTACTTTTGGTCCCTCTTCCCTACTACTTAAAAACGAACACAACACACTTTAATCTCCTCCCTCTCTTCTCTCAAAACCAAGACAAATTCTCGCATAAAATACATTCACTAACTATACATTCAAACAAAATTTCAATTTGTTACTCTTTCAAAGAAAATGTTGGAATCCATTAAAGAAGTGGTTAAGCTTTACAATCCTAATTAAAGAAACAAAGACAGTAATGGATTCCTTCTTCTGCCAAAAAGGAACTTCTGCTGCCAAAAGAATCCCTAATAGTTTATCGAACAGGAACATAATCCACAATTGAAACAAGACAAGCCTTGAAATTAATTATACAACACTTGAGAATCTTCCTTGCCAATATAATTCTTATTATGGAGTATTAATAGATATTAAAACAGGGAAAGCAGACTAGAGGAGTGCACTTCCAAATTCATGGAAATTACAGTAGATAGCATAAATTGTTGTCCAATGCAACTCAGTAGCATAAATTACATTTGAATCCAGTAAAAGTTGAGGGATACCTCGATCAATTGCGGTCCAGTCCGGTGCCCAAGCTCTGACGATAGTGGTTGAGGTTGAGATGCAGCGTCGCCGGCAGCAGTCGTCCGCAGCTTGATGAAGGTCGCCGGTGGTTCGATGGTGGGAGGGAATAGCAACTTTGGTCAGATGGTCTTTCGACGGTAGTTCAGGCAATGAGGAGGTAAGGTCGCCGGCGGGGTTGGAAGGGATTTGAGAGGGATTAGTCGGAGAAGATAGAGAAAAAGGGAAAGAACACAACAAAAGGGAAGATAGAACAGGGATGATATAGTCGTTGGGCTTTGCGAGGGAAATTTTCGTCGCTAATCCCTCTCTATTAGAGAGGGATTTGTGACGGAACCTAAAAATAAAATAAATATAATCCCTCTCTAATCACTCACAAATTAGCATGCGATTAGCGAGGGACACATTCAGAGACGAATTAGCGAGGGTCGACCTAAACGGAGTTTTAATGCCTTTTTAATCCCTCGCTAATTGCGTTGTATTAGAAAGGGATTAGCGAGGGATTTTTTGAATTTCAGATTCCGCTCAAAAATTTCGCGTTGCTTTAAAGTTATAAGTTTTGAATCCCTCGCTAATCCCTCTCAAATCCCTCGCTGTTATTATCCGTCGCTATTTAGAGACGGATTAGAGATGGATATGAAATTTTTCTCACTTTTTTCAATACTCTACTGAGAAAACATATTTATTCCTATCAACACTTAGCTACTTCCTACTTAGCTACGGATTAAAAGCATGAAATATTTCGCCAATGAACAATTCTAAATAATCATCATGGTGTTTGTTTAGATTTAATTAACATCGATCCTGTTTCGCTTATTAATATATAAAAAGTTTAATTAGTATTGATGTGTTTTCATATCCCAAAATTATATTTATTATGCTAATTAAATGTAATAAAATGTAATATATAAAACTTTGAGTGCACACGTAAACTCTCATAGTAATTAATTAAATGTGTGTTCGTATTTGCATAATTATACATCGACCATATATATGATCGATGCATCAAATATATATAGATATATATATATATATATATATGCATATAAAGTGATAAATGAATTATATATATACTACACATGACGAACTTGTACAGAGGTATAATGTATGCATATCATTTAATTATAATCTATACTTCGTAACTTGCCGATGGTAATTACATATATATTGAATGTAAATACATTGGTTATAATTAAACAAATAATAAAGAATTAATTATTCATAAGGATATTACATAAAAAAAGTTATCACACACAAAAGTATCGTGAGGAAAAAAATTGAGAATTCACAAAATGGGGAATCCCTCACAAATCCCTTGGGAATTAGCGTGGGATTGGTGAAGAAAACTATCAGCGACGGATTAGCGAGCGATTTTTAAGATCCCTCGCCAATAAAAATCCAATCCATCGCAAATCTAGCAATGAATTGCGACAGATATTTCAGTCTCTATTAACTTGAAAATTAGCGTGGGATTAGCTTAGGTACAGTCGCAAATCTGAAGCTAAAAATTTACAATGAATATTAAGTAAAAATAAAATATCCGTTGCTAATCCCTATCAAATTAGCGATGAATTAGAATGGGATTTCTTCATCCACCGCTAATTTGAAAGGGTTTTTTGTTAACGCTGATCCATCGCTAATCAACTAGGGATTAGCGACGGAAAGTCAATCTGTCATTTGTCCCTCGCTAATCCCTCACAGATTTAGCGAGGGATTATTCCCTCTCTAATTTCCCTCGCTAATTCTCTACTTTCTTGTAGTGTTAATAGACTGATCATAAAGGACCAATCAGGTAGCCGAGGTACATGTTTCTAATATACTATTGAAAGTCAAATACCATGAGAAGAGGAATGAGACATCTCGATCGGCAGGGTTTACAGAACGATGGCTAGCCGATTTGGATCCTCTGCAGGGGGTGATGTCTCATCTCGGCTTATTTTTGGGCTTCCTATAGGAGGTACTGCTTCCTCCTTGCCTGTCTCACTTTCTAGCAACTGCAAGTCCCTAGCTGGAAGGTTATCCTCATAACCCTGGTGGTTGCCTCTTATGCTGGGTTTGTCAGTTCTATTGAAGGCAGATCAACTCCAAGGCTTTTAGCTCTAGCATCTTCAGTCCTGGCATCCTCAGCACTAAGCTCTTCAGCTTGGGTTCTAAAAGGACTAGCCTCATCAGCGCTATGGGTACGATGAAGAATTGTGGCTAGGTCATTCTGAAATACATCCCAAGAAGACCGCATGCCCTTCAGCAGTCCATTCGAGTATTACAACTCCATCTTTAGAAGCTCATCCTCTACCTCCCTCATTAGCCGATCATCTTTAATTTGGCCACAGATTCTTCGATAAAGGAGGCAATTTTTTGATAGGTACTGTCTTCTTGGAGCCTTTCCTCCAGGACTTTCTTCTCAGAATCTAGTTCTACTTGAAGTTCCCGCAGCCCCTACTCAAGCCTTTCGACCTTTTCTACCCTCTTCACGATTTTTGCTCAGAGAACACCAAAACGGGTGAAAGTCTCAAGGTGGCTATTCTGTAAGAATGACTCATGCTCTCGAAGCTGCTTTAATGCTTCGAGTTGGTGAAAAATCTCATCCCTCCTATTCTAGGTATCTGAAAAGAAACACTAGGTGAACCTCATTTACCCCAGATAATCGGCTAATAGTCGCTTAAGTGCAATGGGGATTTCTGGATCGGTTGATTGTATGACAAGAAGGAGGGCTCGACTGATGGTCTCTTGGGAAGCTTTTGTTGTAGGTAGGGCAGACCAAACTAGGTTGTTTAGAAGTTCAAGCGTGATAGTAAAAGATGTCATCAGCTGAGGTAGAATAACTCTTGTTGATGGCTATGCCTCAGAAGGTGTAAGAGTTGTTTCCATTGCAAACTGTGCAGGTTCCTTTTGAAGCTAGAAGAGAAGGCCCCGTGGGGAGGGTTACTGGTTCTCTAGAGGCAATGGTTCAGTCAGTGGAAGTGATGCTGCTAAAAGAGTGACCATGGGAGGATCCTCTTCAACCAATGGCTTTGATGGAGCCAAGGGAGGTACATCTTCCTTTGAGTCAGAAGAGGTCTCAATGATGGCTGGTCGACTAACCTGTTGCTTCGTTTTTGCAAAAGAAGGAAGTGAGATGAGTTAGTCAAGAAATCAAATAAGTGTTTAATGGTTTGAAGTGTGGAGGAATTCTAACCTTGGTGATCATAGGAGTAGGGATTTTCTGTTTTCTTTTCGATCTCTACAGTAGGGAGGGAACTTTTTCCACATCTTCTTTTTCTTCCCAAGGAGCATTTGAAATGATCGGGGTTCTTCATGCCAAAGGCGATTGAAAAGTAGGCATAGCAATGGGGCTAGTGGTTACTTTACTCTGTTTTCCTTTCTTAGAGGACGACGTTTCCGTCGTTGTTGTAGTCGGCCCAAATATTTAAAGAAGCTAAGTATTCACAGAATTAGAAAAGGAGATCTTACTTAACAGCCGCCACCACAGGTTAAAGTTAGGCAAAGTCTCTAGAACTACTTGGAAAGGATGGAACTCAAAAGAGTGCATGGTAGCAAGGGTGCTCTCGGCTAAAGTCTGCACATCTTCAACCGATAAGATAGGCTTGACAGTATGAGATGTAGTGTGCCCAGGATCTCTGGGTGTGTCTTGAATTAGCCCAAATTGCCGAGAAATGTAATGTGGGTTGTATCGCTTACGGGGGGATTTGGCATTCCTAGCTAACTAAAGGAGTTCATGAGGACACAATGTCCGTGCCCAGAAGGCCTGTTGAGTTGCCTTCGGGCTTTCAGAAAGAGTTTTTAGCTAGAGTGGACCTTCTTCCCTGACAGAATAGGGGAAAAATGGGCCATATTGTACATACGACATTGGTGGAGATATTAAATAATGGTATTGGCTGGGGATGTATTCAACAGTACTTTTAACAGTTGATAACCAGTAGTCGGGGTAGAAGGGTTAGCAAGTTCACCGGAGATGCGACTAACGCCAAATTGAGGAAGGTACTAGCAAAGGCATAGCTGCATAATCCAGAGAGGGCCCCTAAGGTTGGTAGGATTGTCCCCTACTGACTTGGAGAAACTAACTGATTCATGGTCAAATAAACCAGGGTTAAAACCAGAGAGGCCAAGTCGTAGTGTCTCTTCCTTCTCATTACGGCCTATACATAGTATCGGTACTCATTGCTGATCCTAGCTGAATGAGAACAAAGGATGTACTTGCAGAGCCACAACCACAAATAAGCGGCTTGTTCTTGCTTGGTCGAAATTCCTTCTAGACCCCTCTGAGCAGTTATAAAATTACCGTAAGAAGATGTGACCTTGTCCAGGTGTGCTTCAATGGCAGGCATGTTTTCCTCATCATGGATATCCCATACCAAAAGTCAGTATGGTGCAGATATCCATGACGGTTGGGGAGAACATCACAAGGGGAAAAATGAAGTCATTGACCACGAAAGACCAGAATGGGAGAACGGGGGCAAAAAGACTGTGATCAAAGACTATGTTGAAATCCATCATCATTATTGCGTCACGGATCCCCACTGGTCCTAAATGACTCCAAATGTGGTATGACAACGATCTCGCCATTCTCTACAGTTCTTAAATTTGTGCGGCTAATAGCGAAAGAATGTAAGAAGATTGGCATTCAGATGTTCCACGGTAACAAAATCATCTGGTTGAATAAACTTCAGATGTTCCGCGGTAACATCTGGCGGCAACAGCTGAGGGCCTAGAGTATGCAAGTTTGCCTTAGCACGGATTAAGGCCAGAATGGTTCTATCAACGAGGTTTGCCATGGCTAATTAGGTTTCAAAGAAGAGAAAAGAGTGCAAAAAGATTGTTAAATCATAGGGGATTAGAAGTCTAATTGAAACATAATTTGCTAAAGTGAAGAAGTTCGTATGGGGACCACTGTTATTTAAAGGAAATATTTGAAGCTTAGTCATTCGTGGGTTAAAAAGCCGAGATGTCGCAAACGTTCCACAACGTTCGGGATGCTTCGGTTTGTCAGAAAAAGAACGACTAAGAATCAATAGGTATGATTCCCGTCGCTTCACCTATTTGCATTCATGAAGCAACAAGACTCGAAAGGGCTTGTGTGGACGTTAGTTTTTGTCAAACCGATGCAACGGTAACATTAAGCTGATGTTGATAGGAAAGTTTCTTTAAGCCAACAATGACATCAATTAGTTTGTAGCCAATGTCCCCAATCAACATTGGAACCAAAAAGCCGTTGAGTCGTTAGACATATTTCCCTACATCTCGGCATAAACAACTGACCACAATCCACAGCTGCTAAGGTTTAACCACTAACCGAAGTTTTCTCCACAATCAGATAGTGGATTTTATCAGGATGGCATGTATAAAACGAGAAGAGCATTTCAGCTGAAGGGGATCATTCAACAACACCACTCAAAAGCCTAATTTTTCTTTCAACATTTACGTGCTTTCTTTACCGCTTTATTTAGTTTAGGATTCTTGTTATTTCTAGTTCTATTTCCTTTCGTTTGAAAATCTAATTATCCACAAGTTTATCTTCTTTACAGTCATTCAATACACGTCCTTTTTTGAATTTGTTTTACTCTATGTGCAATTTATTTGCCTTCTTGGACCATTTCTATAGTAAGTCCAAGGAATCCACATCCTTTAAAAAGATCCGATTCCCACATTGTTTCCCTCATCGGATTGTTTATATTCATCAGAAGAGTAACCGATCTCTGATTTTATTGGCTCCCCTTTTGTACAGCAACACATACCATTGCTTTTCCCTAATTCAAATTGCATACGAACGAAAAACTATGGCCCAAAGCTTAGAATATACATCCTTGTTATTAATATTGTCCATTTTCAAGACATAATATATTCTTTCTGTATGAATTTTAATGTGCACATTTTTATTTAGTAATATCCAAAAAAAAATATCCACTTTCTTAAAATAAACACATTTTCATTTAAACTTCTGCAACTGGCGTTAGGGAAAAGAATTTCCCTCCTTAAGTCAAGTACCAAACCGAGCCCAATATTCCCATACTTAGGCAAGGATGGAGATGGACCATGTCATAGAGACTGGGATTCTATTTTCTCTGACCTGCCTCGTCCATCATTAATTTTTTATTTATTTTTATACTTATTTAATAATATTAATATATATATATATACAAAAAAAATTTAAACGTACATATAAATATATTTTTAATTATAAAAAATTTATTATGAATATAATTTATGAATATATTACATAATTTAAAATATAGTAAATGGTCGAATACTTTTAAAATTTTCTAAAAGATATATGACACCTTCTAGTCTGAGAGATAGGTAATATCTTATAGAATTATTTTGAATTTCTATAAATGGCATTTTCTATTCTATTTTCAAAATAAAATATAAGAAATGTTTGATTGTCTAAAATCAAATGATCTTCATAATTATTTTTAAACTTTAATTTACAAGTCTTCTTAAATTTTGAATAAATAAAATTATACTGGTAGATATAAATTTTCAAAACTGTACTCTATTTCTATGGCTTATTATGTTTCATTAATGTTGTACCTTAATATATTTCATTTATTGTTTGGAATTGTATTTTAAAATTCAATTGTTTTATTATGAATCTTTTAAATTCAAAATATAAATTTGTTGGTTTTTTCTAATGATAAGTATTTTTTTTAACATATTTTAGTTTTTAAATGCCATTGGGGATTTTTTTTTCCCCATCTCTTTTAGTCCATTGGACCCTTATTTCTGCACCTAGGGATGAGTTTGGGGAGGGGATAATTTTGTCTCCAATGGGCTAGAATCGGGCATCTCTGCCTATTCCTATTGCAGGAATGGACCACGGACCAGTGAAGATATTAGAAGTTGGTCTGGAGTTGAGATTTCTAATCTCCTACCTACTCTTAATGAGTTAACATTCCAAATTGACGTTTTCTATATAAGAAATACAAACTTCACTAACTCATAGATCTTACACTAATCTATTTAATGAATAACGGTAAGGTGATAACTTATCCATAATAAAATACCTTTCAAAATATTTGTAACAAGTTAAAATGCCATATTCAAATCCAAATGGAAGCAGTAAAAAAGTTTACACTATGTTCGCTGTCACCATATACGGACTTAGTTCAAAAGGTATTGCATTAACTAAATCCATATTAAGATTGGTTTTCAAAGAGGTTGGTGATATTGCCAGTGCTGTTCTCCCACAGAGCAACATTTTCTATATGATAATGTTGTCCTTAATATTCACAGTTTTCCTTTTCTTCTCTAAATCAAACACTTTATTTTTGTACGAAAATTTCTGAAAACAAACCAATTAATCTAATCATATCTCTTCCAGAACTTCAATATCATCCTTCTTGAATATCTTTGCCACGACACTGCTCCTCTCCCCATCTCTTCCTCGGATCATCAACATGAAGGTATGGGATCCTGAGGGGGGAAGACTTCTCTACAGAATGGGCACAGGTGAATGACTTTTAAAACTTGTACATTTTGACTTTTACCTGTTCTTGTTGTAACTATACTATATGTGGAAACCATATTTTCAGATAAATTCGCTATGATGTACCACACATTGGACCTTGATTGTAGTAGCTACTCCCATATGATTAATAATTCTAGAAGAATTGGAATTAAATCATTAGAATCATAAAGCTATGAAGTTTCTGTTTACTTTGGTTGATCAATGTTTTGTGTACCATTACACCTGAGGAAAATTATGATGCGATCTTAGTTTTGTTCACTTTCAGGTCCATATAACAAAGAAACATCAAACTACTAAATCAATAGTATATTTTAGCCTCAAGGAAAAAATATATTTATTGTCAATATAGACAAAGAAAACTTTTAGAAGGTTTTACATGAAGTTGAAAATACGGATTTCAGGCTAGGTATGCAATTTTTATTTATTTATTTATTTTTTTGGATCATAGCACTTATGTTCGATTCATAAGCATCTTATTAAGCACTAGGTATAAAAAAAATTATCTTTATGACAGAGATCAAATTAGTTTTAGATATTTATTTGATTCAAGATTATTGTGTCACGGTACATTAACCAGTAGAACATTCAATGTATGAGATACATTGTTGCGAAAATGCTAGAAGGCTTTGTTCAGACAGCTGAGTTTAATACTTTAAACTTTCTGTCGATTAATATGTGTGCTCGTCTGTGACAACTGTCTTTTGGTTGACTTGCAAGGAAACCAATGTATTCTGTTGTTTTTGGCCTAAGTGGTGAGTTCTTGGCCAGTGGTTGCAAGGAAACCAATGTATTCTGCATATTTGGTCACCGTAAAGTGGGCAAGATCCCCATAAAGTATACAGACAATAGAGGCATATTTGAAGTCTGCTGGAATAAAGAAGATGATACGACTGTTCTATACCGCTTGTAAAATATTAGATTTTAGAAGGTAGTAGAAAATGTAAATTTAGCTAAAATGTACCATGTTTAGTTGGAAAATGTTGATTTTATATTCCTTATTTGTTATTGAAGGATTTGTAACATATTCTTTACTAGTTTCTTTAGACTTTCCTATATTTTATTGTGTCAAATGTAGAGTACATTTACTTTCTATGGGGTTGGGTACAAACATTGACATCGAAATATGATTAAGCAATTTGTTGTAAATCATTTTTGCTTGTCAAGACTCACATACCAAACTATAGATCTTCAAACAATTCAATTCAACAGAAAGCTATATATTATCTTCCAAGAAGTTAAACAAAATATCGCCTTGTGAGAAACAGAAGTCATATGAATGCCAACAAGTCTCAGCCAATAGTCCAACAGAATTCACTATTCATTCGAAACTGCTTCAATTCCAAATTTATCTATAGCAATCCGAACGAATCATAACTGCTTCAATTCTAGATATCCCAACTTTTCTCCAGCAATACGCCAATTACTCAAATCTTAAGACATGCAACTAATGGAATATAATTATGTAGTAATATTGTGAACTATAGCAGCTTATTCAAGCGAATTAGGCAATCGGTTCTTTCAGATCAATAAATTTTAGACTAAAAAAATATACAAATCTTATTCCACAGTTCAACAATCACAAGTTCTTTAAAACCTAGTCCTCTTCCCTCCATTATTGAAGCGTCATGACAAAAATGAGCATAAAGATCAGATAAACGCAGAAGTTCTACCAATCAGCACACTCATCAATTGAAGATGCCACAATCAGAATTGCCCCAGTCTAACAGCAGTACTTGGACATCATCATCTCCAGCAATATAACAAGTAATATCAACAACTATCTGCTTGGAAACATCTAGTGATGTAATGCGTCCCATGACTAATCAACAATTCAACACATATACTCAAAATCCCACAACCTACAAGCAGGAAAAAAAAAAAATCTGTGATGGATTTAAATATTCAACAATTGAATGCCACACGTACTCAAAAATTCAACAATTGAATGCCATATGTACTCAAAAATTCAACAATTGAATGCCATATGTAATCAGCAATTCAACATATTTACTCAAAAATGTTAGTTAATAGGATCGACATGCTTATGTGTTAACCAGATTAAATCTCGAGAATATGAGAAATGAATCATACCTTTGTAGATATCGTCTCCACCAATACGATTCTTGAAGTCTTCGGCCTTCTGGTAATGCTCCAGACCCCCAAGTCTTCTTCAATGTAATCTCCTTGGACCAAAATATTGCTAATCGTATTTTGTTTCTCTCTTTGTTGAGGGTGGACTCACACAAAAACTGAGAGAAAAAACTACAGAGAACCACCAGGATGACTCTATCTCATAATACAAATCCTGATAGAATAAGAAAAGTATAGTTGAATACAACTATTTCCACTTATCCTATTCTATCTAAAATACGATTTTTAGTTTTATGCAATTTTCATTAATAAATTATAATTTATTATTGTCCCATAATTAGGAGCCACTGAAGGGACCTGACCGGATACAATTAGACTAAGCTCCAATAAATTATTTTGTCAATAAAAATAATTTATTAATTACGTTCCACTCCACTAAAAGAACGTAACTGCACTCTTAGTCTAATCGTAATTACTGGAGTCAATAATTATATCCATTAATTGATCGATCCAATAAATTACCCCCGTCAATCAATATAATACTTTGAATGAGGCAGTATGACCACAGTGCCCCTCATTCAAAATCTCAATTCTCATCTTCAATTTGACAGTACCATGTGACCACGTCACACTTACAAAATGAATTCAATAGCCACTATTGAATTACTGAGCTCAGATTTAACTGTCCCTTAGAAGAACTCATGAGGAAATGATCTTGCCTATTAAAGGTGACGGATTCCATATTGCACAACAATTATTTCATATTTATTTCACTTTAATTCCCAAGATGTCGAGATATTGATTATTAAGTTAATCTCACTCTTTGGCAACTCAAGGAACTTCAAGTTAGTAAATATAAATAATTGTTTGCTCAGGATTAAGGTATTATGTACGACAATCTTTTAATATTTTATTTGTATGGTCTATTCCACAAATAAATATTAATGGTCCGTCCAATATATCAAAATATATCCTTAATTTTATTACCAAAGTCAAAGACAGACTTCAATAAAATTAAGACGATCTTCCAAAATAAATTGCCCAAATTTATCTTAGATCGCGGATAATTTATTTTGAACTAAATTATAAATCAAGTCTTTCTGTGTTTAACAAATAAACACTTGATTTATAATATCTAAATAATTCGTGGACAAACAGGCTCATACATAATTTATACATACAAATATATAAAAACATACTTTATTTAATTTCAAAAAATACAACCATTGTATTTACTCGATGGGCATATCTAACAAAAATTCTCCCACTTGTCCTAGAGTAAATGGGACATGTCAAAAATACCCATACTTTCTATATGACTTCCAAAAACATTTACAGATAAACTTTTAGTAAAAGGATCAGCAAGATTTTCAGCAGAAGAAATCTTGCATACTTCTTTATCTCTATCAGTTTGAAAATCAGAATTAGTGTAACCTGTAGGTAACAATTCTGGAGCTGAGTAAACTAGCATATATCCTCGAGTTCTACGAAGATACTTGAATATATGCTTGACTGCTGTCCAGTGTTCCGGTCCTGGGTTTGACTGATATCTACTGACCATCCCAACAACATGACAAATGTCTGGACGAGTACAAAGCATAGCATACATGAGACTTCCTACAGCTGATGCATAAGGAACTCGTTTCATGTACTCAACCTCGTTAGGAGTTTTCGGAGTATGCTTCTGAGATAACTGAATTCCATGTCTGAAAGGCAATTGACCTTTCTTGGAATTTTGTATAGAAAATCTCGTCAGTATTTTGTCAATATATGAAGCTTGAGATAAAGCTATCTGTTTGTTCTTTCTATCCCGAAGGATCTGAATGCCCAGAACATATCTTGCTTCTCCTAAGTCCTTCATATCAAATTGTTTACCTAACCAACTTTTCACCAATGTTAATGTTCTTACATCATTTCCAATGAGAAGGATGTCATCAACATACAGTATGAGAAAAATCACCTTACCATCTATAATTCTCTTATAGACACAAGGTTCATCAGGATGCTGATCAAAACCATAAGTTTTAATTGCTTGATCAAATCTAATATTCCAAGATCTAGACGCTTGTTTAAGCCCATATAAGGACCTATTCAACTTACAAACTTTTTGTTCTTGACCTTCCTGGATATAACCATCTGGATGTACCATGTAGATACATTCGTCAAGATTTCCATTAAGGAAAGCTGTCTTGACGTCCATTTGCCATACTTCATAGTCGAAGTGAGCTGCAATGGATAAGAGGATTCTTATAGACTTTAGCATGGCCACAGGCGAGAAAGTTTCCTCATAGTCAATACCTTCTCGTTGGGTATAACCCTTAGCAACCAATCTTGCTTTGAAAGTTTCCACTTTCCCGTCTACTCCTCTCTTTCTTTTGTAGACCCATTTACACCCAATAGGTTTTACCCCATTAGGCAGGTCCACAAGATCCCAGACGGAGTTAGTGTACATGGATTTCATTTCTGAATCCATTGCACTCTTCCAATGGTCTCGCGTCTCACGTCCTCTACAGCCTTCTTTATACGTAGTGGGGTCCTCTTCTTCCTCAAAAGAGACTGCTTGAAAAGCTTCTCCATAGAGTAAGTATCTAGAGGGACGTCGAATGACTCTCCCACTACGTCTAAGCTGTGGAGGTTCCTGGACGATTGGACTTTCCTCTTCCTCGTTGACTGGAACTAGATCTCCTGATTCCTCAACGACTGGATTTTGAACAGGGGCAGGAGATTCTTCCACTCTATGTCCCGAAGAGTCAGTGGGTATAGAAGGTGTAACATCTATTTCTCTCCCACTGGAATCTGGCATGTTAAGCGGCATAGATACGAATCCTCCACGTGAATCTTGAGTATGGGTCTCAGTAACCATTTGCTTGGGATTATGTCCCTTGGTTTCTTCCAAAATAACCCTACTCTTAGATCCTCGTTCTTCTATGTACTTGTCCTCTAAGAAAATTGCATTTGTGCTTACAAATATTTTCTTATCTTGAGGATTATAGAAGTAGTATCCCCTTGTTCCTTTTGGATATCCAACAAACAGTACATAAATTTGATCGTGATTCCATTTTATCCATCTTTCCCTTTAGCACATATGCAGGACAACCCCAAATCCGGATGTAGCGCCAAATTAGGCTTCCGCCCATTCCACAATTCCAATGGAGTCTTAGGGACAGACTTTGATGGAACCATATTCAATATGTATGTCGCAGCTTTGTATAGCATACCCCCAAAATGATGTACCGAGTGTAGAGAAGCCTAGCATTGTTCTCGACCATGTCTAACAATGTCCTCGTTTCTCCTTTCTCGCCACTCCATTTTGTTGAGGAGTGCCAGTGCACTTAGTTGAGATAAAATCCCATTTTCTCGATAAGTAAGATCTAAAGTCATGGGATAGATATTCTCCACCTCGATCCGATCGAAGTGTCTTAATGTTCTTTCCTAATCGCTTCTCGCTCTTAGCCTTAAATTCTTTGAATTTTTCTAAGGCATCGACTTATGAGTCATTAGGTAAACATATCCATATCTTGAGTAATCATCCGTAAAAGTAATGAAATACTCATACCCACCTCTAGCTTGGACACTAATTGGTCCACATACATCGTAGTGCACTAATTCTAAGACTTCCTTTACTCTATTTCCTTTGGAAGGAAATGATCTTTTGGTCATTTTACCTTTCTAAACAAGATTCGCAAACTTGAAGAGGTTCTACCTTTAAGTCACTTAAAGGACCTTCTTTTACAAGTCTTTGAATCCTATTTAGATTGATGTGACCAAGTCTAAGATGCCATAGGAGAGTCTTATTAGTAGGAGATAACTTAATGCGTTTATTAGTTTCAAGCATGATATAATGAACTCGTTGGTAGGTTTCAAAACATACAGATCATTATTTAAATTTCCACGACATATCAAAGAGTTATTCAAAAATATCTCTACTGAAAATTTATAAAATTTAACAGAATATTTTTGTTTGAATAACAAAGAAACCGAAATCAAATTTCGATAAATGTCGGGAACATAAAAACAATCTTTCAAAACCAAATGTTTATTATCAAAATAAAGATAAACATCTCCAACAGACTCTTGCAGATATCACCGATCCCGTGCCAACCCTTAGAGTATGCTCTCCTTCATTGAGATGTCTCGGTTACTTGGAACCCTCGCAATGAATTGCAAACATGGTTAGTGGCTCCGTAATCTACTATCCAAGTATTTGTAGAATCAACCACTAAACAAGTTTCAATGTAGGATAACTCACCAGCACCTTGCTTGCGTTTAGCTAAGTAATCTGGGCACCGTGACTTCCAATGTCCCTTTGCTTACAAAGTGGAAACATTTGCCTTTAGGCTTTTCATCCACTCTTGCTTTCTTAACCCGTCGCTTAGGCCCTTTATTATTATTCTCGCTTCCTCTTCTTTCCTCCTTTGCCCTTAGGCTTGGAAGAGGAAGATCCAAAGCATGAGATAAAACAAGAGCGTTGCCACTTCCCACTTTTAGGGTAGCCTCTGCGCTCTCAAGCTCCTTCATTAACTCGTAAGAGACATCTCCATCTTGTTCATGTTATAATTAACTTTGAACCGTGAAAACATCTCTCGGAAGAGTTTCTAGAGCCATGTCAACTCCGAGTCTCAGTGCTTAATTTCAGCCCCTAAGACCTCTCGCCACGTTAAACCGAGCGATCAATTCTAACATATGATCTCTCACGGCGTTCCAGTGTTCCATGCGCATATTCATTATGCGCCTCATTGCCGCTTGACGGGCCCGACGTCCTTTGTGCTCAAACATTTGCCGGAGGCTTCTCATGATGTCTCGTAGCGGTTGTCATGTTCTCATGTTTCTGCCGCAACACATTTGAGATAGATCCCAAAATGTAGCAACGAGCCATCTCATCGAACTCAACCACTTATCATAAGCCTCCTTTTGTTCGCGTGTGGACTGTTCAAGAGGCTTAGCAGACACGGTTCAGCTTAGCACATATTTGAGCTTCTCAAAGAGTGAGTACAATTATGAGGTTCCTTTTCCAATCAATAAAGTTTTCTCCAACCAGCTTGGTTCTTTGTTAAAATTTGGGATAAAGTGTTGGAAGTCATTTTTCTGAAATTAAATAAAATAAAACATATGAGCCATTTATCATATCATGATGCATGATCAATATAAAATGGTAACATGCATGATCAATATGATAATATTTTAAGTAGTAATAGAAACTACTATCAAAATATGACAACCTAAAACTCTACAAGAACATGTACCTCTATAGGAGATAACAATGTAACTTATAGTTAGGTCAAGATCCACAACCTAAAACTCCAAAGTAATATGCACCTCTATAGGAGATAACAATATAACTTATAGTTAAGCCTGGATTATCCCACTAAAATTAATATATCTTGCATCAAAACGCAATATTAATTTTAGTGTTATTAATATTTTGGCCATCATAGATATTATTTGGATATTCTATAGGAAGTCCTTATAATGTCTTTGATTTAAGTGTAACCCCTATATTCAAAATTTATTTTATTTTATAAAGTTTCCAATCCAATCACATCACCTATAGGGTAATTATGAATGAATTAAACTTAAAAAATAATTAAAATTTTGATGCCCAATCTAGTAACCAATAAAACGTAGCCTTCCTATAGGGAGACCATTTAAAATGGCACAAAGCAAACGTTAATTTTACTAATGGGCTAATAGGGAGGCCAAAGGTTAATTAAAATTAACCAACTCACACTTAATTTTTTTAATTAATAAATTAATAAAAATATTAATTTATTTATGCATAACTAAATAGTACCTAGAGCGGTGTTAATGCAAACTATATGGCATGTTAACATGAATGATATATAATTCAACTAAATTAAATAGTAAAAACTATAAAATAAAAATAAAAATAATTTTATGGCCAACCTAGACTCAAAAATAAAATTACAAAATTACAATTGAAAATAATAATTAGCTAACAATATAGCTAATTCTTCAATCTTCTGCAATATCAATTTGTTGCAGCAATTTTGAGTCACATGTTCTGCAGTGGACTAGTGGTTAGAATGCCGCACATCCAAGTTTGAGGTCCTGGGATCAAATCCCACCTTTGCCACTTTCTCTCCTTTTCTTTTTAATTAAAGGGAGTGGCTTGCAGATGGGCCAATCTGTCGGCCCAAGGCCAGCCCAAGCAGCAAGCACTCGTGCTGGTCCGCTGGCCCAAGGCCGGCCCCAGCTGACAAGCAAAGTCGCCTTGATGGCCTCGCTGGCCCAAGGCCATACCACAATCACGGATTCGCAGACGTGTTGTGCGCAATTGTCTTCTTCATCCACCAAGGTGCAATTCCTCTTCAGTCCGCCAATTACAATTTTTTTTTTATTAACATAAAATAACAACATAAAAAAAAACTCAAAAGGGAAACATGGAGACGTAATCCACCCCTTTTGTTACAAGACTCGATAATACTTATACATATTCACCGAATCAAAAACTATAGCCATAAAATTATTTTGAACAGAATTAATCAAATCATTCACCATGAACATATATGCATTATTCCTACACCGCTCAACTAAATATATGCATAAAAAAATTTAATCTTAACACATAAACACATATCAAAACCTGGCTCTGATACCAATTGTTAGTTAATAGGATCGACATGCTTATGTGTTAACCAGATTAAATCTCGAGAATATGAGAAATGAATCATACCTTTGTAGATATCGTCTCCACCAATACGATTCTTGAAGTCTTCGGCCTTCTGGTAATGCTCCAGACCCCCAAGTCTTCTTCAATGTAATCTCCTTGGACCAAAATATTGCTAATCGTATTTTGTTTCTCTCTTTGTTGAGGGTGGACTCACACAAAAACTGAGAGAAAAAACTCCAGAGAACCACCAGGATGACTCTATCTCATAATACAAATCCTGATAGAATAAGAAAAGTATAGTTGAATACAACTATTTCCACTTATCCTATTCTATCTAAAATACGATTTTTAGTTTTATGCAATTTTCATTAATAAATTATAATTTATTATTGTCCCATAATTAGGAGCCACTGAAGGGACCTGACCGGATACAATTAGACTAAGCTCCAATAAATTATTTTGTCAATAAAAATAATTTATTAATTACGTTCCACTCCACTAAAAGAACGTAACTGCACTCTTAGTCTAATCGTAATTACTGGAGTCAATAATTATATCCATTAATTGATCGATCCAACAAAAAATTCAATCATCAATTGAATGCCATATTTCCTACAATCACATAAATCTTCCGGTCTAATAGATTTTGTGATGGCAAGTAGTACTTCACAAACCATAATTTAAGACTGATACAACACAAACTATCAACATGTACTTCACAAACCATAACTAAAATTCACATCAACATGTAACAATTAATTTGTACAACCTAACCAAAACTAAACACCAGTAATGATCCGAAAATTTCCAACACAAACTGTTCACAATCTATCTTGACTACTCACAAAATTCCTTCTACAACAATAGTATCCAAGACAGTAGTAAAGTAGAAGTAAGAAGGTGCAACCTGTGACGTAGTAGTTCCCATTAGAGAAGGCTTCAGGCCACTGTAAAGTAATTCTAGCCTTCGTTTCTAATAAGTTGGTAACCCGTCTAACAGCACCAATAAAAATGTCAAGCAATAAGATTCAAATCATAGAAAAAGTAATATCAAGAAAACACTCCAAAATACCAGGCACTTAAAGGACACTTAAAACTTATTGCAATTGAAAAGCTTTCCCTCAACTGAAACCACTCCAAAATACCAACTCAACACCATAAGTAATATAAAGAAAACACTGTACTTCAACAAAAACACTAGCCTGATCAGATTATACTCAACAAAATAGGTAAATCCAATCGTGTTCACCACACCAATAGTAAATGAGCATAAATATTTGGTGCTTTAGCGATGGCTAGAAACTAAGTTTGGAAGAAACTACTAGTGATAGATCTAGACGACATTGGGGCCGGAGTGAGTATCGCGACGGAGGGGAAGGCCGGACGGCGACTGAGAAAGGGAGAGACTGTGACCAGATTGTCACTGCATTACGGGTAGAGAATATGGCAATGAGTACAGCGACAAAAGGGAAGGCTGGACGACGAGTGAGAGAGGGAGAGATAGTGACCAAATCTGTCACTGCATTACGATCGAGAATATGGACATGAGTACAATGATGAAGGGGCAGGCCGAAGTTCGACTGGACCTATTTGCAGAATAGAATATGATAGTGGCGGCTAATTGGCGGTGGCAGTGTGACAGGGAGACAGAACGAGTGAGTGAAGGAAGAGAGAGTGCGGGGTGCATGGAATTGTGTGAATTGCGAAAATTGGCGCACTTTTTCAATTTTCAGACAATGGAATTCAACCATGGTTAACCATAGTTTTTGGTAACGAGTAAATGGAAAAAAAAAAAAGAAAACTTGTTATTTTCCCTTGGTCTAGTGGAAAGTACTCCATGAACTAAACATTCGCCAAAAGCTCATAAAGTATGTTTGCCACATTTATGGCCTCCCTTTTTCGAAAGTTTTTTTTCTCTCTAGCTGTCGCCTTATCTTATCTTTATTATAATATTCCAACAGATTCATGGCTGCTAGGCCGTCGGAACGACCAGCTCCTCCCCCTCTGGCTGAGGCTCGATGGGGGAGGAAATACTTTGCCTCTTAGTTTTCTGCCTCAATAGCACAGATTCCCATTATGACACTTTTGTCCTACAAGGGTGAGCCTGATATCCTATTCTCAAATGTGGAAATTTCTGATCTGGCTCAATTATTCCTTTTTGCCCTCGTGGGCAAATTCTCACATAGACGACCGGCTATTGAGGTCATCAGGAAGGTAACGTTCGGGCTCAAATGATCAGTCAACATTAGCCATCTTGATCAGAAATGTAATCTCATCCGACCTCTTTCAGAGGATGATTTTCTATGGCTTTAGTTGAAAAAATCAATGGAACTTGCCCGGGGATCCCGATGAGGGAGCTAAAATGGACGAAGAATTTACGTTTTACAGAGGATCCATCCATTATACCTTTATGGATATTGTTTGATCATCTCCCATTCCATATTTTTGTAAAGCATATGCTATATGCAATTGCATCTACAGTTGGTTGGCCCTTAAATATTAACAAGGCTACAGCGAATCTTATGAGACCCAGTGTTGCTAGAGTTTGTGTTGAAGTTGATTTATTAAAGCCAATGCCATAGAGAATTTGGTTAGGCGATGACTCTAATGGCTTTTTTCTGGTGGTGCCATATGAGGATTTGCCAGACTTCTTTATAGAAGGACATCTATGCCACAGTTCAAGAATATCTAGAACTCTCTCAACTAGGGGTGTAAACGGGTCGGGTCAATTTCGGATCATCTTGTCTTGGACCGGACCTGTTTAACAAAAAATGTTCCGACCAAATCTAAATACTTGGTGGGTCTAGAATAAAAAAAAATCCATACCCGCATATCTAGGTATCGGGTTCGAGTCGGGTATTAAACACAAAAAAAAAAAAAAAAAAAAGAGAAGAGCCATATTGGATAGATTTAAGGGATACGTCCATTGCTTAATTCAATTAAATGTATGGTTGCTTGTTAATTAACTTTTGTTTTCTCTTCCAAACTAGCTAAAATGTTTTATTTTATTTTTCCTCAATTTTGAACTACAACACTTTGATACAATTTAAAAAATTATTTGGATAGAATAAGAAATTATATATCAATAAAGTTTAAGAAAAACATATCGTAAAATGTGAAATTTTATTAAAATTATAAAATGATTTACAATCCATCATTATAAAGATAAGAAGTTGTTTTTAGAATAAAAAATATGGCCTATACATTGCTTGATGGTTTGTAAACTTTTTTAATTTGTTACATTAATATACCATTTTAACATATTATATCATATATAATATAATAAATATTATATATATATATATAATATTTTTAAAATTAATCGGGTAAACGGGTAATCGGGTTCGAAACTATAATATTCATACCCCGACCTAATTATATAAGTTAAAAGGGTTCGAGTCGAGTAACAATATAACTATGCCAAAACTATATAAATGGGTTTTTGTATCGGGTCGGGTATACCCGGTCCGTTGACAGCCCTATTCTCAACAAACAATCTAGAAACTGGTCACAAGGCACTGTTGCCGCCTACAATAGTTGCATCACAGCCACTGCCTAGGCCATCCAAGATTAGATGGACTCCTAAAAAAAACCACTAATTCCCAAGGATATTCCAAAAGAGAAATCAGTCTTTTTGCAGACTCTTCTTGTTTAGCTGGACGATCAGTAGCGTCAAGATGATTCCTTTTAAAATTTAATTTAATTTAATTCTATCTCATTCGAGAATCCTATCAAAATTTAAAATTTAAACCCTATCAACAACAACAACAAACTAAGTCTTATTCCCAAGTAACTTGTGGTCATCCACATGAATCCTCTCTCGCCACTTCCTTCTATCGAACGTCATACTCTCATCCAAATCTAACAAAGACATATATCTCCTAATCACCTCTATCCACGTCATTTTAGGCCTACCTCTACCTCTGTCTAACCTATCTTGCGTTACTCTCTCCATCATCCAGGCGCATCCCATGGTCTCCTCTGAACATGTCCAAACCAACGCAGACGACTTTATCTCATCTTTTCCTCAATAGATGCCATGCCCACCTTTTCCCTAATGATCTTATTTCTAACTCTATCCTTTCTAGTAGATCTACACATCTACCGTAACATATGCATCTTAGCTACTTTCATTTTTTGAATATGACACATTTTAGCTGTCCAATATTCTGTACCATATAACAAAGCAGGTTTTATGGCTGTTCTGTAAAACTTGCCCTTTAGATTCAATGGTACATTACAATCACAGAGAATACCAGTCGCACTCCTCTATTTTAACCAACCCGCCTTAACTCGGTGTGCAACGTCGCTATCGAGCTCTCCATCTTTCTGAATAATAGATCCTAGATATCGGAAACAATTACTATAGCCTATCACAATTCAAAATTCAATTGTACATCTTCTTGATATTTCTCAGTGAATGCTTTATTTGAATGCTTCTAATAATACACATGATCCTTCTGATAAGGATCAAACTCTAAAGTCGGCTGACTCTCAAGCTCTATCTGCCCAGCAACAGCGGGTACAGCAAATTAATCATGCGTCCTTAACTCATATTCTATATATTTTAGGCTAAAAAGACCGATCAGTCTACAAAGAGTCATGGTGGATCTATAAAGGTAGTGAAGCTGATGCCAATGTCCAGTCTCCCGAAACTAACATCGTTCAGAGTGGCCATCAAGCTAATCTCTCAATAGCTATTGTCCTCCTTAAACAAATGCTAGCAAATAATTATATAGTCGTCAATGATGATATTGTCATTAAGCCACAGGTATTGTAGGACATGGAACTTTTGCGAAAAGTTACATAACAGATTCATCAGTACGCAAAAAATCACTGCAGCCTAGTTTCGAGAGAGAAATCTGCAAGCAGCTAGTAGCTAGTCAGTTACGAAAAGGAAAAGGTCGCAAGAAAAAACAGCAAACCAATCGACGAGCAACACTGAGACTTTAATTTCAGATTTGTAAACTGATTTTGTGAACTATTAGGAAGATGACTATGAACTAGATTTTTTTCTCAGTCCAGACAGATTTAGGAAAAAACAAACGTCACCAAAACACGGAATGCTTACTATGCAAAAAACTAATGAATTTTGTGTAAAATTTCAGTCTTAGTTTACAAACTATTTTATAAATATTTATTTTTTATATGAACAATATTGAGCCGCCTTGGTGGTTAAAAAAATATTAAAAAAAACACCGAACATTAGCCTTGAGCCGATGTGATTCATCTTCATTCGTTATCCATTTGGGCCAATTATTTTCAAATTATTTCAATTGCAAGATTAGTTTTGCCACTTTTTTTTAAATTTATTTTACCACTTATAAGACTTTGCTTCAGAAAATAATGAAATATGAATTTTGCAATGGCAAAGGAAATTAAGTACTGTAGTTCCCACTTCTCTCTCCATCTTACACTCTCTTTCCATATCCAAATAATCACTTTACGTATATTTAGGTTACCACTTGATAAAAAAAAAAAACACTATATTGATGTGACACCTCATTTAATTGAGAGTTTAAAAGCTTAATTATATGGTTATTTGGGATTGCATCATAAATTAAATGCATTATATGTGGCTATATATTTTATGTGCTCTCTATGTGTATTCTCTTAAAGAAAATATGTTTGATAAGTTAATTATTTTGTTTGGGCATTGTAAGTAATTTATATGTAAGTAATTGTTCAATTTATGCATATATTTATAATGTGTAGCAAATTAATTAGTGAAATTAATTTGGGAATTACTTTTTCAATAAAATTATCCCAATGATCTTTCTCCTGTGCAAAGCACACTCTTGAACAAATTCATTTTTAATTAGAGTTTTGGCCTTGTTTCCCAAGCTAATAATCTTTGTCAAATTTCGGGTCAAATCTAATTTTGACTTCTTGAATTGATTTCACCAATTGACCCAAGACCCATTTCTTAGACCCATGGATCTTTTTAACCCAACTAAACACTCTTCATTTTGGACTTTGAAATTAAGGTAAAAATTTCTCCACCATTGGATTAAAATCTACCCTAGTATAAAAAAAATTTTTCCCCCCATTTCCCTCCTCTAGTGGCCGAAATCCCCTTCCACTCTCCCTCTTATTTTATTTTTTCTCTAGCCTCCCTCTACCTTCTCTCAAGCTAACACACTTCTTGGAGGATTGAAGAAGGCATTTTTGTGACTTTGTGTTGATTATTGAAGTAACATTTTCATCTTCTCTTTCATTTTTTTCTCTTGCAAGAAAAAGGCAGCCGTGCTCACTCTCTCTTCATCTTATTTTTGTATCTCCTTGCAAACACTCTTTAAGAGAGACTAAAGTTTGAAGAACACACCTCCACCTTGCAACCTTTCTTTGTTTAAGTGTAAAGCTTCGAAGAGGTAACTAAAGCTTTCATTTTCTCTCCTATTTTCAAGCTGGCTGAAATTTTTAGTTTGCTGGACAGATTTTCGTTTTTAATTTGTTAAGCATTTTAGACGGTGATTTGTGAAGGAAATGTTAAAATTTACGTTAATGGATGTTGTGTGATGTGTAAAGTAATGTCTTGTATGCAAAGAAAATATTTCTCTCCTTTATAGAACATAAAATATTGAAAATAGGTGCTGCTGCCCAGATTTTCATTTTATGGCTTGAAGCATTGTTTGAATGATTTTTTCCCATGAATTTGGGTGGCATAATGTGGTATTTATATTGTGTAAATGATCCCTTATGAATATGATATGTATATTGGGGTTATTGGAGGGATTTTGATGTTATTTTGCTCGAGTTTTGTTCGAGAAAAAAATAGAGGTGTTTCTGGAAATGGTGGATTGTGTTATGGATGTTGTTTTTTTTTTAGTCAAATGGTGATCATGTGGCTTGTATATGATGTGTTATAGGATCTAGGGTGTTATGGGAACATTTTTGAGTATTTACAAGAGTTTGGTGTTTGAAAATTTTGATATTTTGCCGAGTATATGTTTGCTGCCAAAAAACCCCTGTTCAGAGACCCAACTTTAAACCAACGAAAAACATACTTCTTGTTGGAGTTTTAGGCTAAATTTCTTATTGTAAAAACTAGGGGATGTTAGAAAATGTGGTTCAATAATCATCAAAAAACTCCTGGTATTTTGAAGGTTATGAATTTTTGAAATTGTTGCTCGAATGTGGTTGTGATTCTGGTGAGATATTTGGGAAGTTTAATTAACCTAGTTTTTCAAATAGTTTTGGGAAAGGGATTTCATGGTAATTCACCTAACATATAGTAGTGTTATTCTGGAAATTTTCAGCAAGAAATAAAATGTATTTCTTAAATAATTAAATCAACTTTTGAGGCCTCTAAATTGCTTCACAAACAGAATTTTACACTAAGGGTTTAAAACATGAATTTTGCCTTGAAAATTTCTTTAGCTACATTGAAATGAATTTACATAAAATCTATAGAACATTTTGACTTTCTAGAAAAATATCTCTTATGGTTTTATGCTTAAATAATTATTCTAGTTTGGAAAGCTTTAAGTACAAAGTCTTAAAGATAATTGTCTATCTATTTAGCAAGTTAATTATCTATTTATTCATGAGTCTATTTATTTAGTTATTTATTTAATTAACTATTTATTTACTTATTATCAATTTATTTATCTACTTATTTATTATCTATTCATTTCTCTACTTACTTACCTATTATTTATTTATTTATTTACTTATTATCAATTTATTTATCTACTTATTTATTATCTATTCATTTCTCTACTTACTTACCTATTATTTATTTATTTATTCATTGATTGATTGATTGATTTATTTATCAATCTAGCTATTTATTCATCGTTTAAATTATTTGTTCTTTTTTAACTTGATGGGATGCTTTCCATCCTAACCTATGTGGATTGATTGCTTGATTAAGGGTTTAGGATTAATAAGATTAGAATAGGCAATTGTGATTGGTGTTAGAAGATAGAAGAGATTACTTGGAGCATAAGTGTCCTCTTTTAGGGATTTATGTGTTTTGATCTCTAAGGACTTGTGATCAAGAGATTATTTCTTGTATAATTAATTTATATTAGATTTGGAGTTGGATTTGGGTGGAAGGAAGGCTTGAAAATTTTGAAAAGATTTCTTTTGCTAAGCCTTTGGACAATGTAAATCCTTGCATTTCATGACTCGTTTATGCAAAATAATTCTATGGAAAGTTCATATGATCATGCATACATGTTTATGTCACAAGAAGCACATGATATGATTTTACTTCTGAGTTTTATTTTATGGCACTTGGTATCACTCTAAGCACTTTACGACTTCCAATTGGGAAAAATATGCATGATCAATTTTGGGAATCTTCTTATGAATGTTATGATATGATTAGGAGCCATGCATCAATGTTTATATCTAATGGCAATTTTTTCTTCATGCATATAATTGTGAAAATCATAGCATGAGATTTTGGCTCCTAACAATATCACTTTTGAGGCAAGATATGAACTGATTTAATTTATTTGTGCCCCGAGCAAATTTGGATAGAACGGATGACATGATTTCTATTTTGGAAATATTTTGGAAAGAATGTACAATTGTGGTATTGGGTTGGGCTGAATTTTAAACTAAATATGGTTTTGGGGACTAGAACAATGTTTTGATAATGAAATTGTATATTCCAAATCGGAATGGGAATTTCTTTAATCACTTTCTTGAAGACTTGAATACTCAAAGGGCGAAGCTATAGGGCTAGCTTTTGTTAGACTATGAGAGATTTCCGGTTGATCGGCCGTCTCCGAGAAACTATCCTATCCAAACGGGGCGTCAATCCTAGTAGTTTAGCCGGGTCCTTAGTTAGCAACGGAGTTTTAAGAACTCTGACGGACGAACGTAGGACATCTGGGCCAAAGGCAAATATGTGAGAGAGAAGAAAGAGGAGCATTTTCTCTGTAGGTTGATCACCTATATGTGATTTTTCGATATTACGTATGCCGTGGTCATGTTTGTGTGGTATCAATAATCTACAGTCTCGACACGCAATATGGTTAGTTGATGACAAATTCAAGACTTTTGCTGAAATGAATTTTTGTTTCAGGAATTTTGACTTGAATTGAATGCCTAACAAAATTCTTATATACATTTCATAATTAATCATACTTGTGGTTTTCTCTCAAAAAAGTTGATAAAGGATTTGAGATGGACAAATGCAAATTTTCTGATGATTTCATCCATTCGATTTATTTCATATGCATGCATTATGTCATTGATTTTGTAACTGTCACTTTTACATACTGCGGGCTTATTGAGATTATTTATAATCTCACACGACTTTTCTAACCACAATTTTCAGGGTAGTGTATGTTTATCAAGACCAAGTACTAGAGATCATTTTGTAATAGATTAGGTTTTGATACTCTTCTACCAATACTCTAGTGATGATGTATAAAGGTTTCTTTTAGCTTGTAGAGTTTTATCCTTGTGAGTCTGTATTGGGATTTACTTAGACAGTAATTCAATTTCTGCTATGAAGTTAATGTTAGTTATACTTTGTTGCTTTCTTTTCTTCCTTTGTTATAAAGACCCCTTGTCTGAGAGGACATGGCGACATTCCCTAGTCATTTAGGCCATGTAGTAAGGGGTGTTATAATTGGTATTAGAGCCGAGGATTAGATTATGCCTAGGAATGACTTAGAAACTTAGGATTGGATTAAGGCCTCAAAAGAGTTTGGATTAGTCCAGATTGGTATAAGTTTGGAACATTTTTATTAAGGATTCTAAAATATTTTTAAAGTTCAGACTAGACATGACTTATTTAGTGATTTATTTTGGAAAATCCTTTGGGACTAAGCAAATGATCATTATTGTGGGATGGCAAGGATGCTGCGTGTCACCCGTAAAACGATGAACCCATACCGTTGGCGACCACCACCACCAGATGTTGTAGACCCAAACTCTTCAGATTCATCTACTTCAGAATCTGAAGAAGAGGACATGATCGAGATTATAGAAATATCTTTCAAGAACAAGGAAGAGATAGCTGTTCCACCTGAGATAGAGGTAGCTGATGAACTCCCAGCATTTAGGAGTGAGGAACCTGGAGAGATGGAGTATGAGGAGCCCAAAGAAAAGACTGAAAAAGACTCCGAGAGGAGTAGGCCTGCAAAGAGAGCTAGGGTTGATTAGGACTCCAAGGCTGAGGAGGACACTGCTGGTGATTCTAAGGAATATTAGACTACTAACTGAGAGGACTGAGAGGAAGTTAGAAAGAAATGGGAAACTAACATATTTTGGTTATGTATAACATACTTATTTTGGACTCCTAATCTATGTGCTTAATTGCTAAATTGGGTAGCTAGGAAAATTGCCTATTATGGGCTTATATTTGTATGGATGATTTAATCAACAATATTCTTTTAGTTCATATTTGGGATTCATGACCACATACTTGATGATGGTCAATTATGAATTGGAAATGGCTTCTGTGCTCATTGCACTTTAATGCTTTTTGCACACATCATATCATACACACACTACTTTTATCAATATAAAATTCTTGCACAACCCGCTAATAGCACCGTTTACATAATAAAGAGCTATTATGCCGCCACGACAAAGACTTATGGTTCATCTCATGGTTGACGCGGCTGGAGGACCACCACCCCATGATAACCGCCCTACTCCAAATCCCCTATCAGGCGAACGAAATGAGGGACCAAGAGCTGAAAACGTGGAATCTGAAAATGATGCTCCTGAGGATGAGGTACCCGAAGAGGTCACTGTTACTCAAGCCTTTGGTAAGATGACTAAAATACTACAGAATTTGACTGAGTGAAGGGCCCCGCGAGGTGCCGATGAGGCACTTGAGAGGTTTTTTAAGTTTGAACCACCGTTATATTTTGGAGAGGCAGAACAAGAATAGAAGGCTACAATGTAGATTGAACAGATAGAAGACATATTCTGCACTTTGCAATACACAGAGGAAAGCATGGTGAGATTTACAGCCTTTCGTTTAAGAGGATCAGCTCGAGATTGGTGGATGCGGATCCAAGAAGTTTGGGAGCAAACCGATTAGGAATAGAGGTGGGACCACTTCTTGGAAGTCTTTCGAGTAGAGTTCATCCCACAATGGGTCATTGAGAAAAGAGAAGATGAATTTCAGAACATGAAGCAGGGCAACATGTTAGTGGCACAATACACAGTGTAGTTTAGTAAATTATCGAAGTACTGTTGTTGCTTGGTGGACACAGAACAAAACCGGACTCACCAATTCATCAAGGATTTGAGGCAAGAGCTAAGAAGAGCCCTAGCCCTGTATCCGATGACCAACTATGATACTGCTGTGGACGCTGCTACTAGAACAGAAAATGAGGATAAGAATTGACTTGCTATGAGGACCTTCCTACCTAATAAATAGTTTCCCATGAAAAGGCAAACTAGACCACAAGCGAGAAACAAAGGAAAACAAGTAAGGACAAACTCTATCAGGACTGGACAGAATGAAGTGATTTGCCGTTGTTGTGGAAGGAAGGGACATAAGAAGAAGGATTGTTGGTATAGGGATGCAACTAAAAGATACTTCAATTGTGGGGATCCCAACCATTTTCGTGATAAGTGTCCAAAACTGCAGTTCAACAACCGTGGTAATCCTGCTCTACCAATGCACCAAGCAAATTGTGGTAATGGTGCAGTCCATGGAGGGAACAACTAGAAGCCACAAGTGAAAGCCAAAGTGTTTACATTGAACCACCATGAAATAGGAGTTGATTCTGCAGTGGTTGAAGGTATGCTTTCTATTCAAAATTGCAAAGTAAATGTGTTGGTAGATCCGAGTTCCACCTATTCATATATGAATAAATTTTGTGCAAATAAGATGGGATTTGTTGGCTTAGAGTTACCTATACTCTTTTGGTTAGTACACATTTGGGGAAGTCAGTGGAAGCAAAGGATGTTATTAAGAGGTGTGAGATTAAAGTGGGGAGAGAAAAATTACTTGGGACTTTATTATAATGCCTTTTGAGGATTACGACATCATTCTAGGTATGGATTAGTTGGCCAAGTATGGTACTCGGGTAGGTTGTAAAAATAAATATATGCAGTTTGTTAGGCTGGGAAAGGATGTTTTAGAATTTTGGGAAGTCAAAGTGAAAGAGTTAAAGTATTTAGTCTCTAGAACTAAGGCCCAAAGAATGCTTAGAAAAGGATGTTAAGGTTACCTTGCCTATTTGATTAATTAACCCTTGGATGAAAGTACCTTAGAGAGCACTGTTGTGGAGTGCGAATTTGCCGATGTTTTTCCTGAAGAATTGATAACTTTACCCCCACCATAGGAAGTGGAGTTCGCCATTGATTTAGTGCCTGGAGTCGAACCAAATTCTAAAACCCCATATTGTATAGCCCATACGGAACTGAAAGAGTTGAAGGATCAGTTAGTGGAATTGTTGAGTCAATGGTATATTAAGCCAAGTACTTCGTCGTGGGAAGCACTGGCGTTGTTTGTAAGAAAGAAGGATGGGACCCTGCATTTGTGCATTGATTATCGTGGGTTAAATGGTTTGACAATTATGAATAAATACCTGCTTCCACTTATTGATGAGTTATTTAATCAATTAAGAGGGTCTAGTAGTTATTCTAAGCTTGACCTAAGGCAAGGATATTACCAAGTAAGGATCCAGGAGGAAGATACCCCTAAGACTACCTTCAATACCCGGTATGGATATTATGAATTTGTGGTGATGCCCTTTGGATTGACAAATGCCCCTGCAACCTTTATGGATCTAATGCACCGAATATTCTGACCTTATTTGGACAAATTCATTGTAATATTCATCGATGATATATTAATTTATTCTAAGAGCACTGAGGAGTATGCAGAACACCTCAAATTAGTTTTGAAAAAGTTGAGAGAGCATCAATTGTACGCTAAGTTCAATAAATGTGAATCTTGGCTAGATATAGTGTTATTTTTGGGGCACGTTATCTGCAAGAAAGGAATTAGAGTAGATCCTGATAAGGTGGAAGCCATTGAAAATTAGAGATAACCTGAGACTGTCACCAAGATTCGGAGATTCTTGGGTCTAGCGGGGTATTATAGGCGATTAATCAAAGGGTTTTCAACCATTGCCTCGCTTTTAACTAGGCTTCTGCAAAAAGACGTGCCATTCTCCTAGAGTGAAAAATGTGAGAAGAGCTTTTGTGAGTTGAAGAAAAGGTTGATGACGTCACCTATGCTAACCTTAACAGAGGAAGGGAAGCCCTACACTTTATATACAGACGCATCAAAGGAAGGATTAGGTGCAATGCTTGTTGGAAATATGCCCTCTTAGACTAGGTTTCTGATGAAAATATCGAATGTTTTAATAAAAGAATTTATTTTCAGAAATTGTTTGTGAATTTCAATTTTTATTTATGCACAATTACATTTGAAAAATACCCATTGTGTTTAAGTAAGTGGTCCATGTGAATGGAGGTCATTCACAGTAAGGTATAGATCACGGGTTACTTAATACATAAACATTCGTTCTTAACCGATTGATGAAAATAGGAATCTTATCATGTTTAGGTTATTATGTTATGAATTCCAAATGGGGAATGGCTTACCTTTAGCTAGTGAGTAGTCCACTCACTTCATGCCATAAGCGTATTTCAAATACGTAGAATAGGACCGGTAGTAGTGGTTTCTTAAAGTACTGTTTGGTAGAAACCTAGACTACTACTGCTAGAACGTGGACTAGTACTTTATGACTTAAGTATGAGTTGGCAGTCTAACGAAGTTGAAAGCATGTACTTTGATATGCTATAGTTGAGGTTCTATCGTAAGACCAATATACTTGCATGTTGAGTATGTATGACTAGTTAGTTAAGACAAACTTGTATAAGATAGTTTCTATACTATATCGCCCCTTATGGTTATCTGAACGATCTAAATATCCAGGGCCCTGGGAAACATGACTTGGATGTTTGATTTAGGGTAGCTTCCTTGGAAAACGGAAACAATTCAGGAAGTCATGGATCATTGGACTAGAAGCCTAAGGATGGTAGATGTTATTTAGAGAGGTGTTAGTTCATTTCTTTCTCTCTAATGTACGGCGATGTAGAAGGGTATTTTAGTCATTTCAATTGTAGGTCGGAGACTTTGCTAACGCAACACTATCCTTAAGGTCAATATTTTTTTATGGTGATATTAGGAAATATTTAAAATGCAAAATACAGCTATTTATATGGTAAGGGTATTTTAGTCATTTTAGTTGTCAAGGCAGTGTGTTTTTTGGTTCCCATTATAGACCGTGAGTCCTAATTAAATACAGGCTAAGGAATTGGTCTTAAATGAAATTAAATAGAATTTATTTTATTTAAATAGCCTGATTTTATTAGTGGGTTAGAATAAAATGAAGGTCCATGGAAAGAGAGAATTAATTAAATTAGTGTGGTGGATTAATTAATTATTCAGGGCTTTGGCCCAGTTTGAATAATTATGGATTAGCCTAGGACTAAACTAATATAGGCTAATTAATTGAACTAGTTTATTTGGGCTGAATTATTAATTATTTATTAGGCCATTTATTTGGTTCTAATTAGAATAATTAATTTGGTCCAAAAGGCTAAACTAAGAGTCCAATGGGCCAGTCCAGTTTAACCGAGGGTTTTATTTAGGTTAAATAGGAGAATAGAAAAGTACATTGTTTTTCACTACTTCTTCTCTGGTAAGAAAAAAACGAGATGCCTCCATTCTCTCTCTCAAAGAAAATTCCTTAGTCTTGTAAGTTGTTCACCAAACAGGATTAGGTAGGCCATATACTAGAAGATCGAGAGTTTGACGTTCACTTACATGCAAAGACAGAGTAGGAGGCTTGCAAGAATCGCACCAGAGATTTCCATCAGCGTGCCTACCCCAGTTCCACATATTCCAATCCAGCCAATTTTGAGAACAAAAAGAGGTAATAAAGAAAAATTATTTGTTTTTTTTTTCTTCTTCACACAGGAAGAAAAGCTGCATTTTCCCCCTATTGTGCCCCTATTATTTTTTGCTATATGTCGGTTGCAATTTAATCTTCAATTGGTATCAGAGCATGAAGATTTTGTGCAAATATAGGAAGCATGTATGCTACTTAATAAAATCAGACAATTATGTGTGATTAACTGTGATCCTTCGTTGGTATTTTGGTATGGATAGATAGCTTGTTAAACCTCTCGGATAGAGGTATAGGCTTTTGTAATTCACTATTTTTCCAAGAATAAATTGTGTAAACCTAATTTTAATGGGTATAGGCGGTTGTTGGTTTTTGGTTTTGTTGATTTTGGTTAAAATCGGAGGGCAAAAGCAAGTAAAACGATCGCAGAAAAAAAAACAGTGAAGAAAATGCAAAAAGAAAGTCATGCAAAATTCTGAAGAAGGAAGGTATAGCTGAGCCGTCAACACGTTTTTGTGCCTAGAGCCAGAGGGCAGCTCGGCTGTTGCGTGCAATTGAATTGCAACTTGCAATTCAATTGAGATTCAACAGAAGCGAGTTGGCAACAGACGCGGGTTGGCAGTAGCATGCGGGTCGGCATTTTCACGTGGGTCAGCAGCACTGGAGCGGGTCGTGGGTCACGGATCTTGGATGGTCCATGAGGCGATTGATCCAGTGTGGCGGGTGTTGTGGACTGAAATGCAGAATGGCTCCATTCCTGTGCGGCAGGTGCAGTGGACCAAGGAGGATTTTTTTTCTTGTAATTTTCTTGCATTTTCTATTTTGTTTTGGGGTCCATGCCAGGCGAAGTTAATATTTTTGTAATAGTTAATATCCATGGAATATTTTTGCATGAAAACTATTAGTAAGGGATTTTAGGATTAAACAAGACCATTAATTAATTAATGTGTTTAATTCTATTATTTGGGCATTTAAATTTAAAAATAGAAAAGTATGAAATTGTGTATTGTTTTCTAGCATGTTATTTATTTTTGAGTACCTATGTGCATGTTTTCTCAAAGACCAAAGTCTTTGGGAATATTTTTGACAAGAAAACATTTTTTCTACAAATTAAATGGTTATTTTAATTTAAACAAAAAAATAATCCTTAGATATTTTCTCAAAGGATTTAATCCTTGACATAGAAAATATATTGGATTTAGATATTTTTGTAAGTTAAAATAGAAAGCCATTTTGTTTTATTTTGGCACAAGAAAAATTATTTTGTCAAATAAATTTGAGACCAAAGTCTCTAGAAAATTTTAAGTGGAAAATTTTTGAAATCATTAAGTTTTTAACTTAAATAAAATTAGTCCATGGAAAAATCTTTCAAAGGATATAAACATTGACATAGAGATTTTAATGGATTTAGATATTTTATTTTTGAGTTAAGAAAAAACTTGATGGAAATTTTCAAAAGGATATTTTCAGAAAACCCTTGTTTTAAAAAACTATGTGGGAGAGGGGTTCCAACGGCCCCACGGCTTCCATCACGATCCTCATTAGAGATTATGGGTTCCCTCGCGTCACCCTGGGAATGAACCCGTATAGGATGAGGATACCACATGGATCTAGATCTAATGGAATGATATAATTAATAACTTAGGACACGTACTATGATTGGCCAACCCCTCGTTGGAGGTTATAGTGCGAGGTATGTCCATGGGAAATTAGAGGAAACGGCTATCCCCTTGATGGAGTTATATTCTAGATCATTACTTAGAAGGGAAATTAATTTGTGATGGTTAACACAATTAGCTTAGGGAACTATTAATCTTCCTAAGAAGCTATGCCAATTTTCCTAAGAGCCGAATTTATTATCAGTTTTGATAAAGTGCACAAATTTGTTTTGTTTTCACAAACTAAATTTTTTTCTTTTATTTTTTGATTTTTCAGAAATGGTGGGAGGTTCTTCTAGTCTATTGGCTGTTATTCTCAGAGAGAATAAGCTAACGAGACCAAATTATGTAGACTAGAAGAGGAACCTGGACATAATACTCACAGCTAAGGAGTATAAGTATGTCCTTTACAAAACCTGCCCTGTTATCGGGGAAAGTTCTATTGTCGAGGAGCGAGAGGCTGAGAAGGCATGGAAGAAGGCCGACGAGAAAGCTCGTTGCTACATGTTAGCCTCCATGTCTAATGTGCTCCAATCTAAACATGAGCACATGGCCACTGCGTATGATATAACTCAATCATTAGCCATGATGTTCGTGGATAAGAGCCGGCCCACAAGGTAGAAGGCTCTTTGAACTATCATTAACACTAAGACGGCTGAGGGAGCATCAGCCAGAGAGCATATGCTCAAGATGATTGCTGTTTTCGAGGAGGTAAAAATCTTAGGGGCTGTTATTGACTCCGAGAGTCAGGTGGACATGGTTCTTGAATCTCTACCAGGTTCCTTTACTTAGTTCAAGTTGAATTACAACATGAACAAGTTAAGCATGGATTTAATTGAGTTGATGAAGGAGCTCCATATGGCAGGGAAGGTCATGAAGCCACAATCTAAGGCTATGATTGCTAAAGCTTCATCTTCTAGAACTAGGCCCAAGCCCAGAAAGTTTGAAAAGAAGAAGGGAAACGCAGCGGCCTAGCCCAAAGATGAACCAAAGGGCAAGTGCTTCAAATGTGGAAAGAATGGACATTGGAAAAATGAGTGTCCAGATCTTCAAGCCAAGAAAAATCCCACAGGTAATGTTTTCTATCTAGAGTCTATATCAATGGTTGGATCAACTTCCACTTGGATTGTTGATTCAGGAGCCACTGATCACATCTGTAACTCCTTACAAGGGTTTAGAAAGATTAGAAGACTTAAGAAGGGCAAACATGGGCTACGTGTGGGAAATAGAGCACAAGTCTGGGCCCTTACAGTGGGAGAGCTGGATCTTATTTTTTATTGTAATAGAATAGTGGTTTTAAAAGATATTTTATATGTACCTGGATTTCGTCAGAATTTGATTTCAGTTGTAAAAATAATAAATTAAGAATATTCTGTATTTTTCCATTCTGGTATTCTATCAGTAGAGATGGAGAAATTTTATGTACTGGGCACATGTATAGGAATCTATTTTTCTTAAACCTTATTAACAATCAATTAAATAGCGCTCAATCTGAACCTTTAACAAGGAAGAGAAAGACCAATGTCAATGACTCTTATCTTTGGCATCTAAGGTTGGGTCATATCAACTCAACTAGGATTCAGAGGTTAATCCATGATGGGCCTTTGGGCTCATTGGCATTGGAAAATTGGCCTCAGTGTGAATCTTGCCTAATGGAAAAAATGACCAAAAGATCATTTACCCCTAAAGCGGATAGAGCCAAGGAGGTATTGAGTCTTGTTCACACTGATGTGTGTGGTCCCTTGTCTGCACCAGCTAGAGGGGGTTTTGAGTACTTCATCACTTTCACGGAAAATTGTATAAGGTTGAATTTTATTTACCTGATAAGACTCAAGTCTGACTCTTTTGACAAGTTTAAAGAGTTTAAGGCTGAAGTGGAGCGTCGGACAGGTAAATTGATCAAGACCTTACAATCAGATCGTGATGGAGAGTACCTCCTGGGTGAATTTAAGGACTACATGGTACGTCATGTGATAGTATCCCAGCACTCTGCATCGGAGACACCCCAGCAGAATGGAGTAGCTGAGAGAAGGAACAGGACATTGATGGAAATGGTCCGAAGCATGATGTCTCAAGTTACTCTTCCAGTGTCTTTTTGGGGATATGCTCTGGAAACAGTGACATACATTTTGAACTTGGTGCCTTCCAAGTCAGTACCTAGGACTCCCTATGAGATGTGGACTGGGTGTAAGCTAAGTCTGAATCATCTGAAGATATGAGGTTGTCCAACTTATGTACTGGTCAAGGGAGATAAGTTGGAACCAAGATCAGAATTATACTATTTTGTTGGGTATCCAAAAGGGACAAAAGGTGGTTACTTTTATCATCCTAAGGAGCAGAAAGTACTGATTAGTACCAATGCAAGATACTTAGAGAATGATCAGAGTACCTCCACTAAAGGTTCAACTAGGTTGGAACTTGAGGAGAAGTTATTTTCGGAATTAACTTCTCCTGACTCAATTATGAAACAAGAAGAGGCACAGCCTCAAAAGCCTGTACAAATGGATCCTCGTCGTAGTGGGAGAGTGTCTAGGGTTCTGGAGAGATGGACTGGAGAAGCTTTTGTGCTAGTCTCCGACTATCAAGAACAAGACCCCACTAGATATGAGGAGGCTATTGTTGATACAGATGCAAATCTATAGCATGAAGCAATGAAAGTCGAGATTGAATCTATGTACTTAATCAGGTTTAAGATCTTGTAGCTTCACCTGAAGGGATAAATTTGGGTATAAGTGGGTATACAAGAGGAAGAGGGGAGTAGATGGAAAGGTGGAAACCTTCAAAGCTAGGCTTGTGGCGAAAGGGTGTACTCAGAAAGAGGGAATCAATTATGAGAAAACCTTTTCCCCGGTAGCTATGCTTAAGTCTATCCATATCCTTCTTGCCATCGCATGTCATTATGACTACAAGATTTGGCAAATGGATGTCAAGATGGCATTTTTAAATGGTCATCTTAGTAAAGACATCTATATGTCCCAACTGGAAGGCCTTATTGCTAAAGGCTAAGAATATATGGTTTGCAAGCTTAACAAGTCCATTTATGGACTTAAACAGGCATCGAGAGCATGGAACATTCATTTTGACGATACTGTAAAGTTGTACAATTTTATTCAAAATGAGGATGAACCATGTGTGTATAGGAAACTTGAAGGCATTAATGTGGTTTTTCTTGTCTTATATGTGGATGACATCATACTCATTGGAAATGATGTAGGGTCATTGTCATCTACAAAGGTTTGGCTATCTACTTAATTCAGTATGAAAGACTTGAGAGAAGCCAGCTACATTCTCGGGATTAGACTTCTTAGAAATAGGAAGCAGAAAATGTTAGGATTATCCCAAGCGACATACATTGACAAGATACTGGCCAAATATAGCATGGACTCATGTAAGGGAGCTCTATTTTCTTGCAGACATGGGTTGTTGTTTTCTTCAAGGGACTGTCCTAAGTCTCAAGAAGAAAATGACAGAATCAGTAGGATTCTCTACGCTTCGGCTGTGGGAAGTCTCATGTACACCATGCTATGTTATAGGCCAGATATCTACTTTGCCGTAGGCTTAGTTAGTAAATATCATTTAAACCCTGGGGAGGTTCATTGACAAGTTGTAAAGCATATTCTCAAGTACTCCAAGGGAACGAGAGATTATATGTTGGTTTACAGGGCTAATGACTTAGTTCCTACAAGATACAGAGACTCAGACTTCCAAGCAGATAAGGATGAGAGAAAATTCACTAGTAGATATGTCTTCACCTTGTCTAGAGAAGCCATTTCATGGAGGAGTATCAATCAATCTTGTGTTGCTGACTCGACCATGAAAGCTGAGTATGCGGCAGCTTCAGAGGCATTCAAGGAAGCAGTTGGGCTCCAGAAGTTCCTTTCAGAACTTGGAGTCGTGCCACACATGGACAGGCCTATTGTAGTATATTGTGACAACACTGGAGAAATATCACAATCCAAAGAACCCAGGCACCACAAGAAGGGGAAGCACATTGAGAGAAAGTACCACCTGTTCCGGGATTTCATCCAGAGACGGGAAATCGTGGTGGAACAGTTTGCCTCAGAGAACAATCTAGTAGATCCATTCACCAAGCATTTGGTTGAGAGAGTCTTCAAGAGACACTTAAACGCCATAGAGGTGGGCACCTATGGACTTATTTAATCTTAGAATGCAAATGGGAGATTGTTGGGAAATATGCCCTCTTAGACTAGGTTTCTAATGAAAATATCGAATGTTTTAATAAAAAAATTTATTTTCAGAAATTTTTTGTGAATTTACATTTTTATTTGTGCACAATTACATTTGGAAAATACCCATTGTGTTTAAGTAAGTGGTCCATGTGAATGGAGGTCATTCACAGTAAGGTATGGATCACAAGTTACTTAATACATAAACATTCGTTCTTAACCAATTGATGAGAATGGGAATTTCATCATGTTTAGGTTATTATGTTATGAATTCCAAATGGGGAATGACTTACCTTTAGCCAGTGAGTAGTCCATTCACTTCATAACATAAGCGTATTTTGAATACGTAGAAAAGGACCTGTAGTAGCGATTTCTTAAAGTACTATTTGGTAAAAACCTAGACTACTACTGCTACAGCGTGGACTAGTACTCTACGACTTGAGTATGAGTTGGTGGTCTGACGAAGCTAAAAGCATGTGCTTTGATATGCTATAGTTGAGGTTCTATCGTAGGACCAATATAATTGTATGTTGGGTATGTGTGACTAGTTAGTTAAGACAGACTTGTATAAGATAGTTTCTCTACTATATCACCCCTTGTAGTTGTCTGAATAATCTAAATATCCAGGGACCTGGGAAACATGACTTGGATGTTTGGTTTAGGGTAGCTTCCTTGGAAAGCGGAAATAATCCAGGAAGTCATAGATCATTGGACTAGAAGCCTAAAGATGGTAGATGTCATTTAGAGAGGTGTTAGTTAATTTCTTTCTCTCTAATGTACGACGATGTATAGATGGATATTTTAGTCATTTCAGCTATAGGTTGGAGACTTTGTTAATGCAGCATTGTTCTTGAAGTCAATATTTCCTTATGGTTATATTAGGAAATATTTAAAATGTAAAATATAGCTATTTATATGGCTAGGGTATTTTGGTTATTTTAGTAGCCAAGGCGGTGTGTCTTTTGGTCCCCATTATAGACCGTGAGTCCTAATTAAATACAGGCTAATGATTTGGTCTTAAATTAAATTAAATAGAATTTATTTTATTTAAGTAGCTTAATTTAATTATTGGGTTAGAATAAAATAAAGGTCCATGGAGAGAGAGAATTAATTAAATTAGTTTGGTGGATTAATTAATTGTTCAGGGCTTTGGCCTATTTTGAATAATTAGGGATTAACCTGGGACTAAACTAATATAGGCTAATTAATTGGACTAGTTTATTTGGACCAGAATATTAATTATTTATTGGGCCATTTGTTTGGTTCTAATTAGAATAATTAATTTAGTCCAAGAGCCTAAACTAAGAGTCCAATGGGCCAGTCCAGTTTGACCTAAGGTTTTATTTAGGTTAAACAAGAGAATAGAAAAGTACGTTGTTTTTCACTGCTTCTTCTCTGGTAAGAAAAAAACGAGATGCCTCATTTCTCCCTCTCAAAGAAAATTTCTTAGTCTTGTAAGTTGTTCACCAAACGGGATTAGGCAGGCCATACACTGGAAGATCGAGAGTTTGGCATTCACTTATATGCAAAGAGAGAGTAGAAGGCTTGCAGGAATCGTATAAGAGATTTCCACCAGCGTACCTACCCCAGTTCCGCATATTTCAGTCCAGCCAATTTTAAGAACAAGAAGAGGTAATAAAGAAAAATTATTTGTTTTTTCTTCTTCTTCACGTAGGAATAAAAGCTGAATTTTTTTTTCCAGATGTTCGGCTGATTTTTGGCTATGTTTTGGTTGCAATTTAAACTTCAATGCTGATGTAGGAAAAGAAAGTTGTGGCCTTTGCCTCGAGAATGCTTAAGTTGCACAAGATGAATTATCCCACACACGACTTGGAGCTAGCAGCTATTGTGTTCGCCCTAAAAAAATGGCGACACCATTTATATTGAGCAGAATATGAAATATTCACGGATCACAAAAGTTTGAAGTACATATTCACCCAAATGGACTTGAACTTAAGGCAGAGAAGATGGATAGAATTTTTGGAGGAATATCGCTGTCCGGTCAATTTCCACCCGGGTAAGCCCAATGTCACTACTATAGAAGAGGGATTTTAGGGCACTTCAAAGCGCCTCCATATGTACCCTAATAGGGCACTTACCTTAATGAGGTGCATGCATAAGCGCCTTCCATTCGTCCGTCACAAAAACCTATTGAGACACATATAAGTGCCCTAATATGTAAAAGTCTGTTGAGGCACTTCTAAGCGCTCTAATATTTTAAAATATAAGTCTCGGTTCACATTTCAGACTACACTTAGAAGTGACGCATTAGATTTTATAGAGCACTTACATGTGCACAATTCGTCCGCCAGAAAACATGTTGAGGTACGTACAAGTGCCCTAATATGTTAAAATATGATAGGGCACTTGGAAGTGTCATTTAAAAGTATGATGTTAACATTTCAGGCTACATTTAGAAGTGACACATTAGAGATTATAGGGTACTTATATATGCATCATCAACTTTGAACCCAAAAAAGTTCTTTATATTTAAGGCACTTATAAGTGCCTTGTTTGAGTGAAAAATACGGCACTTCTAATATGCCTTATTTTATTACTTTTTAAGGCACTTCTTATTTTATCACTTTTTAAGGCACTTCTAAAAATTATTATTTTCATATTTAAGGCATTTGGTGCTGGCTTTCCGCTCAATTTTTTTAGCGTTCGAATACCTATTTTTTGTTTTCTTGTGGAATGCTACCTATGTAATAAATGTAGTAAAATATATACATACTAAAAAATAATCAATATAAGAACTTATATATCAATGTATTTTGAACCATCATGTTCATCAAGTCGACTTTACACTAAACCCAAAAATATATGTCTCCTGTCCAATTTTGAACCATCATCATCAAGTCGACTTTACATTCAAAAATAAAAATATATGTCTCCTATCCACTTGATTCCAAAAGTAACAAAAATAGAAGCATAACATCTAGTTTTTCTCCCAAAAGTTCTTGTCAATAAACAAAAAGCACTATATATATCTCCTATTCACTTGATCCCAAAAGTAATAGTTCAAAAAAATAGATCATGCACCAAGATCATGCATCTTCTTGTACTTGCTAAAAGTGTTAGGTTGCACCAAGATCATGCACCTTCCTTGAAAACCTACAATAAAAGAAAATAGAAACATTTACCCAATTAGTTTTTATTTATAGTTAACATCTCTCCCAAAATAATGATCCCATTATAACAACAAAGCCATGAAAATGCATTGCATTGCATATGTGTGCGTGAGAGAGTAATATGATGTCCTCGATCAGCAGAACAAATGTAAAGCATCCACACAACTACTCATCTCAGTATGTACCACTATCAGTAGCATGACATCGATTGTCAATTTTCAAAACCACATAAAGGAACATAAAAGAAGCACTTATTACTGATACATTACATATGTGTGTGAGAAAAAGTAATATGAGGTCCTTGATCAGCAGAACAAATGTAAAGCATCCACACATTATTTGAAACATATAGTTCCAAAAATTTGCAAGAATAGAATTTATGGAGTCAGAGCTCCTAGAATATTTCAAACTTCTAGTACAGGCAAAGCATATTTTCATCTTAAAGCAGCTTACATCCTCAGGTTGTATGTATGTAGATTGATTCAAATTTGAATAATTATAGAAGAAAAAAGGTATTAGCTATATATCAAACATTGCTTGGACAAAGACAAAATAAAGAAATATGATTTCAAATCCATTCAAATAGAACTGGTTTGCAGATAGATATTGAGCTTTGTTGATGTCTCCTAGGATTTTCCTTGAATTATAACTAGAAACAATCAAACCAACCTAAAGATCAGAGGTTGTTAATACAAATCATCTGCATTTACATCATTCAATCCAACACCAAAGTGCAGGAGTCCAGTCATCATTGTACGATTGTGCTGTAAGCATTTGAAAGAGAATCACTAATTATACATACATCTTTTACAGTAACTGATTCCTTTAAGGCACCCACACCCACAAAAATGAACCAAGAAAAATGAGTATAAGGTTGTTCTTGTGAAAAGAAAAGAAAAGAAGAAAAAAAAAACTCATTTATGTTCAATCATGTCAGAATCACAAGATCACTATGAAAATAGTTTACCAACAGCACCCCCGCCCCAACACACAACCCCCCCCCCCCTCCACAAAAAAAAAATAAAAAAATGAGGACAATGACTCATCATAAAAATAGATCATGCACCTTCTTGTACTTGCAAGATCATGCTGTAGGATTTCTATCATGCATACTTAGATTAAGCGCAGCGGAAAACAACAAGAAATTCAAGCCATGGATCACGGGTTTGCAATAGAAACGGGAAAAAGGAGAAGATTGTGTCTATTACCTCGTGAAGCCGGAATTCAAAAATTTCAGAAACAAGAACGCAGGCGCGATCCAGATTATCCAAAACCGTTCACTGCAGCTCAACTGAAGTCCAAGAAAGAACTCCCTCTAATGATAATCCACACAAGGTTGAATGCTCACAATCTCACAATTCTATGCTAGTAGAATTCGGGAGGCTAGGGTTTTGATCAAGAAGAGAGACGGCTAGGGTTTGATCAAGAGAGAGGCAGAGAAACGGTTTCTCTGTTATTGCGTGAATAGTCTGTCTCAAACCCTAAGGAAACCGTTTCCTTATATTTATAAATTTATAATTACCATAAATTGCAACTTAGTCCTTCAACGTCCAATTGTCAACAAATTAGTCCTTGAAGTTTAC